>CAUDMG010001775.1:6845000-6930000 GCA_958450375.1 Homarus gammarus
TAACCTAACCTAACCTAACCCAAACTAACATAACCCAAACTAACCTAACCCAACTCAACCCAATCCAATTCAATTGAAACCAACCTAACCCAACCTAAGAAACAGCTACATATTATCAAGGGAATATAATTAACTCAAGAGCCACAAAGCAACTCCCAATACGACGAACAATTCTGACATGTTAAGTTCAATACGAAAATGAACGCTCACTTCATACTGACAATTCCTAAATGAGCGAAGTATTTCCTGAATTATATTACTCTCAGTATTCATTTTTTTCTTTAAACAGAGATTAATTCCAACACGGATGACAGATTCCTAATAGGTTTGTCATGTACGTATATTTATAAGCAATTAGGAATCACGAAAATTATTCCTAATTCCCCCAAAAATATTTCTAAATCCAGAAAATATTCCAAAAAATTATTAATCATTCCTAAACACACCGACCATTCCTGAGCACACCGACCATTCCTGAGCACACCGACCATTCCTGAGCACACCGACCATTCCTAAACACACCGACCATTCCTGATCACACCGACCATTCCTAAACACACCGACCATTCCTGATCACACCGACCATTCCTGATCACACCGACCATTCCTAAACACACCGACCATTCCTGATCACACCTAGGTGGCGATTCTTCAGGTGAACAGATTACTTTAATGACTAAGGTATAAACTCTGACCTAAACTTAACGATGGTGATAATGAAGGAAGGATATAATGAACGATGGTGATAGTGAAGGAAGGATATAATGAACGATGGTGATAGTG
The DNA here is from genome assembly GCA_958450375.1 of Homarus gammarus. NCBI lineage: Eukaryota > Metazoa > Arthropoda > Malacostraca > Decapoda > Nephropidae > Homarus > Homarus gammarus. The sequence continues at coordinate 6,845,784 of CAUDMG010001775.1, forward strand.
AAGGAAGGATATAATTAACGATGGTCATAGTGAAGGAAGGATATAATTAACGATGGTCATAGTGAAGGAAGGATATAATGAACGATGGTGATAGTGAAGGAAGGATATAATTAACGATGGTCATAGTGAAGGAAGGATATAATGAACGATGGTGATAGTGAAGGAAGGATATAATGAACGATGGTGATAGTGAAGGAAGGATATAATGAACGATGGTGATAGTGAAGGAAGGATATAATGAACGATGGTGATAGTGAAGGAAGGATATAATGAACGATGGTGATAGTGAAGGAAGGATATAATGAACGATGGTCATAGTGAAGGAAGGATATAATGAACGATGGTGATAGTGAAGGAAGGATATAATAATGATAGTGAATGTGTTTTAATGTACGAGTATATATCAAACCCAATTAAGTCACTGCAATTAAATAAAGTCACTGTAATTAAATAAAGTCACTGTAATTAAATAATGTCATTAATTAAATATAAGTCCGTGGGTTATGTAATTAATTCCAGATATTGAACGCATGTTTTAATATTCCTGTAGCTAAATTTAGTCTTTGTATTATGTAATGTACTGTATTAAAGAAGACAGCTTATTAAATAGTAAATATATTAGGTTCTGAGTAACGTAACACCTGGGTAATATTACCTGTCTATATCACTTACCTGTCTAGCTAATGAGTATGTAATTGTTTTAATAATTATGTAGTGTGCAGGTCCGTCCTTTAGGGGGGGGGGGGGGGGGGGGCGAACAGAGGCGACCAGCACTAGACCCAGTGACCTCGGACACATTACCTGTTGACCGGTTAATCTGACCTGACGGCTTACGCCATCATCACAACCGTGACTTTACCATCCATAGCGACAGTCCCATGGGGGTTGGTGGGGGTGGGTTCCGCTGACCGCATAATATGAGACTAGTGTGGGGCCCCGCAGTGCCTGAGTTGCCCCGGGCCCCGCACCCTCCTAGGGACGGCCCTGGTAATGTGTTACCGACCTCTTGTTTTATAACTGTACTAGTTTAACATAAAGGTAGGTGTGTGTGTGTGTGTGTGTGTGTGTGTGTGTGTGTGCGTGTGTGTGTGTGTGTGTGTGTGTGCGTGCGTGTGTGTGTGTGTGTGTATGTGTGTGTGTGTGTGTGTGTGTGCGTGTGTGTGTGCGTGTGTGTGTGTGTGTGCGTGTGTGTGTGTGTGTGTGTGTGCGTGTGTATGTGTGTGTGCGTGTGTGTGTGTGCGTGCGTGTGTGTGTGTGTGTGTGTGTGTGTGTGTGTGTGTGTGTGTGTGTGTGTGTGTGTGTGTGTGTGCGTGTGTGTGTGTGTGTGCGTGTGTGTGTGTGCGTGTGTGTGTGTGTGTGTGTGTGCGTGTGTGTGTGTGTGTGTGTGTATGTGTGTGTGTGTGTAGGGTTTGAGATATAAGATTATGTATGTATATGTATAATGGTATGTTATATACGGCAGAGACCTATACAGTATATGTGTTTAAAGGCACATCTATATAACGGGTATGTAAACTTATATGTATAAGTTAATATGTATACACGTTAGTTCACATACCCATTATATATCATATGTATAGAGGGGACCCCAGCACATAACCCCCAATATTTGCTCACTAATAACGCATCGACTTCCTGTCTGGTGGTGAGGCCATTACTGCTCTAATCCACAACAACATACAATTATTACATCCATACATATCTCAATAACAAATTATATGAAAAGAGCCAACACAATACTCAAATAAATTACCATATTATTATTAGCTTTTGCGATAAACATTTACACTACATTTTTATACTTATTTTATTTGTCAGGATTAAAAGAAATTGTTTTTGTTGTGTTTTTTGGGGAGGAGGGAGAGAGGGAGGTGGGGGGGAGTGATTAAAATTACCCAGAAAGGAGAGATCAAAGAGACGGCCAATTAGATATTCTCTTAGATATTTCTCTCTCTTATCTCTTGTTTTAATCATCTCTCCTATAAACCGGGATTATTATCGTGTTTAATTATATAATCCATTAAGACATGAGCCGAATTTAATCCACTAGTATACATAACAAGTTAAAAATTCCCTCCATTCCTACATTAGACGAGTCATTCCTAATATTATTCCTATGTAAATACTCAACCAATTCCTAAAACCAGGAATTCTCAAAACAGATTCCGTATTTGTAAAGTAAATATGAACCATCTTGTAGATCTTCAAGAATTAGCCGGTTATCTGTAAAATACTTGAAGTTACTTATTACTTACTTACTAAATTACTCACTTAATTACGTAATAACTTAGTAATTTTATGGCACAAATATTTTACCTTTGCTTTGTCTCAATACGACATTATTCATCACGGCAACAAGCTAAATGACTAGACAGACAGACAGACAGACAAAGACATAATTTGCATGTATTAGTTCTGTTTACATGAGTTTAGTCAATTCACAACCTTGCAACAATTATTTTTTTGCAAGATCGATATTGCAGAAGCCATAAGGTGTCTTTAGAATAAAAATTTAGTGAGGTGTTTTAATTCTCTCGAGTTATTATTTAATACATATATATTATAGACAGATAAATCTATAAGGAAGTATATATATTTGTAGGTAATTATATTATAATCGATAAACCTTCGGTATCATACACTGTACACAGGTAAAAATATCAATCTCTCCGACAAGTGAAGACGTCAGTGAAGAGATCAGACCGTGTTGGGTGTCTGATTTCTTTCCGAGTTATATTATATTAAAAAAACTGCCAGGTTATCCGACACACAGACACATCGCCTTTGTATATCACAGAGGCCTCAGGGGGAAGGTAAAGTCGCCTCCCGTTGACACAATGTTCGGGTTGTTTTATGAGCACACAATTCGTCAACGCAAGGCACTGAACGCTGTCTGTGTCAAGGTGGTGCAGTTGTTCATTCTTACTCTTACTCCCTCAGGTGAGGGATTATTGTAACCCCATTTCCCATAGTTTCCCCATCCCCCTCTAATCCCATCTACCCCCATAACCCCATTTTCCTACATCCTCATTTTCCCCAGTTTCCCTACGCGTCCCTAACCTCACCTACAGTACACTCACTTTCCCCCACCCTACTTTCCCCCCACCTCATAACCCCAATGATACAATGCCAAACAAACATAAAACTCACTCATTAAATACAATTAAACTTTTGATAACTAAACAATAATATTGAAACCTTTAAACAGAGAATCAGAAACCAACGTAAATCAACTTGTAAGATTCAATTCCACTCTGGGCAAACTTCACAACGTCTCTGGTAATTAACCACGAGGAAAAAATGTTTACGTGGAATTATGGAAGTGAAAATATTGAATGTTGTTGTTTGTTGTTGTTGCTGTTGTTGTTGTTTTTAAAGGGGGTAATATAATTGTAATTAGCATAACTCTTGTAAATGGTCCATTGAGAGGTAAACTAATTTGTTCCTCTCCTCTCGTAACTACCCTTTACCCCAGCCACTACCCCCCCCGCCCCAGCCCCACACCCTCTCTCTCTCTCTCAAAAAATAATAATAATAATAATAATAATAATTTGTTTTAAAGTTCCCTCCCCCCCTCCCCCCCCCGAAGAAAATAAATAAAAATAAATAAAGTTTAACTTGGTTGGGTTCTCTTCCTAAAAGTTTATTAATAAGATTTTTTTTAAGTTTAATTTTTGGTTTGGCTTTTGTTAAATAATTTTTATGCAGGTCGAGAGAGAGAGAGAGAGAGAGTATAGTTAAGATAGGCACACACCAGCCAATACAGTTGCAAAGTTTAGACAGATATTGACCACTGTTGAACACGAACAAACAAAGTACTTCACCTGAAAGGCAGACAGACAGACAGACAGAAATAAACAATGAAAGAAACAGACAGACAGACAGACAGAAAGAGATAAACAATGAAAGAGACAGACAGATAAATGAATGAAATTAAAACTCGATTAGATACATTTATTACCGTATTTTCACATATTAAAAAAAAACATTAATGAGTTACTGTCCACAAAATGTTTCCGTCAGTATGTCATGTTAATGGGTTATGAGAGAGAGAGAGAGAGAGAGAGAGAGAGAGAGAGAGAGAGAGAGAGAGAGAGAGAGAGAAAGAGATGAATGGGGGAAAATAAATAAAAAGTGAGAGATTAGAGAGGGGGAAGATATCGGGTGTCACTCTTCACAGGTTTCAGGTTCTAGAGAGAGAGAGAGAGAGAGAGAGAGAGAGAGAGAGAGAGAGAGAGAGAGAGAGAGAGAGAGAGAGAGAGAGAGAGAGAGAGAGGAGAAAAAAACTGAGAAGATTGAAAAAAGTCAGCAAAAAATTACACACACACACACACAAAATAGCTTCGTCGTGGACACCTCACACAAAGCCTGAAGCCAGCTGCTGTTCCTCCACGATGGGGGAAGAGGGAGTACCTTACAAATCCCCACCACCTCGTATTGCAGTAAGCTTCCATCATGTAGTATTGCAGTAAGCTTCCATCATGTAGTATAGCAGTAAGCTTCCATCATATAGTATTGCAATAAGCTTCCCTATTAACATGATTGCAATAAACTCCTACAGTATGTCATGTTGCAAGGAAGCCCCAGCACCCAGTATTCCGGTACGTATGTAGAAGCCAACATTGCAATAAGCTGCCAGCAAGACATATTGCAATAAGTAAGGTGTGTGCAAGAGGCAATAGCACCACCTCGTCTTCGCCATCTGTAACACTTCAAATAGATTTCTTCTCTACCACAGGCCTCACCTCACCTTACCTCACACCTAACCTTACCTAACCTCGCTTCATTTTATCTCACCTCATTTCACCTCGTCTCACCTCTCACGTCACGTCACTTCACTTCACATTATCTCACCTCACCTGTAATTTCTATTCCCGAAGTCGAAATCCGAGTAAAACAATGTTCATCTATTTAGTTTTTTTCTGTATTCAATTTTGTATGAATGATTCCTATTCAACTACCGCCTTGATCAATTGACCTGCTATGACCTGTTCTGCTATTTTTAAAACTCTGGTCAATGTGTGTGTGTGTGTGTGTGTGTGTGTGTGTGCGTGTGTGTGTGTGTGTGTGTGTGTGTGTGTCCTTGCACCTCCAATAACCTTAGTCATATTTCTATTGAAGTTATTTAATATTTCGGTGAATATACTAAAAATAGAAGAAAGTAGGTGGGTGAGGGTGGAAGGGAGGGAGGTAAAGGTGAGGGGGGGGGGTGGGAGGTATTGAGGGGGGGGAGAGAGAGAGAGAGAGAGAGAGAGAGAGAGAGAGAGAGAGAGAGAGAGAGAGAGAGCAAAGCCCCGTGAGAGACAAAAGAGAGAGACCTCGTTCTCACACGAACCTTAACAATAGGAAGCCAATGTCTCTCTCTCTCCTCCCTCCTTGAACCTCAGGTGTACAGGATTGAGGTGAGGTTCAGTATCATATCCACCACATTTGCTTCTTAGCTTCTGAACCCTTTTGAACCTCTACAATACGTATCATATACCCAATCGGAACCTCAATGAACGCTTGAGGTGTCTCGCTGAACCTCCGTCTTGATAATTACACGAGAAACAAATTTAAAAAAGTTCCGTAACATGATTCAGTGCAGCTTCCTTTTGGTAATTTTGTTGAGCCTATTTCAAATATGGTAATAAAAATTCTCTGGCACATAAAGTTTATTTGTTATACAAGAAATTTATTTTATAAATACAATAACTGAAAAATACTAATTTTCCTGTCATTCCTGTTACTTTTTCCACGTCATCACACTAAAAGTCAGTAAAGAATCAAAACAATCATATGAAGACCCAAAAGTATTACATCAGCCACTGTCTGGGCATTTGTCAATTTATTTCATCCCTTTATGTGTTGTATTGTCCTCAGATTGTAAACACCAGCAATAGTCCCCCATCATGGCAGGATCCCATCTACCCTGGGACCTTCCTTCCATACGTCTAATGTCGCTCTCCCTGTTCATCACTAACCGCCCCCAGATTCTCAGGAAAAAAGTCCAAGTGCGAGTGTGGGAGGTGGACTTTTAGGGACATCCTGCATTCTAAGTTTTTGTCGTTTTTTAAGAGTTCCTCTACAAGTTGCAATAGTTTTCTTCCTTCTTGGCTATAGATGTGAAGGATTTCCATGCAGCTAGTTCATTTTCATTCATATTGTTTTCAAAGTCGTCATCACGAAGTAACTTTCTTATCTGTGGGCCAACAAAGATACCTTCTTTGACTTTAGCATCACTGAGCTGTGGGAATTTTCCCCTCAGGTACACGAACCCGTCACCTTGTTTGTCCACAGCCTTAAGAAAATTCTTCATTAGTCCCAACTTGATGTGTAAAGGAGGTAGAAGTACATTGTTTGGGTCTACCGGGGGAGTATATATAACGTTGCTTTTTCCTGGAACAAACTCTTCTCTCTTTGGCCAGTCCTTTGTGTTGTAGTGTTTTTCTGTTGCTCTGCTGTCCCATAAACACAGAAAACAGCAATATTTCGTGAATCCTCCTTGAAGGCCCAGTAGAAGGGCTATAACCTTCAAATCGCCGCAGATCCGCCATCTATACTCCTTGTATTTAATAGCGGTCAGTATTTTCTCCATACTATCATACGTTTCCTTCAAACCTACAGAATGTGCCACTGGAACTGAGGGCTTCTGGTTCCCATTATGCAACAATACTGTTTTCAAACTAAACTTGGAGGAATCGATAAAAGCCGCCATTCCTTTGGGTCATGTTTTTCTCCCAACTCTGTCATCAGTTCATCTACATCAGTACAGAGGGACTCCTGCAGAATGAAGATAATGTAATATTTCTTTTCCTAACACTGAAATTCTTGTCTGTTTCAATAGCAAGTTCCATTCCTGCAGTCTTGATGCTAAAAGTTCCGTCTGCTGTTTTGACAGACGGAGATCACGTACAAGATCATTATGTTCACTTTGTTCTATAAGATGTGGTTCATTGGGAGTCTGGTCAATGAAAGGAGGACCATGGGGTGATTCTGGGATTTCTTCCTCAATTCCCCCATCCGAAGTTGAGAGCTCTTCCAAATTAACCGGTGGTGTAGGTATAGGGAGGCCTCCTCTGTGAGGGACGGGCCTTATTGCCGAAGGTACAGTCTCGTTCAAGATTCTTCGAACACTGCTGGAGACAGCTGGCAACTCAAGGCCGTTTGTTTACTATAGTACGTAGTATAATATAATACGAAACAACAAATCCCAATCATTAAATTAAGCAACGTGGAACTAAGTAACCAATCACCGATCACTTTTATATTTATTCAGAATTTTTACTACGTTACTATAGGAAACAAACGGCCTCGAGTTGCCAGCTGTCTCCAACAGTGTTCGAAGAATCTTGAACGAGACTGTATATTTGCATACTGAATTTGGTAAATTTGGTGAATTAACAGAGCCTCGGCGTTGTATTCTCTCCATTCTCCTGTTCAGTATTGCTAGCCATACATTTAATATATCCCTACCAACACAAGTACGTATCTTATATTCCTACACTACATATACACATATATCATAAAAATATTACATGACTGACATTTTGTATTGCCATATTTGAAATTAGACCAAAGTTAATAAAGTGCAGTGTATTTGATCCATGTTACCGAACCCTTGTCAACTATTGATTATTAATCCTTAGATTCCAGCTAGGTTGAATATCAACACGAGTGATATTCGGGCTTAAGCCGTGTTGAACCCTGCCTATGAAAAGCTTCGTTGACCACCAGTTGCGTCGAATTGTAGACTCGTTAAGCCCATCAATCACCTCGTTGAACCCTAGTCAGTTTAAACACCCGTTATCTTAAACCACGCCCCGTTAAACCTGATCCACATGCTCATTAATTGACCTACATGTTCACCACTTGACCTGAATTCTTATATTACACAGCAAACAGCATCTAGAGTCTATTATTACAAAGCGAACAGCATCTAGAGTCTATTATAACACAGCAAACAGCATCTAGTCTATTATTACACAGCGAACAGCATCTAGAGTCTATTATAACACAGCAAACAGCATCTAGAGTCTATTATTACACAGCGAACAGCATCTAGAGTCTATTATTACACAGCGAACAGCATCTAGAGTCTATTATTACACAGCAAACAGCATCTAGTCTATTATTACACAGCAAACAGCATCTAGAGTCTATTATTACACAGCAAACAGCATCTAGAGTCTATTATTACACAGCAAACAGCATCTAGAGTCTATTATTACACAGCAAACAGCATCTAGAGTCTATTATTACACAGCAAACAGCATCTAGAGTCTATTATTACACAGCAAACAGCATCTAGAGTCTATTATTACACAGCAAACAGCATCTAGTCTATTATTACACAGCACATACTATATTCAGTTGACAGCACCGTGTTTACACCTCGATCAATCACTCAATCAATTGCGAACCTTGACGGGGCTGGACCACGGGCTAGTCAATCACACCAACAGGTATAATAATAAATCACCTTTACAATAACACGACCAAATGAGTTTACAACGACTCTCACCTCCTCCTCCCCCCACACATGACCAGTCAGCACGCATACGTACCTAGAACATTACGATACTTGCCAGTCACTAAAAACAAATTTGGTATTAACTTACACGCATATACTTTACTTGTAATACAAAGGAAATGTTTACCAGAGACCTATAGATTCGTCTCCGCATTCCATATACTAAGAATGTTAATATGATCACCTGTAATATTGTTGTATTTTGTTGTAGTCAGGTAAGGAACGCTTGAGATCTGAGTTAATCCTACTTAATCCTATTTAATTATAGTTAATCCTAATATACTGCAACAAAAGTAATTCACCAAGACTTCGTGTAATAAACTTTCCCCACATTCTGAGCACTAGAACGTTAATATACGCACAGTCCATTTACAGGGCCTCGTCAGGTTTCCTGCAGTGTGGGGCCGCTGTGTTTGTTTATATTCAACAGAAGGAGACTCACAATTGTAAACACACTATGGCATCAAAGTAAAACAATATCAAAACAAATACCTCAGTGTAATAATTTGTGGAATGTTTATATGACGAGCCCCTGTAAACGCACTAGTGAAGGGGGGGGGGGAGTGTACGAACTTAAACATTTATGGTACCTAACATTGGGTTCTTAAAGCCTGTGTTCCTCGCTTTAGTATCAAACACGCGACTTGTGCCTCATAAATAAATGTTGTCTAAATCAATGCAGCAATCACAGCAGCTCGAGATAAAAACACAACACACACCTGTAGCTTAGCGGCAATCAATGCATTTGTCCGCTCAGGTAAAATAACACGTAATTTAATCATAGGGACGGCAGGGGTCAGACGGTGAAGGCCGGCTAACGGTGAGCTACACACACACACACACACACACACTACATTACATTACATTACATACATTAATAATAATGGTTGCTCCTCGCGGAACGAGGATGGCAACACACCCTGAGTTAATGAGTTGCATGACCCAGTGTCAAGAAATAGTCCGAGAAGACCGGACAACTCGACAACTGCACTGGCTAACCATTACCCCGGAAGACGATCCGCAAATCGATTAACATCCATGTTCCCCATAACTGCTGGGTAGACAGAGGCAAATGGCGTAAAGAAACTTGCCCATAGTTTCACCGTGCTCGTGGATCGAACCAGGGTCCGCTCGCTTGCGAGGCGAGCATGCTGACCATTACACCACAGGTCGCCTTACTCACCACTTCAAACACTCAACAACATTCACCACAACATACCGTTCAGAACACTAACTCTCCTGTACATTATTACCAACGGAGCGAAATCTGTCTCAATAAATCTGGGAGTGTCGCTCAGAGCACAATATATGACGTGCAATATAAGGGGTTCATATCCGGGGTTCATGTCAGGGGTTCATAATACAGTAATTGGACCCTGCGTGTGTGTGTGTGTAGGTTGTGTGCGTGTGGGGGGTGTAGGTGTGTGTGTGGGGGGTGTATGTGTGTCTGTATGACGGGGGGTGTAGGTGTGCGTGTGTGTGTGTGTGTGTAAGAAGAAGTTTACTTTATAATTGATTCGATAATAAATGGTCAGACCCCTTAGATATACAAGAGACATCTACTTTACACACACACACACACACACACACACACACACACACACACACACACACACAGGTATAAAAACAAACATTATCACCCCAACACTAGGTCCACCTGACACGTCCCAATCGAGTACACTGAAATGACCCCCAATACAGAGCGTGTGGGGCAGAGGTGTCATTCCTTGTCCATCGGTTACGTCAGCTGGTAATTAAAAGACATTTTTCACAGGGAGAGAAGAGGTGAGAGAGGGAGAGAGAAAGGGGGGAGATGAGAAAGGGGAGGGGAGAGGAGTGGAGGAGGTGGGAGAGGGAGAGGTGGAAGAGGGGAGGGGAGACGAGAAAGGGGAGAGGAGAGAGAGGTGAGGGAAGAAGAGAGGGGGGAGGTAAGAGAGAAGGGGAGGTAAAGAGAGGAAGGGGGTGAGAGAGAGGGGAGGGGAGATGAGAAAGGGGTAAGGTGAGAGAGGGGACCCTTAGACCAAAGAGGAACGTTCTCACACATACAATGAAAGCGTGAACACCTTTGAACCAGACAGAGACACACACTCTCTCATCCTCACACCCAGAAGAACACCACCACCTGAGAACACCTATAGAGAACACGTAAAGGTGAACACAGGAATTAATCTCTTAACAACATGCTGAACTTTACGGGTAGGGTCACAGTTTCACGTTCATGGGAGACGTTCACTCGTCACCTCTTGTGCCGTTCACTCCTTCACCTCATGACCCGTTCACTCCGTCACCTCTTGTGCCGTTCACTCCGTCACCTCATGACCCGTTCACTCCGTCACCTCACGTGCCGTTCACTCCGTCACCATGACAGCTCACTTAAAACTTAGGGGCGGTAGAGTGAGGAATGATGTAACGTTTATTAATTTAGTGTAGGGTATGAAGAGCGACTCCCGAGGTGTGCGGCGCGCTGGTGGGCCTGTGTCTGTCTGTCTGTCTGTCTGTCATCTGTCTGTCTATCTGTCTTTTCCACAGACCTCGAATGATTTCTCTGCTGTGGTTGCCCTACATTCTGCGAGTTCGGTTACTGTAGAGAGAGAGAGAGAGAGAGAGAGAGAGAGAGAGAGAGAGAGAGAGAGAGAGAGAGGACGATAATTTGTGAAAGTAAAAATCATAAAATACACAATGAAGTGACAAACACGCCTTACCGTCAACTAATGGCGGTGTTATCCTCATGGCCAACTCATAACCAGACCTTCCCGACCTAACTGAAAAATTATCTGACCGTTTGGGGGATTATTCTTCCTCCAATAGCGTCATATTGCAGCCCAAAAATAATTCATGGTTCCTTAATTAACCTGTACACAGTAATAGATCTTAAGTGTCTAGTTATGGGCAGTGTGGATATAGTGTACTGTAGGCTATGATGTTTTGTATGCATAAGGGGTATAATCAATATGGCAGGCACTGTACTTGATCACTTTCATGTTCCTAAACTGTAAAGTCAGGCACCTATTTTATAAGAGTCTGAATGAAGCCTGATATGAATGGTTTAATTGATGACAGCTGATCTAACTATTCCACTGAGATGAATCCTTAGTAGAGAACAACCACAACAACCACCACCAACCACCACCAACCACAATAAGAACACCCACCACCATCAACGACTACAACAAGAACAATATCCATAACAAAAACAACCACCACACTCACTACCGCAACCACAACAACCACCACAACAACCACCACAACCAAAATAGGAGCCACCACAACAACCACCACAACCAAAATAAGAGCCACCACAACAACCACCACAACCAAAATAAGAGCCACCACAACAACCACCACAACCAAAATAAGAGCCACCACAACAACCACCACAACCAAAATAAGAGCCACCACAACAACCACCACAACCAAAATAAGAGCCACCACAACAACCACCACAACCAAAATAAGAGCCACCACAACAATCATACTGCTCCTCGAAGACAACTTGAAGGATGGTGATGACTCAGCAAGCTTCTTATTATTAAACTTTACGAGAGTATTTGTGTTTATTTATCATTTTAATCCGGTCATCACAGAAAATGGAATGGTGGTGGGTAGTGATGATGGTGGTTGCAATGATGATGATGATGGTAGTAGTTGGTGGCAGTGGTGGTGGTAGGTAGTAATGTTTTTGGTGGTGGTGGTGATGAGAGAGAGAGAGAGAGAGAGAGAGAGAGAGAGAGAGAGAGAGAGAGGCACACACAGACACACGCGCGCCTTGCCCTCACATTACAGGCCAGGTAGCGGCTCGCCCTCATTAATACCTGAGGTCCCCGCCATGCCACACTCACTGTACGAAAATCTGGTCAGGTATTCACCTTACCTGGGATTTCGCGAGAGAATAAATCCCGTCTTGGGATTTAACAAAGGTAATACTACTCTAGTGTTTAGATAAAAAAAAAATCCTGACAAGTGATTTAGGTAAAGGATTTTTCTACCAAGAGATGCTATAATTTACTATTGAAATTGTTAAAGAAAATCCCTAAGCCTTATAAATGTTAAATAACCCCTTCTCTCTCCCTCTCCTCCATCCCTCCTTTCCTTTCCCTTTCCTCTCTTCCCCTCCTGCCATCCCTCCCTTCCTTCCTCCTCCCTGTCTCTCCCCTCCCCTTCTTCCTCTCTCTCCCCTCTCTCTCCCTGCACCCCACCCCCCTCTCACCCCAAGGCTTTCATTACTCCGGTAAGAAAAATCCGACTCAGAGACTCACGAACGAAATATAACAAAACCGGGAATCAAAACAGACTTCCTTCCCAACCACCAAAATTTACCATCCCAAACTACAATACAGAATTAATGAAGAAAAATATAGATAGTAAAAATTTCAAGATGCAATATAGAATTTCAATATGAGAACTTTTAGTCAGTGTTAATTTATACAGGTAAAGGTGTTCTAACTTCAATATAACGATTACCAACAGTGAGGTGAGGTGAGGTCAGGTCAGGTCAGGTTAGATAAAGGTGAAATTTGGATACCTAACTACCCCAGGAAAGTGCTTATTTTTAGTCTATTCTATTCGTCAATTTCCATATTTTTGACATTTGTGATAATTATCTCTTATAATTAAGTTGACTAATGATGATAGATCCTGGTGTCTCGATCAATGTGTATTATGTAATTAATTGGGAATCTTATTGTTGATACCCTGTTATTATGTGTATAATTAAGTTTAATCATTAATACCCAACGCAATTAAGAGAGTATTTAATTAAGAGTTTACACTACGCATTTAATTCAAAGCTTACACCATATTACGCATTTAATTAACAGTTTACATTACGCATTTAATTAAAAGTTTACACTATATTACGCATTTAATTAACAGTTTTACACTATTCACCTAATTTAGAGTTTACATTACGCATTAAATTAGGAGTTTACACTAATCTTCTTATGTATGTGTTTTCACTTTATCAATCCAGAGTACTGTTACGAGAGCTGAGTTGTGTAGACGACTCAAGAGCCGTAGAAGTTGTTAGTCGTCTGTTGAGGAGAGAAAAGGTGGCTGGTCTTACCTGCCTTAATTACAAGACACCTGTGACCCCCGCCCGCCTAGGTGCTGCAGACGTTGTTAAAGTTCAGTGGAGGGTGTCTGTCTGTCTGTCTGTCTGTCTGTCTGTCTTACCTCAGAACCCTTTTTTCTCATCCACTTTCCTAACCTCCTCCCTAGTGAACTCTCTGCCGCCCTTCCTTCCTTCCCCCCCCCCCCCCACCTTACCGATTCTCTCCACCCAAGCACTCCATGTTAATGTAATTCTCTCCCCTCCCCACCCCACGTCTCCTTCCCCTCTATTGTTTCCTCCCCTCCCTCGCCCCCTCCTAATTTTCCTTATCACCCCTCTCCATTTCCCTCCTTCTACCCTATTTTTCCGGTTTCCTCATTTTCCTCCCCATTTCCCTTCTCTCCCCATAAACCATGACTCCCTATTTCCCTTCTCCCTCATATTCCCCGACTACCCATTTCCCCTCTCTCCCCATATCTCCCCATTAGACACAGCGACATCAATGACTCTCCCTCTCTTAGTATACTCCTCCTCTTCAGCCTCTTAGGTTCTGCCTCCTCTTGCTAATCACTTAACACATCTTGACTCCCCCACTCATCTCGGCTACCCTTCCTCTTCTCCCCACTCATCTCGGCCACCCTCCCTACTCGCCCTACTCAACCCAGACCTGCCCCCCTCTCCCCACTCATCCGGGCCACCCTCTCTCCTCTCCCCACTCATCTCGGCCACCCTCTCTCCTCTCCCCACTCAACCCACGCCTCCCTACACATACTACCCTCCCTTAATTCTTTCACCACCACATCTGAAACTCCCATTTCTCTCCCCATCTTCATTTATTTCCCCCACACGTCAGCTTCTTTACTCATATGCTTTCCTCCTCCCCGTACACCCCCTAGGCTCCACCTTCTCTCCCCATCATATTATTCTCCCCACTTAACACAGACCTCTTATTCTCCCCACCTCTCCAAATCCTCTTATTCTCCCCATCTCCCCCATCCCCTTATTCCCCCTACTTCTCCAAATCATCATATTCTTCCCACCTACTCCATCCCTTAATTCCCCCCATCTCCCCCTATCCTCCCCTCCTCTCCCCATCCTCTTATTCTCCCCATGAACCTAGCTGCTGTCTACACCTGTAAACAAAGCCAATAATTAGATTACACTCCCAGGTAATATGAGAAGTGGTCTACCATCTGAGAGTCACTTAAGAATTGGTCTTCCTAGGCTGAGTTCCTCTCCCTATAACAGAACAAGTCTCTGAACTCTTCCAAGCTGAGTCCCCAACCACTCTCCCCAGTCCTCTTTCTACCTCTCACCCCTCTCCCCACCTCTCTCCCATTCCCCTCCCTCTTTACTTTTCCCTTCTCCGTCTCTCCAATCCCTCTCCCCTTCGCCCACATCCCTCTGTTCTTCCCCCCTCTCCCATCCTTCCTTGTCTTCCTCCCACCTCTCTCCTTCCCCCGTCTTACCTCACTCCCTCTCTCCTTCCCCCGTCTTACCTCCCACCTCTCTCCTTCCCCCGCCTTACCTCTCTCCCTCTCTCCTTCCCCCGTCTTACCTCCCACCTCTCTCCTTCCCCCGCCTTACCTCTCTCCCTCTCTCCTTCCCCTGTCTTACCTCCCTCCCTCTCCCCTTCCCCCGTCTTCCCTCCCACCCTCTCTCCTTCCCCCGTCTTACCTCCCTCCCTCCCCCCCCCCCCTCGTAGCCAGAGAAAACAACGATAAAAACATGTAATAATTGCACTTGATGACACATAATACTTAATCGCCTCTAATTCCACATAATTCTTCTTAGTTCTTCTCCTTCCAACCTCGTAATGATAATAAGGTCAATTATACCACATTTTGTTGTCAGATGTGGTGTGTTGTAAGATGTGGTGTTGTCAGATGTGGTGTGTTGTCAGATGTGGTGTGTTGTCAGATGTGGTGAATGTTGTTGTTAGATATGGTACGCAAGCGTGCACACACACAAATACGCACACAAACAAACTAACGCGTACACACACACACACACACACACACACACACACACACACACACACACACACACACACACACAAAGGTCCCTAAAACAGTAATCTTTCAGCTTAGAACTATTAATAGAAACCATTAACTGACTCAGTAATATAATTCAGTTGATTTCACGTGACATAATGCCGTGAGAGGCAGGGTGAGGGAGGGAGGGAGGGAGGGAGAAGAAAGATGGGGGTGAAGGAATGAAGGAGGGAGGAAGGGGGGGAGGAAGAGGGTGGGAAATAGAGTGCGATCGAGGGAGGGAGGGAGGTAGTTTGCAGTCTGTCTGTCTATCTATCTATCTGTCTGTCTGTCTGTCTGTCTGTGTCTGTCTGTCTGTCTGTGTCTGTCTAAGTTCAGGAAATGATTGTCACCACTCAGTCATTAAGCCCACTTCACTAATGAGGGAAGGCAAGGTAATCATTTATCATTTTTTTTAAGTCATTATCGGTGCAGCGCTCATTATCGTCAGCCTGTAGTCTGTCGGGGTGCACAGTGGTGGTGGTGTAGAGTAGGTCTTCTTTCTTCGTATTCTTTCGTTTTCTCTTTCTTATTTCCTTTGTCTATTTTCTCTCTCTCTCTCTCTCTCTCTCTCTCTCTCTCTCTCTCTCTCTCTCTCTCTCTATCGTTTTTATGTCTTTTTTTTCTCATTCTTTCGTGTTCACTTCTTTCTTTTTTCTTCTCCTTTCTTCGTTTTCTTTTTTTCTCTTTCTTCATTCTTTCTTTTTCTTTCGTTATTTTTTTTTACTTTCATATTTCTTCTCATTCTTTCGGGGTTTCCTTCTTCTTTCTCCGTCTCTTTATTCTTTGTTTCTTTTCTTCTCATTATTATTCTTTTATAGAAGGAAGGATAAAAGAGAAGAAAAAAACCGATGACAGACGGGAAGAAGAAAAAGAAAAAAGAAGTAATGAAAGAAAAAGAGAAAAATAAAAGTATAACAGTAATAAATAAGAGGAATAATAATAATAATAAGATAAAGAGGAACCAGAAGAAGAGGAACAAGAAGAACAAGAAGAACAAGAACAAAAAAGTATACTAAAACACACAAAATCAAGCAACAGAACAAAATATGGAAAGTTATGCAGAAGAACACAATTAACCTAAACAAGTGATGTCTGTATGTCGTGTTGTTGTCTCAGAGAACAAGTCCAGCCTTCCTTCCAGCCTTCCTTCCAGCCTTCCTTCCAGCCTTCCTTCGCTTTACGGCCATTAACATAACTCTAATGGCACCATATGCGTCAATTTAATAAAAAAAAAATAATGGAATTGTCAATACAGCGTTTTAGTTTTGGAAATTCAATTCTTAAGAAAAGTAAAAAGAGGAAAGAAAAGTTAATGATGGGAAAGAGAATAGAGAGAGAGAGAGAGAGAGAGAGAGAGAGAGAGAGAGAGAGAGAGAGAGAGAGAGAGAGAGAGTATCGTGAAGGCTGCCTCGTATGTTCACGCTGTGTTAAGTTTGTTAATGAAGTTATAATGACACCAAGCTACCGTGGCGCCGTAATAAGTGTAAAATTAAAAGTTGATAGAGTGAGTGTGATTTTTAGGACGATGGTTTAACCCCCAAGAGGACGATGGTTTAACCCCCAAAAGGACGATGGTTTAACCCCAAGAGGACGATGGTTTAACCCCAAGAGGACGATGGTTTAACCCCCAAAAGGACGATGGTTTAACCCCAAGAGGACGATGGTTTAACCCCCAAGAGGACGATGGTTTAACCCCCAAGAGGACGATGGTTTAACCCCCAAGAGGACGATGGTTTAACCCCAAGAGGAGGATGGTTTAACCCCAAGAGGACGATGGTTTATAACTTTAAGGACGGTGCTTTAACCCTTTAAGGATGATGGTTTAGCACTTTAAGGACGATTGTTTAACCCTTTAAGGACGATGGTAGAACACTTGGAAGACGATGGTATAACCCTTTGATTATGATAGCTTAACCCTTTGAAAACGATGGTTTAACCCCTATGATTATGATAACTTAACCCTTTGAGGACTATGGTTTAATCCTTTGATTATGATAGTTCAACGCTCTCGTCCTCAAAGGGCTTCAAGGACAACTAACCATAGCAACAATAAGCTTTATATACGAAAACAATTAACCTAACCTAACCCAAACTAAACTCACGCAACCCAAACCAAACCTAACCAAACCAAACCTAACCTAACCTTCGTACATGAGGCTAATTTAACAATGTTCCTCCGTATGTTAACCCCAACAAGTATAAAGAAAATGCAATCAAATAGACCAGGTGAGTTACCTTGACCAACAGGTGATGAGGTACAGGTGCTTGTTGTGGGTCGCTCATAAGTGTCAAACTCACCTGAGGAGACACATTAAAAACACCACATTAGAACACAAGAAGTTAATGAAGACAGAGTATAAGGAAAACAATTATACTAAGAAATTATAATAATTCCTGAACCAAGAGTAGTTATAGGTCTCACCTGCTCAAGCACTTATATTAATAAATAACAATAATTACAGGTAAATATTCCATGTAACTCATCTACAAATCAATTAACAAATAAAAAAAATAATTAATGAGACTTGAAAATGTCCGAAAAGACATATTGTTATGCCACGTATTGCAATGTTGCACAGGTGGACCAAATGGCACACAGAATTACTAAAGATGCTTGAGGGTTCAGATGAAATTCGATAAGGCCTTCATTAATTAAGTACAGCTTTGGTTCAGGGTCTTGTGAAAGTATACAACATGTTTAAAGGCTAAAACGTATAGGTACAATATAGACATGGGATTGGTTAATTTAAAATAGCAGTACTTTTAAGTTTCTGGGAGTACAGGGAACAAACAACATATGAAGCAGGCTCGTTGACTACTTCAGGAGGGTCAGGGTTCACATTTCATGAGTTTACATCACACATAATGAATTAAGTAATTTACTCTGAATAATAATATCAGTGTGGCATTTTACATGACAAATGCTCAATTAATATAAACTAAACTCGTGTACAGTTCAGTACATCATAATCTGAACACTGAACATTCAGAGTTCCTGGTTCATCTCTTCAAACAAAACTACAGTCACAACAATTTAATCCTTAAACTCTCAACACACAAATATAACACAATTACACAACCAAAAGTCACCTTATCTACCCACTAGTGCAGTACAAAACCTGAGTAAGTGTTCCCCAAGTTTAACAAATGTACAGTCTGTCTGCCTTCCTGGAGGTCCGAACCGTGTCTGACTCTCTCACCAGCAGCCCGACTGAGGGTCCCATACCTACGACTATTTAGTGTGGAACTTAATCTGGCTCGTCCTCTACACAAGTCTTAACTATTTTTAACACATTTGTCTTAACACATCACATTACATAGAGCATCATATAACAACAATACCAGATACAATATCATCTTATATCAGTACACTTTACATTCAAAAACATTTAGTAACGTTAACTTTAAACTCAACCACCAAATCGAGTCAGCATCCCAACACACACATAGGTAACCACTCAACTTCCTGTAACAATATTAATACCTCCAGTCACCTCCAGTTAATTAATCTAAAAATCGGTACCTGACTTTGCAGCTGTGTCTGTACTCGCCTATGAGACCTGGATTTACTTTCAAAATATGTATATAAATTAATAAAAAACAATTATCCAAGCATCCTGTATATAAATTAGTATCAATCAATTATTCAAACATCCTGGAATAAGGTATTCAAATTAACATGGTAATATACACATACGTTCAATTAATTGTTTTAGATTACGTACACGACCAGGTGCTAATAACGTACACGACCAGGTGCTAATAACGTACACGACCAGGTGCTAATAACGTACACGACCAGGTGCTAATAACGTACACGACCAGGTGCTAATAACGGACACGACCAGGTGCTAATAACGTACACGATCTTTGCTAATAACGTACATTACCAGGGGCTAATAACGGACACGACCAGGGGCTAATAACGGACACGACCAGGTGCTAATAACGTACACGACCAGGTGCTAATAACGTACACGACCAGGTAGTAAAATCATTCACCTCACTCTCACGTCCGACACAAGAATAGATGATATCAGTCAGTTCAGCTTTAACGGTGTCCTGTTTTATACTACTCTCTCTCTCTCTCTCTCTCTCTCTCTCTCTCTCTCTCTCTCTCTCTCTCTCTCTCTCTCTCTCTCTTAACAACATAAAGTATTCCTTCATAATAACGTATTCTTGGGTAATGTTTCTCCCAGGATAAACAAGGAGAAGCTCGTATATACACAGTATGAATTATCCAGTGTCTGGTGATCCGTCTTCATTAACCATCGTCCTAGGAGAAAAAGGATATATTGTTATTGTGTTTTTTTTGTCCGTGTGTGTGTGTGTGTGTGTGTGTGTGTTTGTTGTGTATGTGTGCGTTCATGTGTATATGTACCGAGTGTGTACGTGGTTTATTATACATGTATGTGTGTACTCAGTGTGTACATAGTTTATTATATGTGTACATGTACATAAGCATTAATGTATAACGCAAACTACAGCTGCCCCCAAAATGCTCTTTTTCCCACAACCAAATTTCTCCCCCTCAAAAAAAAAACATAAAAATCAGATTGACAACATTACGTCCTTCCATAATGAAAACCTGCCACACAAATTCGAATATCATGCAAAAATGTATGTCAATTCATTCCTCCCATCAGGCCTGTGTTTGGTGTGCCAGTGGTCAAAAAGTTTAATAAACGGGGTTACTGATATCCCGGACTAATGGGAATGTTGTCACAAAATATCCACCAAAATCTAATTAAGGTGAGATACAAGTGTGTACCTTTAGTGTGAAGCGGCTCCATGGCTAATTATTTACATACAGGTGAATTTATTGTACCTGTAGGTCATTTGATCCCTCTATCTATGTGAGTGTAACCAGATTATTATTATTATTATTATTATTATTATTATTATTATTCATTTACCTGTTATTTGAAGTGTGTGTGGCAGGTGAGGGAGCCAGCAAGTGAGGTGCCGCTAGTACCTACCTTATCATTCATCTCCCTCACTCGTCAAGGTAACCCCAAAGAGCCTTATCTCACATCATCTACTTAACTCAAGGCACCGCAGTCAAAACCGTGTGTGTGTGTGTGTGTGTGTGTGTGTGTGTGAATATACATACATGTCTTTCAGTACACATGTGTATGATATTCACAAGCCTCCTCTAATCCCTATGTATAAATACACCTACATAAATAAATGTATTATATTCATCTATCCGCTTATAGACAGACAGACACACAGACACACATACCTAGATAAGTCAAAACACTCTTATCGTCCATTTAACATCAAATAAAATTCACAGGTAAAACACACAAAAAAAAAACGTAATGAAAAATCAATCGACCAACAGCCCTCGTTGCCACACACACACACACACACACACACACACACACACACACACAGGGTCACAGTTACCATACCAGTTCTCTCTACAAAATATCCCACTTCACACAATTATCAGAGAGATTTACGTAAACCAGGATTTTACACGGATCTAATGAGGGATTATGTAGATTAATCCTCTCAGAAGGGTGAACGCGGCGCCATGATCTGAATACATAATAAAAGTGTATGATTGATTTGTATTATTTAAATTCACCAGGTGTATTTAGGTGTATGCCTGGAATGTATTTTGACGAAATATATGATGTATTCTGTATATGACTGTGTGTGTGTATGGGTGTGTGCCTGGGTAGGAAAAGTAAGGTAAGGTAAGGTAAGGTAAGGTAAGGTAAGGTAAGGTAAGGTAAGGTAAGGTAAATAGACTGACAGGTATAATCAGGAAGTAATATCAAGTTAGGGACGTTAAGTAGAAATTTAAATAAGATGACAAAATAAAAATAAAAGTAACTTGCAAAATAAAGTTAACAAAAGAACCACCCGATATAAAATGTAATTGACAGAAGGTGAAAGTAGATCAAAGTAGACACAATTACTACCTCGGGCTAAAAGTAGATCCTTCTATGAAAAAGTAGAACGAACTCTGTACACGCAAGTCCCAAACACCCACTTAAAAATACACACTGAATATTTAATTTAAAAAAGATCATTTAATGTACGACACACACACACACACACACACACACACACACACACACACACAATTTATTATTATGATGATGATGATTATCATCATCATCATCATCATCATCATTATTATTATACCCCACACAGGCTCTACAGGACCAGAGGTTTACTGCTGTTGTTGGGGTCTAGGACGGGAGCGAGGAGAGGAGGCGGGCGTTAGGGGTCACTCATATAGCCGCCGACATCCACCAACTGCTTTACGACCAATAAACTCCAATCGTAAGTACCACCATATACCTGGCCTCCTCCAGCGGCTGCGGCAGAAGGAGCCTCGTGTCGCCGGGCCGCAGGGGTGAGAGTCGCAGACGCAAGCGGTCGCGGTCCGTGGAAAGCGGGGCGTGGGTATGCATACCTATCAGCACACGTCGGTGATTTTATTAATTTTAAAAGTATCAGAAATTTGCTCTCACGTTCATAAATTCTCGTATGCTCGTAAAATCTCACGGCTGGGGTGTGATGCGGGAGATCTGTGGCGCGGGGCATGAATATATTACTTCTCTAGGACGAAACACACGTGAGTTTTACATGTGTTTTGTGAAGGTCTTGGCTCAGGTGTCTGTATGCCACACACAGGTAAGTGGCACTCTACATTGAACCCAGTTATGACTGCTACTATAAATATGATGATTCATGTAGATATAAACCCAGTGTGAAATGTCAACCATAATAAAATACTAAAAAATATATTATTGGAACCACTGAACACCAATGACGTACCCGGAAAAATATTATGTTCCCCTGAGCACTTACGCTTCCACCAATCCTCTGTCAGAGGCTAACATGTGAGAGCCCTCGACACAACCAATCACGTTCTCCCCCCTTCACACAGTCCGGGAAACGCTATAAACGTACATTCCCGCTGTTGTACGATCATTGTTTGGAACGCACTGTGTACCTCTCCTGCGCTGTGAGGTTACGACCAGACAAAGAGCCTCATGTTCCTTCCTGCAGCAAATATTTGTAGTGTTAAGATGTGCTGTAGCCAAAAATGGGCTCGTAAACACAATACAATAGACTGAAAACGCCATAAAAGTGATGCTGAATAGAGAGTAATCTGAATTATTTCCTCTGAGGTTCCTTCACGGGAGCGACTTAGCGAACTGTTCATTTCTCCACATATGAAAGAAAGATAAACATAAGGAAGAAAGAGTGCTTTAAAATAAATAAACAAACACACACATAGAGAGCGATAAAAGGTGGAGGAAAGAGTAGAACTTCACTGAGGTTGAAAGATTTACCTTGTGAGGCTAACGAGGGAGAGAGGAAGGTGCAAGCTCAGCGTATCTTAGAGAGCCTTGGTAACCTTATATTTTTTAGGTGGGATTATTTTCAGTGTGGATTATTTTCAGTGTGGATTATTCAATTTTATATTTGACTATATTTTTAATTTATTTTATTTCCACTGTTCACACACACACACACACACACACACACACACACACACACATTATCCCATGTCACTCTCTGATTCATTTATACTATACTAGTATATCCATTGTATATAATCAACTTTGGGCTGCTGTATTTTCCAATAAATCATCATCATCATCATCATCATCATCATCATCATCATCATAGGTAAACACACTCACACACCTGCTCCCTATTGTAACTAGATCAAAGAGCGTAATGAAAAATAAAACACCTTTTTTCCTACAACACTTCAAAGGTCACATTACGGCACAAAACACAATCAGTGCAAAAGGTGTTTTCAGTCTGTGAACTTTTGATGGGATTTGCTCACAGGTATGTTCTCGGAACCGACTCACATAACAAAGCAGTTGCGTTGGCTGGTCAAACACCTGTGTGTGTGTGTGTGTGTGTGTGTGTGTGAGAGAGAGAGAGAGAGAGAAAGAGAGAGAGAGAGAGAGAGAGAGAGAGAGAGAGAGAGAGAGAGAGACTCAATCGGCACAAAATCCAAGACAGCCAACTACAGCTAACTTGTCGACCCGTTAACCAACAAGGCACTCGACCGTCTTCACTTTCCCAATTGAAAAGTTAGAGACACAGTTCCAGCGAGGTGAACTGGGAATGTTGTTAGGGGATCGAACCAGTAATCCTTAGGACAGGATACGAGTGTTGTATCCACTCAGCCTCCGCACCCATATTCCCTAACCTAGAGTCTGCTAAATATAGGTATCTGGTTAGGTTAGGTCAGGTCAGTGGTTCTCAATTAGTTTTAGTCATTACCCCAAAACAAGTGTGACAACAAGACTCATTACCCCGACGTAGGTTTGTCAACTGTTTTATTTCTAAACTATTTTTGGTCAAGGTCACTTTCTTCTTTATCATAATTTACATTTTAGGAAATAAATCTTGCTATTTAATTTTGACTTTCCTTTATTGTTAACTGAGTATTATACAGTAATTACAATATTAAATATGAAATACAAGTCACCGAACTGACAAGAACTTTTACTAATAAGTAAAATGGCAGTTTCGGTTGGTGACCATTTCTTGAATACGTGGGGATAACTTTGTCAAGACACATCTGATATTACCTTCAGGGTTCAGTCTGTTTCTATCTATACTACAGATGCTCAAGAGCCGAAAATCCTGCCTCACACAAACATGTTGACCCAAATGGTAGGAGAATATTTGTTGCGCTTGAATTAGCCGACAGAAATTCCTTGCTATGAATTGTCCAGAAAGACGACAAATTCTTTGAGTCAAATTCCACCTGGATTAGATTACTTGATTTCATTTCAAAGATTTCCTTTGCAATTTCATTTGGTTCTTCAGGCAGATGTTCAGTGGGACATCTGAATGGATTCTGCACCCAAACCCAACTGACTGGATCAATGTCAAGGAAATACTGCTCCTCCTTCAGACGCAGGCTCTTAAGTGCACAGCGATTGTATTCTGCAAATCTGCGCATTACTCAAGCTCACAGCATCAGTGTCTTCCAAGTATTCCCCCCAACTTTGGAAATATGCTATTCTACCCGTTGTCAGCTTTGTCTCCCACAAGTCCAGCTTGGCTCGAAATGCTTGGATCTTTTCACTCAGAGAGATGTGATGCTCACCAGGACGTGTCTCACACATGAATGACCAGTGGTTGCGTATGGAATTAAGAAGCAGGAAAAATTTACTCCTTGGGGGTATTTTACCTTGAATTGGGAACCGCTTGGTAAGGCATTAGTTGGTTAGGTTAGGTTAGAAGCAGGTTAGGTCAGATTAAGTATTAAGTTAGGTTAGGCATGCTTCAAGTTTTCAATATACCAATGTAATAATGTTATGACCCGCTCTTCGAACTAGTAAGCATTTGGGCGATAAGGTTAAAATATCGATAATTACCAGCAACATTTCGTCTCTCATCCCAAGTGGTAAATATTCCAACATTATAACAATATATCACCAGCCTGGATTAGTTAAATACTTAATATAACCAGAGGTACGATAATATACTTCTAACTCACTCACCCTTCCACACAGACTATCAATTAACACATCGAAATGTCATACGAGAGTGAAAAACTGTTCATCTAATCTGACAACAATAATATTAAATGCTTTTCCATTACCTGTGAAACAATAATTATCTACCGGTATAGTGATGATTTTTTCTTCTCTCCGTTCATCAAAATGATATACGGTACATTAAAGAAAATTGGGCTCTTATTATAGGATGCCGTATATACCTGCCAACACACACCTGTAGCGCTCACTCTTAGAAATGCCACTACAACCAAATCATATATACGACTTTCTGACCACAATGAGCAAAGAATGTTTTGTGACTTTGCTTCAGGTGTTTACTGTTGATGAGGAGGAACCGAGAGAGTCGTTAAAAGAACTGGCACAAGTGACAGGATAGTTTGTTGTGAGTTAAACCAAAGTAACACGCAGAGGCATTATTGTGTCGTGGGCGCATCGTAACAGAGACATTGTTGGAATCTTGTTGTGTCGTCAGCTCACAACAGTAGCGAAACTTAAGGTGACTCGTACACTACCACGAGACAACAACAAGCGAACGAACATAGAGGAAGGGGGGAGGGAGGCTTGTGTTACCCAGGGGGCCAGACTTCCTGTACGTGAAGGAGGGGAGAGACAAGTGACGAGGAGGAGACGAAGGAAGGAAGGAAGGCAGGAAGGAAGGAGGTACAGGACTCACAACTCCAACTGATTGAAGGGATCCTGCAGGTCGTCTGGATTATGATAAAGGAAGTCGTCTTCTATACACATTTCAATAACTTTAAACACAGTGAGGGTACATCAGCTGATACACATGGCCCTGACGCACCACCGCCGTCAGTCAACCATCACGGGTCCGGCTCCGGTAGGGTTAAAAGTTCCTTAACTAGCAAGTCGAGGGTCCTGGCGGCTGAAACCTTTCACATCACCCGACCCGTTACTGATCCGCCCAAGTTTATAATTAATTCAAGTCACAAGTCGATTTACCGCCCCCAACGTGACATCCAGTAAACAAATTGATTTACCAGAGAAAACTATTGATTTGTTCTCTCTCACTCCCCCACCCCCTTCTCACCCCTCCCCTTTCTCACCCCTCCCCTTTCTCACCCCACCTCCTTCTCACCTCACCCCTTTTCCCCAGTTGAATAGTCATACTGAACGTAAGAGAAGATTCCGTCGGACATTTCCCTAACAAGGTATACACATTCTAGAAGTATTGGACAAATTACCCGTTCTCCTGGACAAATATTTCTTCTTATTGGACAAATATCTAATCATAATAATCAAACTGTCAATTATACCTGACAAATTACTCTTCTTGCCAGACCAACTTCCAAACATACTGTACCTAACATACCTTTCAATTACACTGGACAAATTACTCTTTACACCTGACAAAAATGTTAATCTCAGGACAAATTACAAAGTCCTCGCTCCCAGACTAACATTCTGACCAGACACACAGGTAACGTTCGTGATCCTTCTTTCGTTACGGCCCTTATAATTTACCAGGTATTTTCAACTTCTTTGTAATTTTGACGTTTGTAGTGTAACTCAAACAAGTCAGAGTTATCATCTGTAGTAATTTGATGACGATGACGACTATTAATATTATTCTTTTAGTAAACAAAACGTGGCCTCCAACCTCCCCGTATAGCCACACCTTCGCCACACCTTATACATACGTAACTGCCTTAGATGAGGTAGTTAAGCCACTACAGCAGAGGCGGTTGTGGTATTTTCGACCAATAACAAAAAAACAAATAAAAAATTCAGTCAGCTTACCCGACAGACAAAGAGGCATGACAGACATACACGACAGACATACATGACAGACAGACATACACGACAGACATACATGACAGACAGACATACACGACAGACATACACGACAGACATACATGACAGACAGACATACATGACAGACAGACATACACGACAGACATACATGACAGACAGACATACACGACAGACATACATGACAGACAGACAGACATACACGACAGACATACATAACAGACAGACATACACGACAGACATACATGACAGACAGACATACACGACAGACATACACGACAGACATACATGACAGACATACATGACAGACAGACACGACAGACATACACGACAGACATACATGACAGACAGACATACACGACAGACATACACGACAGACATACATGACAGACAGACAGACATACACGACAGACATACACGACAGACATACATGACAGACAGACAGACATACACGACAGACATACACGACAGACATACATGACAGACAGACATACACGACAGACATACATGACAGACAGACATACACGACAGACATACACGACAGACATACACGGACAGACAGACAGACATACACGACAGACATACACGACAGACATACATGACAGACAGACATACACGACAGACAGACATACACGACAGACATACACGACAGACATACATGACATTACATCAAAAATGCCAAACTTGTTGTATTTTTCTTCAGGTATTTCGTCACGTGAGAAAATTATTACACCTCACTTGGCTTATATTTTAATTATATGAAAATGATATAATATTGAATTAGGCACTCTGAAGGTCACATTGTTGACCTGATCTCTTCTTGGTGCTGCTTAGGTTCAACTCAGATGTGACGTCATAGATATTTAGACTTGGGTGGATTATTTACATCCCCAGAAGGTCGTGGAGGGCAAGGGAGGGTGTGGAGGGCAAGGGAGGGTATGGAGGGCAAGGGAGGGTATGGAGGGCAAGGGAGGGTATGGAGGGTAAGGGAGGTCATAAGATGTAGTCAGTACCAGGATGATGGTAGTGATGGGAAGGGCAGGGGTGATCATGGCAGCATCAGCAGGTATATCTCGACATATATTGATCCCCACACTACCTCAAGTTAGCCGTAAAGAGGGTGTGTAACTCCCAGCAGAGTCGCTCAAGTCCCACATGTTCCCGGGAGCGACGCTGTGTGTGTGTGTGTGTGTGTGTGTGTGTAGATTATTGCTTATTTGTGTTACTAACTATACCTACATACATACATACATACATACAACCCTAGAGATTATGAGAGAATCTAGGCCCTCTCCCCCCTCCTCC
Source organism: Homarus gammarus (assembly GCA_958450375.1). Classification (NCBI taxonomy): domain Eukaryota; kingdom Metazoa; phylum Arthropoda; class Malacostraca; order Decapoda; family Nephropidae; genus Homarus; species Homarus gammarus. Next base: position 6,873,981 of record CAUDMG010001775.1, read on the forward strand.
CACCAAGACAATTCCCAGGGAAAGGTAAAATAAAATCGACAATAGAAATCCTTACAAAACTTTCCACCGCAGAAAGTTAGCACAGTGTAGTACTTTCGAATAAGAAAGTTTGAAGAATGATTAGAATTAACTTACAACGTCAAGAAATGGTTACAAAATACATGTCAAAGTTTTACACAGAGAAAGTTGTTGTAGTATTGAAAACTTACCAACAAGAAGTTTCACTGAAGAGAGTTAAGAGGAAATCGCTCTAAGAACTTTTATTTGCAAATTTCTCATAAAAGTAAGAAGACTTTCTATAATTTTTCCATGGAATAGTAGGAAAAATTAAAAAAATTATTCCTCTGACGACTTTCACTGTGGAATATTAAGAGGGAATAGAAAACTTCTCTCGAAAATTCACAGAAAACCTCTTCAAGTATTTTCAAAGGAGAGACTTGGGAAAAACTAGAGAAAACTACCAAAAAGGTGCCCCAAGGACTTTTACTTGTGAAAGCTAATAAAGAAAATCAAGGAAATACTTCTTAAAACTTTCACAGTGGAAAGTTTGAATAAATTTATGTAATTCCTTCAAAAACTTCCATTGAAGAAAGTCAACCTAAAATAAAAAAAATAAAAAATAAATACTCCCGTGAAATTTCAATATACAAAGTTAAGAAAAAGTTAAAAAACTTTCACCTCTAATGTTTGAAGAAAGTTGACACAATTTCACTCGAGAAAGATTAGAGGATATGAACAAAAAATACCCCCCCCCCCCCCCCCCCAAAAAAAAAAAACATTAACAAGAGAAAATTAAACGACATTCACTCTTGAAACTTTCTCCATGAAGTTTAGTGAGTCAAGAAAACCTTCCAATAACTTCCCCACCAAAATTTAGAAGGAAATCTCTCCAAAAACTTTCTTTTCAAATACAAAATTAAGAGCTAAGTCCCTGCAATAACTTTCACCAAAGCAAGTTAAGAGAAAGGTCCTCACCTGGCGAAAGTCCCTCACCTGGCGAAAGTCCCTCACCTGGCGAAAGTCCCTCACCTGGCGAAAGTCCCAAATGATTCCAAATGAAACACAGGTAAGGGACAAAAAAAAACACTCCACTGAATCGTCCAGTAATACTCTACCTGTACATACACCTATACAAGCTAACCTTCGCCACAACAAACACTTATATCAGGTAAATTGAGATTAAAATTAAATTCAGTTGCCCTTATAGTCTCGTAAAATGGAGAGTAAATATTTAATGGCAATCAGTTTATGCTAGAAAAAATCTCTCTCTCTCTCTCTCTCTCTCTCTCTCTCTCTCTCTCTCTCTCTCTCTCTCTCTCTCTCAATTGGCGGTAAAAGCTAATCTCAAAAGTCCTAAATGATAAATCAATAACGTCACTTATACTGAAGCTCCTCCTCTCCGGCTCCCTGCTGGTAAATCCCTCAAAACCTGCAGCAAATCCTAAGTAAATTCTCGACACACTTGAGGTGAGGGAGTGTTGACTTAACCGCTCCCTCACCTCACCACTCCCTCCTCCTCACTCCCTTATCCTCCCTCTAAACCCCTTACCCTCCCTCTCTTACCCCTCCCCCTCAACCCCTCTCTCATTATCTTACCCTCCCCCTCCCACCCCTACCCTTCCTCTCTCACCCCTCCCTCTCACCCTCCCCCTCATTCTCTTACACTCCCACTCACTCTGGTCCCCTTCCCCCCTCACTCTTCGTTGAATTTCCTGGCCGGCAACTACTAAGGTCATTACTCCCACTGCGCCAACTACCACCATCACTGCTACCAACACCACCACCACTACTACCATCACCACCACCGCTACTACTACTTCGAGTTGCCATCTACTCTATTATAGACGCGCTTAGATGGTTAACGCTGAATAATTTAACTGGTGATGACCTGAGCCTTAAGAAGTATGGCGGCATGTTTAAGGCTTCAGTAGTCTCGTGTGTGTGATGTGTACAGAACAGCTGCCAAAGGAATTAATTTTATTCACATCAAGTTTGTATTACAATAAATATGTGGTGCCCACTTCCTGATTGTTTAGATTGTTAATTAATCTCTCCACTACGTTGCCTTCATATCTATTTTATTCTGGCTACCGTCAGACGATTTTATTAAGCTGGAGAAGTTCCATCTCCTAGTCAAGGGGTTAAACAAATCTTCGCTGCTTCTACAAGATATAGATTCAAAGTTATCCATAATTCATTTGCTAATAAACGTCCCCTTTGTAAAAAATAAATAAATAAAAAAAAATTACGTAGAATACGAATTCGTCTCCCTTTTATCCTAGTGTTCAGTACTTTCATCTGGCCAGGGCTAGACGATTACACTCAGCTGAGGAAACTCGTAGGTATTGCCAAAGTGCTATTCTGCATTGCAAAATCTCCTAACTTATCCACTGTACACTTTCCGTCCTCCCCCACAGAGAGACACCTACCCCAGTGTACCCTCAACACGTCCATGAATGGGATATGTTATGGTGTCTAGTGCCAGAGCCGTCAAAAGCGGACAGGCTGCGAGTAAATCAGTTCCAAGAAATCACCCACAACAACTAGCCCAAGACACAATCCTAACACACTATTAGCTGAGCCAGGCAGTAGCAAGGTGGTCAGCCCGCCTCCTAGGACTGACAACGTTAGGTGGTTAACACAGGATTGAGCCAACTGTACTCTACCGAATCTTTACCTTTTTTGTTGTTGTTTCTTATTCTACTAGAGGTAAATCTTTAGTGGTTGCCAGCATCTAACTTCCTATTGAGAACAGGTTTTTTTAGTGTACCCCATCGTGTTACATACGGCTTCATTGTCGTAGGAAATGAGCAGCTGTGAAGATATAAAAAAAAAGGAGGGTAACGAAAAATCGACGAAACCAAACCTAACCTAACCAGAGAAACCGGAAATACCATACTTGAGAGATGCAGGAGGATGGTGATGCCACTTAAGTGAGGAAGTGGTGCAGTATGTTGTCCTCGTCTACACGATACTGACACTCGGAATTACATCTCCGCCACTTTACCGACAAAACGAGAACACGCGCTGAATGACGCGTCAGTCAGCCACAGTACAGCTCTCACACACACACACCATCTTCCAACTGCCCGCTTGCACTGATTGGCCAATGAAGAATTAAGCACATGCGTACGACTATCAACTACCAGCGTCACTCACGCTGGTAGTTGTGCCTACGAGACTATAATCTTTACCGCAAACGACCCAAGGACCTTGTTTACTAAATTCCTTTATCTAGTCAACCTTCGCTCTACAAACCCAGGAATTCGTTAAAGCAGTCAAATACACACACACCATCGGCAGTATCCTACACACACACCATCGGCAGTATCCTACACACACACACCATCGGCAGTATCCTACACACACACCATCGGCAGTATCCTACACACACACACCATCGACAGTATCCTGCACACACACCATCGACAGTATCCTACACACACACCATCGGCAGTATCCTACACACACACACCATCGACAGTATCCTACACACACACACCATCGGCAGTATCCTACACACACACACCATCGGCAGTATCCTACACACACACACCATCGGCAGTATCCCACACACACACACCATCGGCAGTATCCTACACACACACACACCATCGGCAGTATCCTACACACACACAACATAGGCCATACCTTGTTAACTGAGATCCCGTGTTGATATCCTTGAGGGAGTTGAAGTCAAACGACACGAGGGATGGTCCTAACGCTGGGTATCTTGGCACGACGGGGCAGTCTTTACACATTGTTTTGTTATCATAAACTGTCTATCTACGTCAGTTTTTGATGAAACACTGTCTATTCAACGCACATCAACACACACACTGGACACTCGACTTACCACGACTGTTGTTGGTTGGGTGACTGCACTGACTGAGTCTGGCCGCCTGGGTCAAGGACGATAGGGTTGCAAAGGCTGAAATCAGAATGTCGCTAAACCAACTCTCAGAACTAGCTAGTGTCGCTGGATTTGAAAAGCAAGTCTTTAAAATAATCTCGCTGTTTTGAATCCAATTTATATATTATTTCAGTACTCAATAACTTTAACACTAAAACAGCATTACTTAGTCAATTAGCAAGCTCAAATTCTTGTAGTTTACATACGTCGCTATACACTAAAAATTTTCGCTAAATGAAAGTGACTGTCTCATTGTCGCTGTGTTGACAACTCTGGTCCTGGTCCTTCTATATAAACGTTCTAGAAAATGGGGAAAACATTTTTTCTCATTTTATGCCAAACTAAATTTTTTTTTACAAATTTATTGAAATTGAACAAATAAAAATAATAATCCTGTCTATTCACTTTATGAGAAAATATTTACGAACAAAAATGTATATCGACCATTAGACAAAATACACTGAAGTAGAAAAGTATTTAACAAGTTGTTTAGATAATTAATATGAAGACTAATACTCGTTAACAGAGAAATATTGTAGAGAGGAATATTTTATCTCGTAATTATTTATCGTTGATGAACTAATATAAACATTAATTGAGTTACGCGCTTAAAGACCATAGTTGTTGAGGTAAAATTATAACATTATACCAAGAGCATTAACTGATATGACAATGTTGACCCGTAACCCCGTCAGTGGATGGGTCAACAGTCATAAAGGTTCATGAGGTCAGATAGTTCGAGTGTAATGACCTCATACATCTAGCTCGTTATGTTTCCTGTGTGTGTAGATATTTCACCCCACGCTGAGTTACACACCTGATGGTCGCCCCACGCTCTGAGTTACACACCTAATGGTTACCCCACGCTGAGTTACACACCTGATGGTCACCCCACTCTCTGAGTTACACACCTAATGGTTACCCCACGCTGAGTTACACACCTGATGGTCGCCCCACGCTCTGAGTTACACACCTGATGGTCGCCCCACGCTCTGAGTTACACACCTAATGGTTACCCCACGCTGAGTTACACACCTGATGGTCACCCCACTCTCTGAGTTACACACCTAATGGTTACCCCACGCTGAGTTACACACCTGATGGTCACCCCACGCCCTGAGTTACACACCTGATGGTCGCCCCACGCTCTGAGTTACACACCTGATGGTCACCCCACGCCCTGAGTTACACACCTGATGGTTACCCCACGCTGAGTTACACACCTGATGGTCGCCCCACTCTCTGAGTTACACACCTGATGGTCGCCCCACTCCCTGAGTTACACACCTGGCAGGTATAAAGGAAACATAAAGTACATAAGCATCATCAAAATTTAACACAATTATGAAGTGAATGATGTGACAAAGAAACAAGGTTTACCCCCCTGCCTCACCCCACCTTACGAGGCCCCAAGTGTTGCTACACCACCCAAGGAGACAACTTACTCACCGACCCAAACAGGGAGGTACTACCGCCTGGGAAGATATTGGCAGCATAATGTGTTGTCTAATGGTAGACCCTGCTGCCATATGTGACCAAGTCCCAGGTTGCTGATCTGACTTTCTGGCTCATTTACACACAATTGCAGGGTCTCAATTGTTTCTCTTACCATTGACAACACAACATACATATATTGTTTCTCACTTTTGATCTTTTTTTCATTTTTGTATTTATAGTTCTTTATTATTAATATTATTACTACAGTTACTGTATTATTATCATCATTATTTATTATTTAATTTTTGTTTGTTTCTCTTAAATTTTATTTATTATGAATTATTATGACTATCATTCAGTTTTATTATTATTATTATTATTATTATTATTATTCTTATTATTATTATTATTATTATTATTATTATCATTATTATTATTATTATTATTATTATCATTATTATTATTACATTTTCTCCCCCCAGGCCCCGATGTGGGTCAGTGACCTGTGTCCGGGTGGGCTAATTCCCATAAAAAAACAACAACAACAACAACTGTACCTCCATTAGCTTACACTCTTTGTTGATGAACCATTTATGAACATTTAGGTTAGGTTAGGTTAGGTTAGGTTAGGTTAGGTTAGGTTAGGATAGGCTCTTCATGTTAGCTTTGATGTTAGTCGTATAGTTTATTTGTGTGTTTACGAGTGTTAATAAAAGTTTTCTTGGCCTGGTAGACGCTGAAGCATGTGTCAGGAGAGCACCATCAGGCTCCTCCACGGTAACGTTGTCTTCACCTCCTCCTTGTTGAGAGAGACGCCAACCTTCTGAGGGAAAACCCGGCCTTATGGAGCCTCGCGATACGTGCTGAAAAAAACTCGAGTAAAAATACGAAGAAATACGGAACTATTCCCCAGGTAGAGATAGCGGACAACCACACTCCGTCCTGGTTAATTAAAGACCACATAAACCCGCCCACCCTGCATAAAGGACCCCCCCCCCCCAGAGAGCGATGACTCTACTGCCACATGAACAACATGGAGGGCTGGGGTATCTTTGACAGTATTTAATTAGAGGTGCAGCAGGCGAGTGGGTACAACACTTATTTGTTGTCCTGAGAGTCGCTGATTCGATCCCAGAGAATCCCTAACACGGTCAGCTGTAAATGTGTGGTCGAGTGCAGTGTCGGCAAAGCTGTTCCCTTATTGAGCGAAGACTCAGTGCACAAGAGCTGTATCCACACTCCCTAACAGGCATATGGGACAATGTTTTTAAAGACAATGGTGAGAGGAGTGCACGACCTGACTTTGGACCGCACACTATACCTTAGTTTACAAAGTGTGCAAACTTTTTCCACTTTCCTCTCACGCCGGAAGGAGTGTGGAGCCACTCTTGGGTTTTACGGGCCTAGAATTTCCACAGAGAGCAAAATTTTCCTCACTTTGGCAACACTACTGACCTCCTCATTCTAGAGTCAACACAGCTACTGGGTGAAGCCTCAGATGAACGACCCAGCTGCAGCGGTAAGTCGTTCACACAACAGCTGACTGTTTTCCCTCTCACGTGTGTAAAGAATTCTTCCGACTTTTATTTAAATCTTTATACTGATCTTTTCTGATTTTTAACATATGATATTAGTGAGAGAGATAGATAAGATAATGGCGATGCATAAGGATAAAACTAATTCACATTGGTGGACAGACAGACATTTCATTTCATCTCACCTCACGACATCTATATCTCTACCTCCCCCCCCCCCCTCACTCTTCCTCACCCCACCTACACCTCTACCTTACCTCCCACTCACCAGAACATCCTGCACTTCACACAAGTCCTCCTGCAGCCTGTGACCTGCAGGTGAAGGACAACAGAAGATTTGCGTTCATGCAGACAGGCAGAGCGTCTCCCCCACCTGACAGCCACCACAAGGCATAAGGTCATGTGTTGTGGTCCTGTAGTTGAACACCACTTAGCTCCCTGCCCGTGTCTCGGCCCATACCAGACATACCGCCCCTCTTATGTGTGTGGTGGCTCCTCTCGGCCCATACCAGACATACCGCCCCTCTTATGTGTGTGGTGGCTCCTCCCGGCCCATACCAGACATACCGCCCCTCTTATGTGTGTGGTGGCTCCTCCCGGCCCATACCAGACATACCGCCCCTCTTATGTGTGTGGTGGCTCCTCATGGATGTACTTACTGAGAACCTGTCTTGTTATGTTGTTTCTATACACATACAACGTTTAGGAATATAACCAATAAAGAATTTTATGATCTGGGATGATACAACGATGTTATTGCTGTGGTTCTTTTATCAAACGTAAAACCAAACAAAGGTGTAAAGGAATGAGAAATTGTCCTTGATAACAGGTGAATAATACCGATAATCCCTGAGCCTTCATCAACAATCGCTACACAACACCTTCAAGGCATCGATAGTCACTAGTTGAGTTCTTCCACACTGTCTAGGAGTAACCATAAAACATCACCTTATATGGGAGTGTGTGTAAGAGTTCTTATTCGAATAGGAGAAAAATTAACGTCTCCTGTGAGTAAAGTGAACAGATTAAACTACCACACGACCTCTCAACCTTGACCCCTAATGACGCTAAGGTCCTCACATAAGCCTAACGTAAATGAATCTGAAATAAATTTAATAAATACAGTAATACCGTAAAAAAATAAAGAATGCCTGGGGGGGGGGGGGTGACGCCGGGCGGAGAGGACGCCTCGCTGAGTGCCACTACCCAGCGAGGAGTGCCTTGTGAGTCGCTGTTGGGCAGTTGAGGGCCTCCTAATTAAGCTTTTGTGCCGGCTATCACCTTGGATCTGAGGGGCCAGTTATTGTTTAAGTCGACCCTGTTAATTCTGTCGTTATCTCCACCTATCGTAATTATATGGATACTTATGTCCTTCTTATCCTATGGCAGGTAATTTGTTGACCAGTCTGACTATCGTAATAACTACCACAATAACAGGACCCACTCTCATAAAGTGATCTTCTCTTTATAGTGTGTGTGTGTGTGTGTGTGTGTGTGTGTGTGTGTGTGTGTGTGTGTGTGTGTGTGTGTGTTCCCTCATCAGTCGTGTGTTTATGTAGTGGATACATTGTCCATTCAACATTTATATGGTGTGGCAGTGACTATTGTGGTGTGGCAGCGACTATTGTGGTGTGGCAGCGACTATTGTGGTGTGGCAGCGACTATTGTGGTGTGGCGGACGTCTAGTGGAAGGAGGCACACGGTCACTGAGAGAGAGAGAGAGAGAGAGAGAGAGAGAGAGAGAGAGAGAGAGAGAGAGAGAGAGAGAGAGAGAGAGAGAGAGAGAGAGGCTGGCCCGGTCGATCACTCCCCCACTGTAGGCGGTAAACAACAAGAAGGGAAACGTCAGCCCGAACCTCAATACGTGTACCTGTAGGACTCAGGCGCCGAGGGATACAGGTACTGTGTATGTGTCCAGGTGTAAAGCTATGTGTCCTCTTTATGTGTCCAGAGATAAAGCTATGTGTCCTCTTTATGTGTCCAGAGATAAAGCTATGTGTCCTCTTTATGTGTCCAGAGATAAAGCTATGTGTCCTCTTTATGTGTCCAGAGATAAAGCTATGTGTCCTCTTTATGTGTCCAGGTGTAAAGCTATGTGTCCTCTTTATGTGTCCAGAGATAAAGCTATGTGTCCTCTTTATGTGTCCAGAGATAAAGCTATGTGTCCTCTTTATGCGTCCAGAGATAAAGCTATGTGTCCTCTTTATGTGTCCAGAGATAAAGCTATGTGTCCTCTTTATGTGTCGAGAGATAAAGCTATGTGTCCTCTTTATGTGTCCAGAGATAAAGCTATGTGTCCTCTTTATGTGTCCAGGTGTAAAGCTATGTGTCCTCTTTATGTGTCCAGAGATAAAGCTATGTGTCCTCTTTATGTGTCCAGAGATAAAGGTATAGATTACATAGAGAACATTCCCTGGATCAGAGAACACACATACAACACTTCAATGTATGGAGACAGGTAAAGAGAAGTCTCCAAGAACTGCAGGAGACAGGTAAAGAGAAGTCTCCAAGAACTGCAGGAGACAGGTAAAGAGAAGTCTCCAAGAACTGCAGGAGACAGGTAAAGAGAAGTCTCCAAGCACGGCAGGAGACAGGTAAAGAGAAGTCTCCAAGAACTGCAGGAGACAGGTAAAGAGAAGTCTCCAAGAACTGCAGGAGACAGGTAAAGAGAAGTCTCCAAGCACGGCAGGAGACAGGTAAAGAGAAGTCTCCAAGAACTGCAGGAGACAGGTAAAGAGAAGTCTCCAAGAACTGCAGGAGACAGGTAAAGAGAAGTCTCCAAGAACTGCAGGAGACAGGTAAAGAGAAGTCTCCAAGAACTGCAGGAGACAGGTAAAGAGAAGTCTCCAAGAACTGCAGGAGACAGGTAAAGAGAAGTCTCCAAGAACTGCAGGAGACAGGTAAAGAGAAGTCTCCAAGAACTGCAGGAGACAGGTAAAGAGAAGTCTCCAAGCACTACAGGAGACAGGTAAAGAGAAGTCTCCAAGCACTGCAGGAGACAGGTAAAGAGAAGTCTCCAAGCACGGCAGGAGACAGGTAAAGAGAAGTCTCCAAGCACGGCAGGAGACAGCAGAGAGAACTCTTTATGCACTAGAAAGCAAGAACAGCGAACCTTTTCATACAGAGAAGAACACACGCTCCCCAAACCTCGTGTTGTACTGAAAGCATAAAAGGACAAAGGACAACATACTGCAAGGAAAACACATTGACATAATTCAGGGACTGTGGTAGGTGAGTCTCCAACACTCTGAATCTCCAACATTGGGGGTCTCAAACATGTGTCTCCAATGTGTGGAATCTCCAACACTCTGAATCTCCAACACATGAGGTCTCTCTCTCTCTCTCTCTCTCTCTCTCTCTCTCTCTCTCTCTCTCTCTCCCTCTCCTCTCGTCTCATTAATCACACCTCACGTCACCACACTCTCCTTCTATGGCCTTTCTCCCTCATCACCTACCTCCTCTCTCCAAACTTCCCCACCTACCCCTCCCCCTACTTCCTTCTTCCTCATTCTCTCTCCTCTCTGGTCCTTCCCTCCATAATTCTTGCGTCTATTCCTGTTCATTCTCTCCTGTTGTGTGTGTGTGTGTGTGTGTGTGTGTGTGTGTGTGTGTGTGTGTTGTTTAAGTCGTTATAGAGAGACTAAGGCAGGTAATTGGAGCGTTTTGTCTGTGTAAGGGAAGGCATTACGAACACGGTTTAGTCAGCCGGATAAAACGTTTCTTGCTCGCTAATGTAAACAACTTGTCACTAAAAACGTTTCTTATATTCAGATTTGATTCATTGATTTGTTTATATATTTATTTTGTTTGTGTTTTATTATTATATTTTTGTTTTTGTTGTTGTTGTTGTTGGTATTTATTATTATTATTACACAAATGAAAACTATGAAGCTCTGAGAACCATTGACCACAGTAGAACCAGGAACTACAGAACCAACAGAGAGAGAGAGAATCATCATGCGGTTCTTGACTAACGTGAACCCGTTGTGAGTGTCTCTGAACCGAGCTGCTCCCTATTGACAGAACCAAATGGGATTGAGTGTGTATTTGTAAACCCAGATTGCTGTTCGGAAATCCAACTGACATTTCATTTCTCTCTCTCTCTCTCTCTCTCTCTCTCTCTCTCTCTCTCTCTCTCTCTCTCTCTCTCTCTCTCTCTCTCTCTCTCTCTCGTTGCCTTTGACTGCCAGCTCCAAATAACAATAACATTTATACTCTTCTGTTTACATTCTAACTAAAGAATGACATTTAATCTCTGCAAGAATGATGCTAACATTCTCATAGATGGTTGACGGTGTTAAGACGAAAAAACAACAACATTCTATTGAACTTAAGAATGATATCGAATACCTCCAAGAACGAATACATTCTTCTTCTTTTTTTGGGGGGGGGGGAGGGGGAGGGGGGGTGTCCAGATGAAAAAAATAAATAAAAACATTCTCACATTTTTCTTCACATTCTACTAAACTTAAGAATGATAGCCACCCACCCCTTCCCCCCTCTTAAAAAAATTAATTACATTCTTATACGGGGTGAATGGAGGCGTTTAATAGCATTCTATCTAAGGACGGTAGAATGATTCAATGCACGAAGAATGAATCAGTGTTTTACGGTTCTTGGCTGTTGGATATTACCTTTGTCTGTGTGTCTGTCTGTGTGTCTGTCTGTGTGTCTGTCTGTGTGTCTGTCTGTCCCTGGTCCTATGTCTCCCTCTCCTTACCACCGAACCCAATGCCCCTTCTTACTCCCTCTCCCTATACCCTCTCGCAATCCCTCTCACTCCCTCTCCTCTCCCATGGGCTGTAATTGGAGGTGGCAGTGGATGTCGCTAACTATCACACCACACCTGATAGCTTCGTTTCACAGTCTCATAACAACATGTTTTTCTTGTTCCTGGTGTGAGAGTTGTTTGTTGTGAGAGTTGTTTGTTGTGAGAGTTGTTTGTTGTGAGAGTTGTTTGTTGTGAGAGTTGTTTGTTGTGAGAGTTGTTTGTTGTGAGAGTTGTTTGTTGTGAGAGTTGTTTGTTGTGATGGTTGTTTGTTGTGAGAGTTGTTTGTTGTGAGAGTTGTTTGTTGTGAGAGTTGTTTGTTGTGATGGTTGTTTGTTGTGAGAGTTGTTTGTTGTGAGAGTTGTTTGTTGTGATGGTTGTTTGTTGTGGTGGTTGTTTGTTGTGGTGGTTGTTTGTTGTGAGAGTTGTTTGTTGTGAGAGTTGTTTGTTGTGAGAGTTGTTTGTTGTGAGAGTTGTTTGTTGTGAGAGTTGTTTGTTGTGATGGTTGTTTGTTGTGGTGGTTGTTTGTTGTGGTGGTTGTTTGTTGTGAGAGTTGTTTGTTGTGAGAGTTGTTTGTTGTGAGAGTTGTTTGTTGTGAGAGTTGTTTGTTGTGAGAGTTGTTTGTTGTGAGAGTTGTTTGTTGTGAGAGTTGTTTGTTGTGGTGGTTGTTTGTTGTGGTTGTTTGTTGTGAGAGTTGTTTGTTGTGAGAGTTGTTTGTTGTGAGAGTTGTTTGTTGTGAGAGTTGTTTGTTGTGGTGGTTGTTTGTTGTGGTGGTTGTTTGTTGTGAGAGTTGTTTGTTGTGGTGGTTGTTTGTTGTGAGAGTTGTTTGTTGTGAGAGTTGTTTGTTGTGAGAGTTGTTTGTTGTGGTGGTTGTTTGTTGTGGTGGTTGTTTGTTGTGAGAGTTGTTTGTTGTGAGAGTTGTTTGTTGTGAGAGTTGTTTGTTGTGAGAGTTGTTTGTTGTGAGAGTTGTTTGTTGTGAGAGTTGTTTGTTGCGAGAGTTGTTTGCTGTGATGGTTGTTTGTTGTGAGAGTTGTTTGTTGTGAGAGTTGTTTGTTGTGAGAGTTGCTTGTTGTGAGAGTTGTTTGTTGTGATGGTTGTTTGTTGTGGTGGTTGTTTGTTGTGGTGGTTGTTTGTTGTGAGAGTTGTTTGTTGTGAGAGTTGTTTGTTGTGAGAGTTGTTTGTTGTGGTGGTTGTTTGTTGTGAGAGTTGTTTGTTGTGAGAGTTGTTTGTTGTGAGAGTTGTTTGTTGTGAGAGTTGTTTGTTGTGAGAGTTGTTTGTTGTGAGAGTTGTTTGTTGTGGTGGTTGTTTGTTGTGAGAGTTGTTTGTTGTGAGAGTTGTTTGTTATGATGGTTGTTTGTTGTGAGAGTTGTTTGTTGTGAGAGTTGTTTGTTGTGGTGGTTGTTTGTTGTGAGAGTTGTTTGTTGTGATGGTTGTTTGTTGTGAGAGTTGTTTGTTGTGAGAGTTGTTTGTTGTGAGAGTTGTTTGTTGTGAGAGTTGCTTGTTGTGGTGGTTGTTTGTTGTGAGAGTTGTTTGTTGTGGTGGTTGTTTGTTGTGGTGGTTGTTTGTTGTGAGAGTTGTTTGTTGTGAGAGTTGTTTGTTGTGAGAGTTGTTTGTTGTGGTGGTTGTTTGTTGTGGTGGTTGTGTGTTTTGAGAGTTGTTTGTTGTGGTGGTTGTTTGTTGTGAGAGTTGTTTGTTGTGAGAGTTGTTTGTTGTGAGAGTTGTTTGTTGTGAGAGTTGTTTGTTGTGATGGTTGTTTGTTGTGAGAGTTGTTTGTTGTGAGAGTTGTTTGTTGTGAGAGTTGTTTGTTGTGAGAGTTGTTTGTTGTGGTGGTTGTTTGTTGTGAGAGTTGTTTGTTGTGAGAGTTGTTTGTTGTGAGAGTTGTTTGTTGTGAGAGTTGTTTGTTGTGAGAGTTGTTTGTTGTGAGAGTTGTTTGTTGTGGTGGTTGTTTGTTGTGAGAGTTGTTTGTTGTGAGAGTTGTTTGTTGTGATGGTTGTTTGTTGTGGTGGTTGCTTGTTGTGAGAGTTGTTTGTTGTGAGAGTTGTTTGTTGTGGTGGTTGTTTGTTGTGAGAGTTGTTTGTTGTGAGAGTTGTTTGTTGTGAGAGTTGTTTGTTGTGAGAGTTGTTTGTTGTGGTGGTTGTTTGTTGTGAGAGTTGTTTGTTGTGAGAGTTGTTTGTTGTGAGAGTTGTTTGTTGTGATGGTTGTTTGTTGTGGTGGTTGTTTGTTGTGAGAGTTGTTTGTTGTGATGGTTGTTTGTTGTGGTGGTTGCTTGTTGTGGTGGTTGTTTGTTGTGAGAGTTGTTTGTTGTGGTGGTTGTTTGTTGTGAGAGTTGCTTGTTGTGAGAGTTGTTTGTTGTGAGAGTTGTTTGTTGTGATGGTTGTTTGTTGTGAGAGTTGTTTGTTGTGGTGGTTGTTTGTTGTGGTGGTTGTTTGTTGTGAGAGTTGCTTGTTGTGATGGTTGTTTGTTGTGGTGGTTGTTTGTTGTGGTGGTTGTTTGTTGTAAGAGTTGTTTGTTGTGATGGTTGTTTGTTGTGAGAGTTGTTTGTTGTGGTGGTTGTTTGTTGTGGTGGTTGTTTGTTGTAAGAGTTGTTTGTTGTGATGGTTGTTTGTTCCTGTTGGTGAGGAAAGTGGCAACCAACACCTACCCATTAAACTGTTGGTGAGGAAAGTGGCAACATCTGGCCATAAGCTTGACGAGGTGTGAGTCGGGGAACATTTACTCGCTCAACTTTGTTAATGGCTAAGTGAGGTTGATTTGCATACTGAAATTCGGGGACAGGTGGGCGTGTCTGCTTTGACATTTTACATACAATGGATGAAGTGTAAGGAATTGTGCTGTGTATGTAGTAGTGGGCGTGCCGTATTGCGGGCGTGACTTGTTGTGGATGTGTCCTGGTGTGGGCGTGATTTGACGTAAGTGTGTGTTCTGGTGTGGGCGTGGCTTGACATGGGTGTGTCCTGGTCTGGGTGTTTCTTGGTGTGGGCGTGGCTTGTTGTGGGTGTGTCCTGGTGTGGGGGTGGCTTGGTATGGGTGTGTCGTGGTGCAGGCGTGGCGTGACGTTGGTGTGTCCTAGTATGGGCGTGGTTTGTTTTGGGTGTGGCTTATTGTGGGCGTGGCATAGTGTGGGCGGAGTCTGGTGTGGGTGGAGTCTGGTGTACTCAGTAATGACGAAATATAGCTGATAATTCTTAACCTAACCTTACCTAAAACAACTTAACCTAACATAACCTAACCTAATATAACCTCACCTCACCTCACCTCACCTCACCTCACCTCACCTCACCTCAAATTCTCAAAGTTAAGGTCATAACTTACAGATCGACGATGTAGACAATTTGTTAAGCATTCATGAGCCTCTGGCCGCTCCTGATAGTATCACTAATTACCTGTCGCTCACACCTTGCTCCAGGTACTCCTTACAATTGGGTATTTTTGGGTACCACTCGACACTATACAAGTCTGATACCGGATACTCGTTGGTATTTGTGGTATTTGGTATTAGTTGAGACGGTCTGAGTGTTTGATTAATGTTGGTATAGGTTGGTATCACAAATGTTATTAATCTATTGGTGGTACAGGTAGCAAGTGACGTGTCGTAGGCTGGTATTTGATGTCATCTGCCGTCACCTCGTGTTTATTATAGGTAGTATAACAAGACAGACATAGAGAAATAAATTAGACAGATAGACAGACACATAGACAGACAGATAGATAGATAGATAGATAGATAGATATTGAAAGGTGATTTGGTGAAATAGGAAAAACAAATTAACGATGAAGGCAATACAGGTATAGTACAGGTATATATCTCAACCCTGACTGTCTCATGAATCGTCTCTCTGTAATACACACACACACACACACACACACACACACACACACACACACACTGCCTCTAATTACGAAACGAATTCCACCATCAGTTCTATCATCAAACAATAGTATGTCAGCATATAATTAGGGCAATTATTCAACCAGGTAATTAATATAATTAGTTCATTACGACAACCACCACGGCAGCTACTGATGGGAGTCTTGAGGACCTTCAGGATATTATTATTATTCCTCAGGTCCCAGAAATGTGTGGATGTATTGAGGTTAGATCTGCCTCAGTGTCTGTCTGTCAAAGATAATTATCAAAGGTTCAGGAGTTCAAAGAGGACCTTACGATGAATGATTCTCCTATAAGCGCAGGTTTAAGAATTTGATTAACAGCTTAGAGTAAAGTAAAAAAAAAAATACTGTCAGCTTTACAAAGTAACTGCCAATTCATGTAGTGTACACGACCACACACCTGCTAGGGGGGAGGGAGGGAGGGAGGGAGGGAGGGAGGGAAACTCCACTTAAGGAACTTCACGTTTTGGGCGTGGTGGGAATGAGTCAGTGTGTGTGTGTGTGTGTGTGTGTGTGTGTGTGTGTGCGCGCACACAGGGTGGTGTAATGTGTCTAGTGTGGCAACATTATGCTAGTGTTAAGGTGCAGGCACTGCATGCTTCCTTTCGCTTTCAGCTACCGCTGCTGGCTAGCCCTCGTGTTGAACAGGTAAGCAACCATGCACAAGTCTTCCCCTGCCAGTACATAGCCTCTTCACCATCACGACTCCCTGTACCTCCTCGTGGCAACACACGGTAACTGGATGCCTCGTGAGTCCAGACTAGACCAGTAGGAGATCTCGGAGCAGCAGTGGACCCCAGAGAGGCGGTGCAAAGACCCACTGGCATGTGGACACGTCCTGGCGTCTACCAACCACTGTCCCGCTGCCTTGCGGATTAACGTTGGTAGGTATAAGGCTACGGGAGTAAACGCCAAACGAAAAATCTGCGGTGGAGCCCAGCATCAGGCAGACATGCTTACAGAGCTCCCACAAGACCCTAACGGCGATATAGGTGAAAGAGGTGACCACCATGGGAACCCAACGACTACACCGGCGGATGAAAGCAATGCATGATGGACAGGCTACTAAGGCGAAACCCAAGAAACTGGGCTATCGGCAGTCCATTGCAACTCTCTTTCTCCCCAGTCATTGCAACTACCTGCACCACTGGATCAGGTAAAGGGACAGCCAAGATGTGTGGTTGCAGCCTGCGCTCCTGCATCACCACATAAATTAACTCACGCGCAGCCATCATCCAGCTCATCATATCTCTCATCATCATCAAACCCCTATACCCCCAAAAGTCCTATGGTAACGGACGACTGGCGACGGGGACAGGCAGAGATAACTGCCGGGAGTCTCTAGTCACAACTCTGCACATGGGCGGCACAGATAAGATGGTTGTTTATGCACTGGGATCTAGGCAGCAGTGCAATCCGGTACTGTCTGTGCGACTGAGCATCCCTTACCAGGAGTCACTCTACTCACCCCACAAGGGGAGGGAGCTAGAAAATGTGCCCAAAGCATAGCCTGCCTAAAATACCAACCTCACTGGGCAATAGCACCCAGTACGGTCATCCTTATAAGGTCGGAAACATAATTACAATTACAGATCAAAACAAAAACACACTAAACATCCTCTTATGGTCACTGCATGGAATGTCAGGGGCCCTCTAGACACTGGCACAAACGAACGTCCTGAAAGAAGAACCGCCCCTCTTACGTAGGCTAACTGAAATGCCTGTTGGAATCAACGAGCGCCTCATGACGCTCCGAGTCCCACTGAATCACTCACGTCATGCCTTCTTCATCAGTGCATACGCCCCAACACTGGATGCAGAGGATGACATCAAGGGGGCTTTTTACAACTAGTTTGACAGAGTGCTAACCTCTATCCCCAGAGAAGATAAGGTTGTGCTCCTATATGACTTTAATGCCAGAGTTGGCAGAGATGCTGACATATGGCAAGGAATCATAGGGAAAAACGGTGTAGGTAAGTGTAATCCGAACGGCCAACTCCTCAGCAAGTGTGCTGAACACAACCTCACTATCACCAACACCTTGTTTAGGCAGGCCGACAAGTTCAAGGGTTCTTGGCAACACCTACGATCCAAACACTGGCATCTCATTGACTACATCATTGTCAGACAAAGAAATCTCCGATATGTCCTCATCACCCAAGCCATGCGTGCCTCAGACCACTGTGACACAGATCATCGGCTCGTCAGAGCCAAACACTCCCTTCATGTCGCCCAAAAATGGTGAAGGCAACAAGCCTCCAGAAGAGACTTTAACATCAAGCGACTGGAGGATCCAGCGGTAGTAAATGCCTTCAGAGAGCAGCTCAACGATGGGCTGATGAGCAACCCAACAAAAATCCCCCAAGATCTTAACGATGCATAGATTGTCAATATTTATGATAACAAGGGAGACCTGTCAGACTGTGGCAACTACCGCGGGATCTCACTGCTGTCTGTAGTTGGCAAGCTTATCGCCCGAGTCCTCCTAAGCAGACTTCTTCCTGAGGCGGATAACTTCCTCCCAGAATCTCAATGTGGCTTTAGACATCACGTGGCACCACTGACCTGATCCTTGCTGCCCGCCAGATACAGGAAAAGTGTAGAGAACAGTGCCGTGACTTGTACAAGTATTAGAAATAGTAGTTGTAGTAGTAATAGTAGTAGTAGTAGTGTGTGTGTGTGTGTGTGTGTGTGTGTGTGTGTGTGTGTGTGTGTGTGTGTGAACTGTCTACCTAACCTAACCTAACCTAAGCTAACCTAATCTAACATGGATACCTTGCCTCAAACACCCACAATTCCTCACATACTTGCCTCAAACGCCCACACTTCCTCACACTTGCCTCAAACGCCCACACTTCCTCACCTTTGATTTGGACAACAAACTATTAATTAACATTAAGGTAGAAGACCAACGTGAACAACTACACCTTTTAATAAACGGAAACGAAAATTAATAACAAAATAAAGATCATTAATCAACCCTTCTTCATTAACGAGTATTTAAAAACGAATTAAAATATTACAACCTCTTAGCATGTTGTGTGTTATGTCCCACCCACCACCACCCACTTCCATCACAGTGGGTAGTGGGTGGTGGTGGGGGGGGGTCGTGAGGGAGAGGAGTCAGGCACATCGATCAGCTGATGCCTTAAGATGTAAACAAACACCAAGTCTCTGGGAGTTTCGGGGCTGCTGCATCACTTGATGAGGAGTAAGGTGAGTGTCGCGGCTTGTCCTTAACCATACTAAAGAGGCTGAGTATTGTCCCTCTCTCCCTCCCTCCCTCCCTCCCTCCCCTTCCCTCCCACTGAAGACGACGCATAAGACGTAAGGACGATGAAGACGTCAGTGACTAGTAAGACAACCTTGATGATGATGACAACGTCAGCGATTACCACCACCACCATCATCACTACTAATGTTACCACCACTATCTCTACCACCACTTCTATTACCACCACCACTACTATCAACACCGACACCACCACCACAAACTACTATTATCATCACTACCACTATCACTAACACCATCACCACCACTACCACTACCACAGGACTCTCAAAAGACAACCAGTTTGACGGACCGTAATAATGCGAGACACGACAGTTGCCAAGGTGACGGCTCCTGCATTCACCTTCTGAGAGAGAGAGAGAGAGAGAGAGAGAGAGAGAGAGAGAGAGAGAGAGAGAGAGAGAGAGAGAGAGAGAGAGGGGGGGGGGGGTTCCAAGTGTTACTGGAGGTGTTGATGTGATGTCATTAGTATTAAGAGCAGGCACACTGTACGGTACACAACATTGGACACTAACGCTTGGTATCTCACTGCATAATGAATGAGGTAGCCCGTTTCACATTACTGCTGGTGGTTAGAACATTCACCTACTGACTAAAGAGTTGTTGGTTCCAGCCCAGGGTACCCCGAAGCTAACCCAGATGTGTACCGAAAAGAAGTGTTGTTAAATCTACACCATATACTCACACACACACTCACCTTAGTAACCTTCTCTGATGTGTGGGCTCCATCGTCATTCCGTATCTCATAGCTGGACATCGTCATGGTGCTGGTGTATCCGGTAACTAGTTCTTGCTTGACACAGGACGACTAGCGGACGTTCTCACACTTCACTACCGGATCTATGGGCCCTCACTCCTCCTTCTCTGAGACTACAACCGTCACCCTCAACACCCACTTGGTTTTAAATATCTTCTTTTCAAAACTCTCTCCTTCCTCACTTCGACATATCACTTCTCATTTTGTTTTGTTATTTTTCATTATTTATTCATCATTATTAAAAAGGATCTTATCATTAGAGAAAATCATGATCATTTTTTTATTATTATTATATTTGTTGAGGAAATTCGTCCAAACGGCTTTACTTTGTTTGGTTAATTTTCTCGATTTGATAATGACGATTCACAACACTTCAAACAATTGCTTTATTTTTGGTACGTTTCCACTCACTTCTCTCAAGACACATGGCAACACATTTGATATCTCTTTATTTTCCTCTCCCTCCCTCACACCATACTTCTTGTCCTCCTCCACAACACAGTCAACCTCGCGACTCTAACCTCTTTGTGGCAGTAAAACACATCAGAGGCGAAAAAGCGAAGCGAAGCATTTTTTTCATTTTTCTTTTCTCTCTACAAATTTTGGCGGCAAACGACAAACATACGATCACATATTCTTACCACAAAAAAAGTTTACGCGTGTGTTTGTGTCGACTGGGACACCACATTCTCCCCGTCTGAAAAGCAAGAGAATCATTACGCTGTTTTGGTGTAAACTCCTTGGGTCTATTAACTCAAAAAACCCCAGAAATATATAATAAATTTCCTTGTTTATCACTGTATTATAGAATTACATTACGGTACGTGCTATCGTATAGGAAACTGAGACCTTTATTACTATATCAAGTTGTGTCAGAGTGTGCCAAGGTGTACCAAGGTGTGTCAGGGTGTGTCAAGGTGTGTCAGGGTGTGTCAGGGTGTGTCAAGGTGTGTCAGAGTGTGTCAAGGTATGTCAATGTGTGTCAAGGTGTGTCAAGATGTGTCAGGATGTATCAAGGTGTGCCAATATGTGTCAGAGTGTCTCAAGGTGTGACAGGGTGTGTCAAGGTGTGTGAAAAGATTAAATGTCACAACAGATGTCGATGGTCTAGAAAATTGCAACATATTAGTATTTTCATTCAGTCTTCATCTTGAGTGAAAGGATTTGGAGGCGAGGAAGGATCTGTGTGTCCAGGAGATCCTAGGAGGAAGGACTTGGTGGCTCTGGGCGACTGATCCTCCACCGCCAGTGTAAGGAAACTGGTGTCGAACGCGTGTCTTTCAGCTGTGAACGCTTGAATGTAGCGTGTGTTGTACTCGATAGTAAGATTTACCAAAACATAAAGAAATATCCTGATAATTTCATTTTGGATTTAATTCGTCTGTGAAGGATAAAATATAATGCCTTAAGTTTGTCCCTTCCTTACAGAAACAAATGACGAAATAATAATATAACCCCCATTTTAAAACACTCTCATTATCTTTAGTAAATTATACCAAAAAAAAAAACGAGAAGGAGAAACATGGTAGTCTCTCCCTCAGTCACAACATTGTATAAGCTCATCATATTGAACACAGGTGGAACATCGGGGAGAGACAGATGCCCTCATTTATCCTCCAGGGGACGGAGTAATGTTCAATATAATAACCCAAAGTGGACCATTTTCCTTTCAGCCTCGTAGCCACAGTCGGTAAGGTAAAGTCTGCTCATTACTTCTGACCGCAAGTTGTTTTTGATGTTGGTTACCACGTTGATGTGGGTTTCCTTTGGTGTGGTTTCTGCGGTATTTCCTGGATGTGTTTATCTTGTTTACGGGTTTTACTTTTTTTTAGGTGTTACTAAGTTGATGATTGAATGGTAGGATGGTCTGTTGCGCTGACGGCTACAGGTGGACAGGTGTGATTAACTAAAGGTGTGGTTTGTAGGATCAAGTTCTTATATTCAGGTAATGTGAGGGTTTAATACACACACACACACACACACACACACACACACACACACACACACACACACACACACACACACCAGAAATAAATTATATATAGAAAAGAATAACTCCATTTTACAATCGTGGTCGCTACCTGGCTGTACCTGTTGTTGTTATTGAACAGCGGTGCAGGTAATTGATTCACTGCTGAGGGACTCCTCAACCCACACCACTGATTGACTTGATTCGCCCAGACATTGTAAAGTGGAAAATCTGCCACGGGTACAAATGATTCATATGGTAAAAACATTAAAAGAATCGTATAAAATAATAAAAAAGAATCGCATGAAAACATTAAAATAATTACATAAGAACATTAAAAGAATCACATAAAAAAGCAAAGATTCTCATGAAAAAAAATTCGCATATGTATATAATTTTATCTTTTTTGGTCTATAAGTATAATTAGGAAGAGGAACAGGTCTTTCTTATTCCTATGACAGATGGTCCGTGTGTTAGTTATGCTGGCTCTCTCTCTCTCTCTCTCTCTCTCTCTCTCTCTCTCTCTCTCTCTCTCTCTCTTCCTTTTTATTTGTTAGGTGGATAAGGAGACAAGACACGTTCAAGAAGAGAGGATACAAGAGGTGAGCAGAGGAGCATGACAGGTGAGCCGAGGAGCGTGACAGGTGAACAGAGGAGCGTGACAGGTGAGCACAGGAGCATGACAAGTGAGCAGAGGAGCATGACAGGTGGGCAGCGGAGCATGACAGGTGAGCAGAGGACCATAACAGGTGGGCAGCGGAGCATGACAGGTGAGCATGGGAGCATTACAGGTGGGCAGCGGAGCATGAAGGTGAGCATAGGAGCATGACAAGTGTAGCAGAGGAGCGTGACAGGTGATCATAGGAGCATGACAGGTGAGCAGCGGAGCGTGACAGGTGAGCAGCGGAGTATAACAGGTGAGCAGCGGAGCGTGACAGGTGAGCGGAGCATGACAGGTGAGAAGTGGAGCATGACAGGTGAGAAGTGGAGGATGAAAGGTGAACAGTGGAGCATGACAGGCGAGCAGAAGAGCGTGATAGGTGAGCAGAGGACCACAACAGGTGGGCAGCGGAGCATGACAGGTGAGCATGGGAGCATTACAGGTGGGCAGCGGAGCATGAAGGTGAGCATAGGAGCATGACAAGTGTAGCAGAGGAGCGTGACAGGTGATCATAGGAGCATGACAGGTGAGCAGCGGAGCGTGACAGGTGAGCAGCGGAGTATAACAGGTGAGCAGCGGAGCGTGACAGGTGAGCGGAGCATGACAGGTGAGAAGTGGAGCATGACAGGTGAGAAGTGGAGGATGAAAGGTGAACAGTGGAGCATGACAGGCGAGCAGAAGAGCGTGATAGGTGAGCAGAGGACCACAACAGGTGTACCAATGGCTTACACTCTATCTGAGGTCAATTGAAGACGCTCCCTCCTTCCCGCCCTCCCTCCCTTTAGCTTTCCATCTCTCCCTCCGTTCACCTCTCCTTCTCTCCCTCCCTTCCTCCCTCCCTCCCTCCCTCCCTCTCTGTGTCGACAAGTGTGGCTGTGTGCATCATGTGCGAGAACTTGTCCTGGTATTGTAGAGACACGTTTTTCTGTGTGTGTGTGTGTATGTGTGTGTGTGTGTGTGTGTGTGTGTGTGTGTGTGTGTGTGTGTGTGTGTGTGTGTGTGTGTGTGTGTTTTAGTCACTCATCTCTCGGATACGATGATGTCGATGATGTTTTGGAAAATTAGGAGAGAGTATTGGCCACTGACCTATAATAATATAATAATGGTTGCCCCTCGTGTAACGAGGATGGCCGGCCCAAGGGCCACCTAGAGGTGAATTTGTTTAAGGTGTAGGAGCTGTCGTTAACACAACAACCACACCCTGCGTTAACGAGCTGCATGACCCAATGTCAAGGAATAGTCCGAGAAGACCGGACAACTCGCCAACTGCACTGACTAACCATCACCCAGGAACACTATCCACAAATCGATTTACATCCAGGTCCCCAATTACTGCTGGGTAGACAGAGGCAAATGGCGTAAAGAAACTTGCCCATACTTTCACCCTGTCCGGGGATCGAACTCGGGTCCGCTCAATTACGAGGTGAGCATGCTGACCATTACACCAATGACCTATAACACACACACACACACACACACACACACACACACACACACACACACACACACACACACACACCTACCCAGCGCCTCCTCACAAAAAAAAACAAGGTTAGGTTATTTGATCAGGACGCGAATACCTCTCCCTCTTACAAGGTCTGGAGGCTCTCTGGGTCCTACCTTACCCTTGGGTGATCCTTTACCCCCCCCCCCCTACAGGAAAGAAATAAACAAATGCGTTCAAGAAATATGTACAGAAACACACATATATGTATACACTAACCTTGTATACAGAAACACCCATACATGAACCTAGTATACGCAAACACATATACATGTATACACCAACCTTGTAAAAATAAACACAGTCTTTGATAAAAAAGAATATCAACAAATGACCACTAGTAACGAATCATGCCGTCAGGTGGGGTGATTGGTGACGCTGAGACAGGTAGGTAGGTAGGTAGGAAGGTAGGTAGGTAGGTAGGTAGGTAGGTAGGTAGGTAGACAGGTAGGTAGGTAGGTAGGTAGGTAGGTAGGTAGGTAGGTATCCAGATCCTTATTCACTATCTCAAGCTTAAGTTTTACATTCACTGGGTATGTGACCAGCCGGGAGATGAGTGCATAATGTGTGTCTTACTGAAGCTGAGGGGTGTGTGTGTCCTCTCTCTTTCTCTCTCTCTCTCTCTCTCTCTCTCTCTCTCTCTCTCTCATTATCCTCCCTCACCCTACCTCCTCATCTTACCTCACTTTGCCTCATTATCCTCCCTCATACTTTCTCCTTATCTTCCCTCATTCTGCCTGCCTCATTCTCTCATCTTTCCTTTAGTTAGAATTTCGCTATCTCTGGTTAGGTTAGGTTAGGTTAGGTTAGGTTAGGTTAGGTTAGGTTAGGTTACACTCCATTAAGTAGACCCGTATTCGTGACTATAATCGCCAATTTAATACTGCAAGTAGAAACAGAAAATAGCCCTAATTTTAGGCAGGTACATTTACTACAGGTAACACAAAGAGGCATCCCTTTACTTCCACACACACACACACACGCACACACACACACACACACACACACATACACACATACACACACACACACATACACACATACACACACACACACACACACACACACAGACACACACACACACACACAATGATTTTCCATAGTGACATAATTGATAGATACAGAGAGAGAGAGAGAGAGAGAGAGAGAGAGAGAGAGAGAGAGAGAGAGAGAGAGAGAGAGAGAGAGAGAGAGAGAGAGAGAGAGAGAGAGAGAGAGAGTGAACCTGGGTGTAATTCTGAACTACAACTAAACCAAATACATCTTGGTAGCGTCAACAACCACACCAGAAGAGGAGGAGCTCCCCGCCAGCGTCTACCTGTGGCATTATTCCTACCCGCTTCAATACCTTCATGGTCTAACAAATCAAAGTTTAATATTTTTGTTTCAAGAAAGATCCACTTATATTTTTCTCAGGTAATTCTTATTGGTTTGATATTGGAGGAAATTTCTCGCTTTTCTAAGATGGAGATTCAATTATATTCGTGATTTTTTTTCCTCTTATTGGTCGATGGGGTTAATTTTCACTACAAAATCAAGAAGCTTGGGTATATTTTTCTCGTCTCCACAATATATGATTATTTTGGTGATTTTCTCTGATTTTAACTACACTTAATTATATATTGATGTGAATGTAAGATCAGTTCATTTTCCATATGGGACAGTGAGTAACTATAATCTTGTCAACAAACTTTGCGCCAAATATCCCCGTGCAAGTTGCGAGTGGTGGGCAGGGAGGGAGCGGAGCGGAGCGTCACGGTGCATCCCTCCCCGCGGCCGGCGAGACACTGACGGCCTCTGCTTGCTACTACCCTCACAGGTGACGGAGGTGCCACCTAGTGTTTTTCTGGCCACTTAAGGATTCCGTGACGAGAGCAATTAAGAACAAGCTTGATTCCTAACCCTTGAACACATAACTCTTATTAACTCTGGCTTTATTTATCAATTTTTTTTACACTCTTGAGCTATAAAGTAATCACTCCACCACACGTTAATAAATGAATTAACTAAGTTGTAATTTTTCATCCATATGATTTTGTATAAAGATGGCTGAAGAAATGTGTAAATAAGGAGAGAGAGAGCGAGAGAGATGGGAGGTGGTTGACGGGCTGAATCCACTACCTCCGTTACGGTATCACCTGTGGCTCCCAAGTATGGCCCAGTGCCACACACACACACACACACACACACACACACACACACACACACAGAAGTTTCCCACAACCTTACGTCTTGTTTCTCTCACTCACTTCATCGCACCTCCCTCATTCCCCTCCTTCCTTCTCTCACACCTCCCTCACTCCTCTCCTTCCTTCTCTGACACCTCCCTCACTCCTCTCCTTCCTTCTCTCACACCTCCCTCACTCCTCTCCTTCCTTCTCTCACACCTCCCTCACTTCCCTCCTTCCTTCTCTCACACCTCCCTCACTCTCCTCCTTCCTTCTCTCACACCTCCCTCACTTCCATCCTTCCTTCTCTCACACCTCCCTCACTCCTCTCCTTCCTTCTCTCACACCTCCCTTACTTCCCTCCTTCCTTCTCTCACACCTCCCTTACTTCCCTCCTTCCTTCTCTCACACCTCCCTCACTCTCCTCCTTCCTTCTCTCACACTTCCCTCACTCCTCTCCTTCCTTCTCTCACACCTCCCTCACTTCCCTCCTTCCTTCTCTCACACCTCCCTCACTTCCCTCCTTCCTTCTCTCACACCTCCCTCACTCTACCTTCCTTCATACCATCAAAACTATATATGTTCTTTCCTTCTCTACCTTCACTTGGTAAATAGTAACGAAGGAGGAAATTAAGTAAGGGAAGGAGTGAGGAATGGGCGGTGTAAGGGATGAATGAATGGAGGTGGAGGAGGAATGAATGGAGGTGGAGGAGGAATGAATGGAGGTGGAGGAGGGAGGCGGTGCAGGTATGCGTGTTGGCAGTGTTGAACGGAGGAGGAGGGGTGGTGGTAGGGACTTACTCCTTCACTCTCTTGTCCCCTTGTTATTTCCTGGACATTCTCACTGCAGGAGGCCGGAGTCATCAAGTATCTTATATTATACTTGAGTGAGTGAAAAACTTTAAGATACACTAACCTAACCTAACCTAACCTAACCTAACCTAGCATACCCTCCCCTCACCATACCTGACCTAAAATAAACTTACGTAATTTAACCTGACCTGATCTGATCTGACCTTACCTCATCTTACCTGACGTAATCCATTACGGTTTATTCTTCCCTACATATGTTAAATAATATTATGTCAAATATTAATCTCAAAAGGTTCGATCTTAAAAGTTCCATTGACGGTGAAAGTCGCATTAGTCTTTACCTTTATGACAGACAAGGTTAACTATTAATTACATCAGCTTAACACACACACACACACACACACACACACACACACACACACACACACACATTTTATGTAAGTTTTTTGCGTGTATGTGTAAAATTAAACAATAAGATATCATTTAACCACCTAGACCTCAACTCGCCAGGAAGAGTTGAGTTTCCCCCTTGCACCACCATAGAGAACGCAGTTGTTTCACAGAAAATGGGAATAATATTGAAAACAGAGTAATTCGATATCATGCTTAACACTACAGGAATTAAATATATATAGACCCATAGTTACATAACCCAGAGAAGGAATACTCTGCCAAGTTCATTAACGCTTACTAACTTAAACATGGATGAAAATCCCGTAGACTTTATCGATATTTCCTTATCAACACCATATCATCTTTGAACGTTAACTAAGATAATGATTATTGCTGTTTATCTTTTTGAGGTTTTGCAACTGAGTTAAATAGATAGATGGATTACTGTATAACACTCTGGCACCTATATCAAGTTAACACCGAAATCCTATACCTATTTATAGAGCCTCAAGCGATAGTATTGTATCCTATAAGTAGTGAGGATGAATTAAATACCTTGTACTTATTGCCTCTCTCTCTCTCTCTCTCTCTCTCTCTCTCTCTCTCTCTCTCTCTCTCTCTCTCTCTCTCCCAATCCTAAACAGTCTCTTAGTGAGGCAAAAAAAGAACAAAAATAATAATACTCAACAGAGATAAGCTCCTCCTCGTGCGAGTTATCTTCATTAACTTATTCAAGGCTGGGATAAAAATGAAGAAAAGAAGGAAGGAAGGAATGAAGAAAGGAAGGAGGAAATTGTTTTATCAGATCTCCGAGAATTAGAGAAGGTTGGAGACGTGAAGGGATATGGACGGAGTGAGATGAGGGAAGACACTGAGAGAGATTTTTGAGGTAGGAAAATATGTGGGTGAGATGCTTAAAGAATTTGGGTTTATACTCTTACATTCTGGATGATATAAGAGGATGGAGGAGGGTGAGAGAGGAGAAGGATGAGGGAGGAGGATGATGAGAGAGGCGGATGATGAGAGAGGCGAAGGATGAGAGAAGCGGAGGAGGACGAACAGTTGAATAGGCGTGATAGGTAACAAAAAATATGAATGTCCATAATTGGAATATTAAATAGGTTGGTTGATGGTTATTCTCTGGTGTGGCTGAGATGAAGCTTACAGATGAAAATGTTGTCACAAAGGTTTATTGAATACTGTGTTTAGTGGTGTAAATATGTATACATGTTCTAGGACATTTAACTGCTGAGTGTGTCTAGGTTAATGAGGCCTGAACATTTATATTATAGAGGGTTTTTGGTAACGAAACCCAATTGTCTGTTATCCGTTTATTTAGGAACTATTGAGGATACAGTTCCAAGGGTAAATCACTGTAACTTATCACTGTAACTATGAGTGTTAAGAGAAGGATGGAAGCTATGTTAAATAGTCCTTCTAAAATACGTCTGATCTGTGTGAGGCGTTGAGTAACAATGCCCCAGAGCGCCGACCTTATAAAATGCTGAACTGAACAGTTACTACGCCTCGCCTCAAGGAGCCTGCCAACCACGTGATGTGATCAAGTCACCTCATAGTCAGTGGAAAGTTACAGGGGATGATAGGGTATATAAATCAAGTGCAATTAACCCATTTATATAATGCTTCTGCCTATGAGACAGGGGCTATTAAGCACACACACACACACACACACACACACACACACACATGTGAGGCCTGGCAAATTGTGCCTGAAACGTGTCATATTGAGGGATATCAACTCTTTCAACACCTTCGTTTTCACAAAGACGCGAGGGGCGTTTGCTCTTCTGTCAAGATGACCTACGCCCGTCACGCCTGGATGTTCAAGTCCAGCATGTGGAAGCATTATTGGGTACGTGTCGTGCTAAGAGCCCACCCAACTGCAACACTAGCTTCCTTATAATCTGTGTGGCATAACACCGCCACCGCCTCGATCCCCACCAAGACACTCTTATCAATCATCTATCACCACCTCAGACCACCTCAGAGTTAGGTACCCCATGTGCCAAGTTAATATTATGTGGGGTTTAAATGAAATGCCACCACGATATCCGACCAGCTATCACTATCACAAGTTGTTGACCTTCCCCACACCAAGAACGGTCAAAATACCGCTGGAACCTTATCTTAACCTGACTTAGCGGACGCAGTACACCACCTCAACCAATGCCTCCTGATCGGTTTAGCACCACACTTATCAGTGTCTCTGGTCCCTCGCTGCCACTCCCACTCAAGTACAGAGACCCTACATCAGACCTACAGGCCGATTACTGACTCTGCAGTGCGCCTCTTCGGCAGTGGATAGTTAACCCTCCTGTACCTGCAACGTACTTAGCTGTGATGACGTGAACAATGGATAAATTATAACCAACAACCACCACGCAAGCTCACCACCACTTCTTCCCCGCAGATCCTTCGATCTCACCCACTGCTGCCCTGGATCACACCTCGGATACAAAGATTATGCAACAGAGTAGACAGGCCTTTGCATCTCAGCTACATCCGCTACGGTCCCCTTCGCACCGATCATCCGCGAAATACGCACTGCAAAGCAGTCCACTGCAACCCAAGTTACAACGCTGAAACAGACCAGCATTCAGTCGATGGTAGGTAAGCTTAAAGAACTCTGTGGACTAACAATAAACACACCCCCTCCCCTTCCTTACCATCTCACTAGTGTTGACGCAGCTGAGCAAACAATAACCCTTCGCTACTATTGCCAGACGCTCCAGGCTTGACACAACCACTCTCGCTGCTTACCTACCAGCCCCCCTTCCTCCCACTGACTTAGTAGAAGAATTGACGTAGCCAAACGCCCTGTACCAACTAAATTAAAACGCTCTAACACCCCCATTGACTTACCAATTGAAACTCTTCAAGGAGTTTCTCCCGGAGCTTGCTAAACCCCTCTGCTCCATCATCAATGCTTCTCCATCAAGCCGATGCCCGCTGACTGGCAAGACCTCTTATGTATCAACAGTGCCAAGTCACCAACCACATCCTTAACTCACTACGCCCTAATAGCAATCCCCAATACACGCCTAATCTTGTGAAAAGTTTTGTGTTCGACTGGGCTTATGGCTGAATTTCAGGATCGTATACCCTCAGCAAGTTGGCAACATAAAACTTCCTTCCACCACTCACTGTCTAGTCACTTCTCGATTACATATACCGGCCATCTCGAAAACGAAAAACGTCTGTAGCTGTCGCCTTCATTGTTTCACTAAAGCGTTTCGACTAGTCGCCAAACTTATAATCATCAACAAGCACTGTTGACCTCGGCTTGAAGAAGCCTCTACAATTGCTGTACAGACTTCCTCAGTGACCGACGCCAGCTGTACGCATTCCGTGGCCTGTCTCCACCTTTCATTCACTTTACACCCTTGGCGTCCCCCAAGGCACCAAGAATGGGACCACTCTGCTTCCTTATGCTCTCATGATCCTAAGAGAAACCCCTGATCGCTGGAAAATATGTCGACGACTCCACCATTGGGATCGCGTCAACAATTCTGCTCTCCAACTATACCGCGCCTTCAGGATTATTGAACACTCCAAATGGGCTGAACCAACAACCAATGGGGGGGGGGTTTTCACCATCAACATACCATACATAGGTTATGCACTGCAACCGCTCCTCCGCATTTCCACCATCTTCCATTACTCTAGTCCGAACACACTCCGGTCCTAGATTCCACGAAGCTCCTCGGCGTCACCATAGACAACACTAAATTGAAACCAGCACGTCAATGAGTTGTAAATCCTCCAGTTTCCGTCTCCACCTCCTCCGCCGACTCAAGTCCCCTCGAGTTCTGCACACGATCTCCTCATGTTTACACACATTCATACTTCCCAGGCTCACCTTGCCTCCCCCACCTGGTCTTCCTCTAAATGCACACAACTAACACCTAGAAAAAGTGCAAAAGAGCATGGCAAATTTTCTCTCCTCCTCCTTGCTCCACATAATCAAGAAGCGCTCAACCACTGACACCTTCGACTCTCACTGACCCATCACCACGACCTCATCTGTCAAATTTGGTAAGAACTTCTTACACCATCCCCGACACCGGGCTCTACTACCACCCGAGGTCCTTGTCCGAGAATTGCTGTTCGGCAACCACACCGCATCACAGCCCATACGTGCACGAACTGATCGCGATAAACGTACAGCCCAATCCCACCATTGTAAAAATTATCAAATAACTGTAATACTGTAACACTGTCCCTATGTTTAACTAATTGAACTGTAGTTTGGCTTTCCCCATCTAAGTTATTATATGTCCTTATTGTGTCACTTATTTACTTGTATATTATTTGTACTTCTTACCCCCACTCCCAAATATGTAACTGTATATTTTCAGCCTTCTGGCTGCCAAGCTCTTTCAATAAACCGTTAATTATTATTATTATTATTATTTACACACACACACACTCTAGCATAAGAGCTATATTGAGTGGGCGGCAGTATCCAGAGAATGGTCGTGTGGGCGGCAGTAACCAAAGAATGGGTGTGTGGGCGGAAGTAAAAAGATAATGGGCGTGTGAGCGGCAGTAACCAAAGACTGGGTGTGTGCACGACAGTATCCAGATAATGTGCGTGTGGGCGGCAGTAACCTGATAATGGGCGTGTTGGCGGCAGTAACCAGAGATTGGGCGTGTGGGCAGCAGTAACCTGGTAATGGGCGTGTGGGCGGCAGGAACCACGGAATGGGTGGGTGGGCTAAGCTTTTAATGGAGACGGTCGTGGCTTAAGTGAAACATCAGGGGGAATTAACGATTTCACCTAATGTGAGATAACCTGTTAACATGGTCCATGGTGAGGGGAGAGAGAGAGAGAGAGAGAGAGAGAGAGAGAGAGAGAGAGAGAGAGAGAGAGAGAGAGAGAGAGTCAACATTATCACCTCTCATGGTTGGTGACCAAGTAGCACACATCAGGGTAGGTAGCGCCCGTCAGCCAGACTGTGATTGGCTGGAGTGCATGGCGCAATGTTTTTCAAATATTAAAACAAAAAAACGTGTGGGAGGAGGCGTGATAGGAGGCAAAGGAGGCGTGGGAGAAGGCGTGAAAGAAGGCGCGGGAGGGGGCATGGGAGAGGGCGTGACACTCACCTTAGCGGGGTTGTTGGAGTGCTGTGAGTGGGCATCTACGGAGGCGTGGGAGGAGTCCTGCACAGAGCCGCGGCTAAGCTTGCGGGCGAGGGCGGACCTGCGGCTCCCGGTGCTGCCGTGCCTGCGGGACCAACACGCCCAAAAGCCTAGTTAGGATCGTTAGTGCCTTGTAAGCATCATTAGTATCTACAGTAGTTAGGGTCATTAATGCCTAAATACGGTTGTCAGTACCTAGTTAGCGAATCTAGTGCCAAGTTCGGTTCGTCTGTGTCTAATTACGGTCATAAGTGACTAATTAGGGTCGTTTGTACTTGATTAGAGTCATTAGTGCTCAATTACGGTCGTTAGTGCCTCATTAGGATCGTTACTACCTTTTCAGCGTCATTAGTGCTCAACTATGGTCGTTATTTTTTAAGTATGGTCATTAGTGCCTCATTTGTCATTAGTACTTAATTAGGGTCGTTGATGCCTCATTAGCGTCGGAAGTGCTTAATTATAGTCGTTATTTCTTAATTATGGTCATTAGTACTTCACTAAGGTCATTGGTACTTAATTAATTTTGTCATTAATACCTCAATAGGGTCGTTAGTGCTTCATTAGTTTGATTAGTCGTTCGTTAACACATACTTATCTTCAACTCATACTGTCGTCATCACCCAACCTGACACCTAACCTAACCTAACCTAACCTCGGAAGTCTCCAGGACCAGTAAACACTCTCCTTACGATCACCACAGCGAGTAATTAGAATCGTTAGTCCCTCATTACTGCCATTAAATGCGTTACAAGCTCGTTGTCTTGGCCTTGACTCGTTAACTAGGCTCCACCTTGTTCCTCATTACTGTACCGTGTTCTTAATGAGCCTCCACCCCCTCCCACCCACACTACCTCCACCCCCTCCCACCCACAACACCCCCACCCCCTTCCACCCACAACACCCCCACCCCCTCCCACCCACAACACCTCCACCCCCTCCCATCCACAACACCCCCACCCCCTCCCACCCACAACACCCCCACCCCCTCCCACCTACAACACCTCCACCCCCTCCCACCCACAACACCTCCACCCCCTCCCACCCACAACACCTCCACCCACTCCCACCCACAACACCCCCACCCCCTCCCACCCACAACACCCCCACCCCCTTCCACCCACAACACCTCCACCCCCTCCCACCCACAACACCTCCACCCCTCCCACCCACAACACCTCCACCCCCTCCCACCCACACCACCTCCACCCCCTCCCACCCACAACACCTCCACCCCCTCCCACCCACAACACCTCCACCCCCTCCCACCCACAACACCCCCACCCCCTCCCACCCACAACACCTCCACCCCCTCCCACCCACAACACCTCCACCCCTCCCACCCACAACACCCCCACCCCGTCACACTCACACCACCTCCACCCCCTCCCACCCACAACACCTCCACCCTCTCCCACCCACAACACCTCCACCCACTTCCCACCCACAACAACCCCCACCCCCTCCCACCCACAACACCCCCACCCCCTCCCACCCACAACACCCCCACCCCCTCCCACCCACAACACCTCCACTTAAATCCTGTAAAACAAGTTCATGTAGAATTTGTTTTTATTTCTTGAGGTTATGAGGTTAGGTTCTATAGTGTGAGTTATCTAAATGATGATAATGATAATAAATTGATAATTAAATGTATAACAGTTTGCACTAATTATAGATTAATTGCTAATGTTAATGAGAAGAATACAAAACTAATTATAATTAATAGAAATTATGTAAAAAATAAAAACAGGAATGGAAATATTATAAGCGATTAATTAAAATTAAATATTACTACTACTGATGATGATGATGATGATGATGATGATGATGATGATGATGATGGGATGATGATGATGATGATGATGATGATGATGATGGTGATGATGATGATGATGATGATGATGATGATGATGGTGATGATGATGATGATGATGATGATGATGATGATGATGATGATGATGATGATGGTGATGATGATGATGATGATGATGATGATGATGATGATGATGATGATGATGATGATGATGTGATGATGATGATGATGATGATGATGATGATGATGATGATAATGATGATGATGATGATGATGATGATGATGATGGTGATGATGATGCACATGAGCTAAGTGAAGTCTCCAGCACAACACAGTATAACTATAAAACATTAATCTCTCACAACAATAGTATCACCTCACCTCATCCCTGGTAGGGTAGAGGAAACCGTCTCACCTGTGTGGTCTCTTGTGATCATTCGTCTTGTTGTCGGTGACACTCATGCGTTCTACCGGACGCCGCCACGCTCGCTCTACTGTGTTCTAGTGTCCGCCTCCTACAACGGCCATTCTAGAAACGGACAGAAAATGAATTGATAAGCATATATATTATTGTGCATGTGTTAACAGTCTCAAATGTATCCAGTGTATGCGATAAATAATGTTATCTCTCTGTTACCTTTGCTAACATACAACCAATGACAAACTAGTTCACTTTACAGTACTTGAATACTTAGAAAGTGTTTATGTAATCATAAGTAAAGCTGATTCATGCTTGATTAAAGAGAAAATATGCAAAATAAGTTTATAAATTGGATAATGAGCAAGTGACAAAGCTTTTATCTGGGTTACTAAGACTTATATCATCACAATATTATCCCACTATATTGTTTCAACTTTAAGTAATTAATTAAAAAAAACAGATTTTCTCAATTTTTTTTTTTTTTTTAGTGTTCTAACATAATTACACTACCATCAACTACACCATCACCTACACTACCATCAACTACACCATCACCTACACTACATCAACTACACCATCACCTACAGTACATCACCTACGCTACATCAAGCCCTCCCCTCCTACCCAAGATGACGCCTGTGCATCCTCTGCCACCCTGGATGTCACAGTTCGTTGCCCAGGCATTGTTAGTTGTACAATAAATCCCACTGGACTATAGGACGTAGCAAGATTTCTGGTTTTAGAAGCGCTCCGTTACGTTTTCGGTTTCATTTCCTCAGAGCCCTATAACTGGTGGTGATGACGTCACTCGCCCCCCCCCCCCCTTTGGCAAACTTTAAGGTCAAGAAATCGGAGGAGAAACCCAATTGGGGTGACGTCAACACCAGCTGCACTATCATCTACACCGACTACACTATCATCTACACCGACTACACTATCATCTATACCGACTACACTATCATCTACACCGACTACACTATCATCTACACCGACTACACTATCATCTACACCGACTACACTATCATCTACACCGACTACACTATCATCTACACCGACTACACTATCATCTACACCGACTACACTATCATCTACACCGACTACACTATCATCTATACCGACTACACTATCATCTACACCGACTACACTATCATCTACACCGACTACACTATCATCTACACCGACTACACTATTATATATACAAGCACATTTTAGAGAGGGATCGTCTTCTCAATGCCTCTAAGGACCTAAGGCGAAGTATACAACATGATGCTGTTCTCTTTCCATTGCGTTTAACCGTATCCAAAACACTACTTACTAGCTTCATACCCACAGTGTCCCTTTGTGGTTCAGGCCCAGACTGACACAGAGACTTTATGACCATATATGAAAGGAAGGTAAAGTGAACTTAATATGTCTGATATAAATAAAATTAATGCAAAAGTAGGAGCGTTTGTCGTAGCTTAAGGAATCTTGTTTTATGTTCACTTAATACCTAAATTAACTAGATACGTTCTTTTAACAAAACCAGCTTATACTCGTAGGATCTTTATCTGTATATTATGATCTAAGTGAACGGACGTGTGGCTGAAAATTACGTGTTTTGGTGTAAATGAAGTTGAATGGTGTTTACATTTTCATTCACGAAGAACTAGTTTGTTTAGGAACGTTTGTAAATCCTCGTATACAAGTAGAGAGAATGAGAAAGAGACAGAGAGAGAGACAGAAAAAGGAGTGGGAAGAAAGGTCGAGGATGACTGATAAAGAGAGATACAATGAGACAGAGAGCGAGAGACACACAAACACACAATAAAAAAGAGAAAAAGTGAATTAAACAGAGGACGTGAGAGTAAAACAAACAGTTTTGGTCGTTCTAAACATTCTACTCATCCTACTGAAAAGTCATTGAGTTTTCTATCTGTTATGTCAACAAACTATATGAAAACTTAACTAAGGTAATTGCTTAAGCACGATAAATAATAATAATAACAATAATAATAATAATAAAACCTTACATTTGTTTACAAGTTAATTTGCTTAATTTTCTCTCTATGTATTATTAGCGACCGGCAGCCAGCGAGGTGCCGGGCGGTGTTCGCTAGCAAGACAAGACGAGGTAGCATCTATATGTCAACACGAGAGCGCTGCTGACACACGGCGTGGACCTCTGGCACCCCCTCCTCCTTCTCCTCCACCTCCGCCTTCCACGTCATCAACGACGCAGTGATGACATCATCAGTGTGTCGACGAGGTATATAAAACCCCGGTCCATGCCGCGCCGAGTTAGTCAGAGGAGTAACGGGCAACAGGGAGGAGCGACTGCGAGGTTGATGTAGACACCAACATAGATACGAATTCCCAATAAAATTTTCATCTTCAAAATAACTGTAAATGAACTATATTAACATCGTATAATTATATACCAGTAATCTGATCTGCCACTTCAACTTCGGTACACAGTTTAGCTAAAACTGCACTGCACTCCACTCAGCCATCAGTAATTTCCCATTGTAAAGTTAGGTACACAGTCACAGTTGGGTGGACTGGGGGTCCACTTGTTTTTCAGAGTCTGGGTATATAATGAAAATGTACACCACACCGTAGCCTCCTCCTCCTCTTCCTCACACCACACCCCAGCCTCCTCCTCATTATCCTCACACCACACCCCAGCCTCCTCCTCATTATCCTCACACCACACCGTAGCCTCCTCCTCACCCCAGCAGCCTCCTTTAGCTCCTGCACGGACTCCCATCTTTAAGTCAAGGAGCCGGAGATAAACTCAGGTCTCATCCCCCGACACCAGACGAAGAAGAAAAGGTGTGACTATAGAGCGCCTTTCGTACACTTCAAAAACCTCACGACTCGATCTTAAACTTGCCTGAGGTGGTACTTGAAGGTCGTCCTCACCGGTGATGGGGAGAGGAGGTCATCCTTAAGGCTCCCACACCTACCACACTTGAACTCCTTGACCCCCCCCCCCCCTCACTCCTCATTCTTTAGTTAGGAAATTTATGACAATCCTATTTTCTCACACGTCACACCTGAAATCACACGAGTCAATTGAACTGAAACAAATTCCTTGGACATATTGCTGTAATTATCACTTATTATTATTATTAGAGGCCTTATTGTCACGAATCTTTGTCCGTCTTATCAACGATGTACTGAGTCACCTGGGGCTTATATTACCTTTCCGATGTAACTCCCACAATGCGTCACACAGGTAAGAGAATAGGACACATTAGCTCTCTCTCTCTCTCTCTCTCTCTCTCTCTCTCTCTCTCTCTCTCTCTCTCTCTCTCTCTCACTCAACTTATAATCGAGACGGAGGGAGAAGCCGCCATTCAGATCTATACTGCAAAACCTTAAAGTTGCCCAGTCGTGAGCTGACTGTTGGAGAGACTGTCACACCTCCCACTCAACAGCTGACTGACGGAAAGACACTATGACAGTTCCTAATCGTCAACTGGATGGCACAGAAATATCAGTTTACAGTTAGAGAGAAAGTTTATGGAACTGCCACTCACATTACATTACGTTTCATTAATATTACATTCACTTACATTAATATTTCAGAATTCTTCACTACAGCGTTACTGAAATCTCCGCTACCATTTCAGGATGACTTGGTGTGCTCAAAAAGGTTTACCTGTAGACTGGAGACCGTGGCGAGGGTTTCCCAGTCAATTACGTCTCTCCGCTGGGCTGGAGAGACCTCTTGTGAATAGCTTCCTAATAATGTGAATTATCTCTTCCCCCCCTGTGGACATTCCCTCGTAATTCGAATGGGGTATTGGAAGAAGGGAGGGGGTAGGAAGTGTGAGAAAAAAGAGAGAGGGCGGAGAGGAAGAGGAACGGATGAGAGAGAGAGAGAGAGAGATAAGACGCCGGCACTTCCTGAAAACCAATAATTACAAATATCGATTAATCTCCTCGCGCTTAGTTCGGTCCTAAGTTCATTAACGAACACCTGGATATGCTCTGTGTACTCGCCAGGTAAGAAGAAAATAACACAAGTGTAGTCTAATTCTTATGCTATCAATAAAAAATAATACCTGAACATTTAATTACCGTTTTCATTCATTAATTCATTCCAACAAAAGCGTAAAAAGAATGTATAGTGACCCCATTATACATAATTATAATGTAGACATGATGTTTATTCCTTATGGGAAGTATACATAATATTAAAATAGTAGAGAGAGAGAGAGAGAGAGAGTTAATTAAGCTTGACGTATAAACGTTATGACCTAAAACAAAACAAAAAATGATTCGCAAAATTTTACCCTGATTTCGGAATGGTAAGAGCAATTAATTCACAGATAGAACGTAAGGTTAAAATTTTCCCTTTAACTAGAGATGTTAGACTGTATCTAACTGGTTGACATGAAGCATAAGCCTGAGTAATGGGGAAGTTAATTGGTGAGTCAGTTCTTGAGAAGTGTAGTAATTGGCGAGTCAGTTCATGAGAAGTGTAGTAATTGGCGAGTCAGTTCTTGAGAAGGGTAGTAATTGGCGAGTCAGTTCTTGAGAAGGGTAGTAATTGGAGAGTCAGTTCCGGGAGAAATCAGTT
Organism: Homarus gammarus; assembly: GCA_958450375.1. Classification (NCBI taxonomy): domain Eukaryota; kingdom Metazoa; phylum Arthropoda; class Malacostraca; order Decapoda; family Nephropidae; genus Homarus; species Homarus gammarus. The sequence continues at coordinate 6,913,049 of CAUDMG010001775.1, forward strand.
GGCGAGGCGGATACTGAAGAAGTTAGTAATGTTTGGCGAGTCAGTTACTGAATAGTTTAAACAATATCTGAACACACTCTCAATATATTTACAAACGCACTTCAGACACACCCTAAACACTTACAAACACACTTCAGACACACCCTAAACATTTACAAACACACTTCAGACACACTCGAAACACACTCCAAAGACACACCCTAAACACTACAAGCATATCTCAGACACACTTCAAATACACTGTGGGAAAACCTCTCTAAACACACACACACACACACACTCACTCTCTCTCTCTCTCTCTCTCTCTCTCTCTCTCTCTCTCTCTCTCTCTCTCTCTCTCAGTAACATAAAACGATTCAATACCATAATTATCAATATTAACCTCAACACCATAAGTTAAAATTTACATTATTACCTCAAACATTTTTTTAATATTACAATATTAAAAAAAATAATAATAATAATAAACTACTATGACCCCCCCCCCCCCAACCCTCCTCCAAAAGTATGTCCTTGCATGTAGACCAACACTTCCTTTCCTCCTCTCACTTCCTTTCCTCCTCTCCCTTCCTTTCCTCCTCTCCCTTCCTTTCCTCCTCTCACTTCCTTTCCTCCTCTCCCTTCCTTTCCTCCTCTCCCTTCCTTTCCTCCTCTCTCTTCCTTTCCTCCTCTCCCTTCCTTTCCTCTTCTCCCTTCCTTTCCTCCTCTCTCTTCCTTTCCTCCTCTCACTTCCTTTCCTCCTCTCTCTTCCTTTCCTCCTCTCCCTTCCTTTCCTCCTCTCTCTTCCTTTCCTCCTCTCCCTTCCTTTCCTCTTCTCCCTTCCTTTCCTCCTCTCCCTTCCTTTCCTCTTCTCCCTTCCTTTCCTCCTCTCCCTTCCTTTCCTCCTCTCCCTTCCTTTTCTCCTCTCCCTTCCTTTTCTCCTCTCCCTACTTTCCTTTTAAAAATTTGCCTTTACTTATTCAGGGCTATCGTAGCCTTGCGTACTGAATAAGGAAGGAAGGAAGGAAGGAAGGAAGGGCTGTGAGGATTTACGTACTGAATAAGAAAGAAAGAAAGAAAGAAAGAAAGAAAGAAAGAAAGAAAGAAAAATACTATCCATAAAAAAAATATTCCCGAGAAAAAAAAAATTAAAAAAAAAATATATATAAGAATCACTTGAAACTCAGATCGTCCTCTTGAAGTGTGCCTAAAATTAAAGTTTGTCAGAGAGAAAAATAAAAAAAAAAACACCCAGAAAATTCGCCTCTGAAGCATTTTCATTTTTTACGGTTACTGAGAGACATTTCCTAGCTCATAGTGGGAAAAAAAATAACTCATCACCAGAATTCGGCAAATATAACCCCAGACACTGTACTTGACCGTCTCCACCTTCTCATCTGTAAAGTTAGTCGTTAAGGCGAGAACCAGGGATCTTTATGTTAGTATGTGAGCGTTGTATCCACTTGCCCACCGCAGCATCTCATCTAAAGTGAGTTTGTCGGCGTTAAAGGTTCTTTTCCTACGTTCGCCAGCACTGATTAGCTACAGGGGTGAGGGAGGATTAGAGTAATTCATCGAGATTGGAGATAAAGGTAATCTATTATTCTTCCTAATCTTCACCTGTCTTCCTAATCTTCACCTGTCTTCCTAATCTTCACCAATCTCCTCTTCCTATCTGTCCATCCTTCATCTTCGTTCCTCCAATCTTCCTTTTATCTTCTCGTCCTCTTCCTCTCACCTTCCTGTAATTTATACTCATCCTCCTTCCCATCTCCTCTTCCTCCTCCTCCCATCTTTCAGCTTCTATGCTCATCGATCCTTCCTCCTCCACCTCCTCCTCCTCCTCCCCCTACTACTTCTTTTCGTATTGCTTCTCCTTCTCCTTCACCCCTTCCTTCACCTCTTAGTCCTCCTCCTCTTCTTATTTCTCTTCATTTTTATCATTTCTGCTCCCTTTCTTATTCCTCTTCCTCCTCCTCCTCCTGTTATCCCTCCTCTTTCTCTTATTCCTCCTCCTTCTCTTCCTCCTCCTCCTCTCACTTCTCCTCCTTCACCTCCTCCTTCACATCCTCCTCCTCCTCCTCCACCACCTCCTCCTCCTCCTCCTCCTTCACCTCCTCCTTCACATCCTCCTCCTCCTCCTCCTCCTCCACCACCTCCTCTCACCCACTCCTCCTCCTCCTTCACCTCCTCCTTCACATCCTCCTCCTCCTCCTCCACCACCTCCTCTCACCTCCTCCTCCTCCTCCTTCACATCCTCCTCCTCCTCCTCCTCCTCCTCCTCCTCCACCACCTCCTCTCACCCACTCCTCCTCCTCCTCCTTCACCTCCTCCTTCACCTCCTCCTTCTCCTTCTTCCATATTTGACGTAATCAATCAAGCGTTGAGAGTGAAAGAAGCAGCACTCCTGAATATCCGATGACCCGGTCACAACCCCCCCCATCTGCACCCAATATTAAAAGAAGGTATCTCCCCTCCCTCCCTCCCTCCCTCCCTCTCTCCATCACTTCCTCCCTCCCTCCATTACTCCATCCCCCCCCTCTCTCCATCACTCCCTCTCTCACTCATTCCCTTACTCTCTCTCTCCGTCCTTCACTGACACCCCTCCCCCCTACCTTGCTCCTTCACCCCCTCACTCCTTCACCCCCTTACTCCTCAACTCACACCCACTTACCATCACTCTCTCTCCCACACTCCCTCCCTCCCCCCTTTACCTCACCCCCTTCTCCCTCTCTCCCTTTGTTTAGCTCTGGAGATTTCTTGAATGTCGGGGGACGTGAGGGAGAGTTTCTGACCATCTGGACTAGGTTAGGTTATGTTAGGTTTGGCTAGATTAGGTTAGGTTTGGTTAGATTAGGTTAGGTTAGGTTATATAATGACCTCGATACTCTGATCATCACCTCAATACGAAACTGCATTAATAAAAAACATTCCCAGAGTAAGATAAGAGACGAGGGTGGGAGGGATGTCTTCATTTACATACCATAATATAAACTTCTTTTTTTTTTTGGCCGTGAAAACTCAAGTCGTGTCTCTGTGGGCGGACCGGGGAAAGTTAAATTGAAAGTATCACATAAAGGATTTTAGGTCTTGTCCTTTCTTTACGAGAGATTGATGATGACGTGTTGGTGGAAGAAGAATTCAGATGGACTGTCTATTATTTGTGAGAGTCTATCATTAAGGGATAGTTTATTGAAGTGCTACGAGTAGGGATTCATGTGGAGGGATGTGGGATGTGTTTGTGATTGCATACAGGTAACGTAACTGGTTGATGCTTGTTTAGGTGTATTCACGTATATGTATGTCTAAAAACACACGGTTGTATTTAAACACACACACACACACACACACACACACACACACACTGGAACAAGACTCTCACTCTCCTTGTGCCAATTACTGAAGAGAGACGAGGAATAATATTATACCTTAAAGATCTCAGAGAACAGGTCAATGAACCAAAAGGAAAACAGGTCATTGAATACACACAACCAAGTCGTCATTCACCAGTAAGAGAAGAACCATTTTTCGTCACTTAAATAATTCTATCAAGGACAAATCTCTCAACTCAACCAATACTTCTTTAAGCGGGAGGTCGGGTAGAGGGGCAGTGTATAATTACGGGAGTCAGGAGGTAGGGTCAATTTAGGCAGTTCCTCTTCCTCTTCTCTCTCTTTCTACTCCTCTTCCTCCTCCTCCCCCTCCTCTTCTTCCCTTTCATCCCCTTCTCTCTTCCCCCTTTCCTCCTCCTCAACCCTTTACCATTCCTAGGAAGCAAAGTGGATAGAGTTCACACGATACTACCTGCACGGGTCACGTCACAGGCGAAGGTAAAAACCCCAGGTGGGAGGATCAGGTGACATGACTCCAGGTAACTCCAGGTGAACGGGGGTTTAAGGTTCAGGTGTATATGTGATCCTAACTCAGCGAGGCAGGTGAGAAACGGCTGTGAACGAGACCTAATGTGACAGCGGAGAGAGAGAGAGAGAGAGAGAGACTAGTCTATGGGAGAGAGTTGGAGAGAGGGGAGGAGGGAAGGGGGGGAGCGGGAAGGAGGGAGGGGATGGAGGGAGAGAGGGAGAGGGGGAGAAGGGGAGAGGAAAGGGTTGTATGTATTCTTCCTTCCTTCTCGAACATCATTTTTCCTCTTCTTCTACCTCCTCCTTTTCCTCTTCCTCAACTTTGTCCTCGTCCTCTTTCTTATTATTCCTCCTCCTTCTCCAAATCATCCACCTCCTCCTCTTCCTCTTTGTTTTCCTAACAATTCACTTACTCCTCTTCCTCTTCGTCTCCGTCCTCCACCTCCTCCTCTTCTTGTTCCTCCTCCTCTTCCTTTTCGTCTTCTTCTTCCACTTCCTCCTCTTCTTGTTCTTCCTCTCCGTCTTTGTCGTGTACCTCCTCCTCCTCCTCCTCCTCTTCTACGTACAACCCCTCGTTCTTCCTCCGTTTTTTACAATCTAATCATAACTCCCCTCCCTCTTTCCTTTTCATTCATCAATTCTCTTCTCCCTCTTCTTCCCGTTATGTCTACAGCTATCTCTCTCATATTCTCACCTAATTATCGGTTTTCTCTTCCAATTCCCTCTGTCTATGTTTTATCCTCGCTCTCTCTCTCTCTCTCTCTCTCTCTCTCTCTCTCTCTCTCTCTCTCTCTCTCTCTCTCCCCTCCTCTCTTTTCCATTACAGCTGTCACTCTGTCTCACTCTCAAAACTAACAGGCGTGAGGGGTTGGTGGAGAGGAGCACGAGTGATCTAGTACGAGTATTAGGGTCAGTGTGTTGGGAGAGCCACCAGGAGTGACCATGGGGGTATGAGTGACCTGGTGAAGGGGGTCATTGTGTTGGGAGAGCCACCAGGAGTGACCATGGGGGTATGAGTGACCTGGTGAAGGGGTCTTTGTCTTAAGAGGTCACCCAGTAGAGCACCTCAGAGGAACGAGTAACGTGAAGTAGTCCTCGTTTTAAGTGGTCTCTCAGGGGACGCACAACCACCTTTCAACATGTTACACACCCCAGAAACTACCACACCGATCCTGGTAACAAGCGACAGGATGTTACCCATTGTGAGGCTGAATGTGGAGAAGATATGCGACAGTTTTACGGCTCTATTTTTACTCTAGTTTAGTTTACGGTTAAAAGATATACCATTTTCTTTCATATATATATTTTTTTGGTATCGATTGAAAGTCATGCAGTTACACGTACAGGGTGTTTCAAAAGTCTTGCTGCCATTTGTACTCGTATTGTGTTTATTAAGAGACTAATTAATTCGTTTTTTTTTGTTTTTTTTGTTTTTAAGATTATGGTTTAAAATTTGGGGAAGCTATCCACATAAAGTTTCATCAGTCTAGGGAAAATATGTTACACAGATAAGGAACAGAAAGACAAAGTATGTGATGAAGACTCCAGCATTACAGAGAGAGAGAGAGAGAGAGAGAGAGAGAGAGAGAGAGAGAGAGAGAGAGAGAGAGAGAGAGAGATCAAGCAAAAACTTCAGTCTTCACACTATTAAGAACTACCATGCTCAAAATAATATTAATAATCTCAATACATCAAAAGTGTGAAAAACACAAGAGAACACTGAGGCTGTGAGACGAACAAACACACAAACTACAACAAAACTTTCTTGCTGACACTCACAAGATCTTGGTCACTCACCCTCCACTGCCAAGACCCGCGTATCCACACAAGTAGATCAAAGACTCGCTGACAGACACGGACAAGGCCGCTGGGGTCACCATGGTTCAAAGAGACGATGGAGGAGACAGATGAGAACTGGATTGATCGGGTGTATTGGACTGACGAAGCTGACACCTTCCTTAATGATGTAGTGATCAGCCCAAATTACCGACTGTGGGGGAAGTGAATGCCCTGAGCGGCGCCTCCACAGTGGGTTATGGTGACGTCTTAGGGCATTACAGGATCACTCTGGGTGGAGGATGAGGATGAGTATGTGGATGAGGATGTGGATGAAGATGAGGATAAAGATACGCTAACGATGAAACGGGAGAAATATCATAAAGTCATCCACAAGTTTACCACATCGTCGCCACAAGGTCGAACTTAATACACGGTGGTTTGATCAAGATGACACAACTCCTTTACTCTGCTGTACGGAACGAGGAATCTACTCCCAGAAGAGTTTAGTGACAGATGGTCATGTCCGAGAGAGGAGAAAAACATCTGGACTCACATGAACAAGCAGATAGTTAGTGTCTTTGATAATACCGTAGTGTGTGTGTGTGTGTGTGTGTGTGTGTGTGTGTGTGTGTGTGTGTGTGTGTGTGTGTGTGTGTGCGTGTGTGTGTGTGTGTGTGTCACTTAAAACACACAATCTCACTAAAAATAAATCAACTTTCTAGTATCCCAGTAGGAAAATTTTTCACCGATATCAGAATTAATTATTTACACCATCGACAAACATCGCGATATCAGACAAACATAACAAAAAATAATACTGATTCTTTACGCCTTTCTTTTTAAGTTACATTAGATAAGGAGGAGAGTGACGTCAGAAAATCCCTCGATTCCTATGAAATCTCTCTCTCTCTCTCTCTCTCTCTCTCTCTCTCTCTCTCTCTCTCTCTCTCTCTCTCTCTCTTTTAGCTTGGTAAAACCTCTGGGGAGACAAGCGATTTACAGCCGAATCTATGCCGGGTGCTTCATTCTCTCGAGTCTTGTTCTCGTACTCAGGTGAGACGACGAGGAAGAGCCTGATACAGTAAAGTAATATATGAAGGTTTAAAGTTGGTGCAATATTGTGTGTGTGTGTGTGTGTGTGTGTGTGTGTGTGTGTGTGTGTGTGTGTGTGTGTGTGTGTGTGTGTGTATCAAGAACTTTCGTCCGGGAACATACGAGGGTGGATGTAGGTGAGAAGAGGGAGGTAGGTGAGAGAGAGGGGGGAGATAGGTGAGAGGCAGGAGGCAGGTGATAGGGGGGAGGTACAGTAGGTAATAGGGGGGAGGTACAGTAAGTAATAGGGGGGAGGTACAGTAGGTGATAGGGGGGAGGTAGGTAAGAGAGGGAGGTGGGACTATTGTGAACTGCAAACAGAATGAAGATTTACATAAATTCAGTCGTGTTTACCAACAAGAATCCTACCACACGATTGAACCTTTGGATATCTCTGACCAGGCGTCCACATACAGCCATGTCCAATTGAATCCCTGAATCCCAGACCAGAGCCATCAAGCGGCAAATCCCCCAACTAACAACACTCACTAGGCGAAACAATATTGGTAACTGGACTGGGGTGAGAGAGGGTGAGTATCCGTCTGGTAACAGTGTCAGGAGGATATAGTAAAAATGGTGAGTCAATACGGGATATTTTTCCAATTGGTAATAGTGTTTGGATCATGGGAGGAGGATGGCAACAGTGGTCAGAAAATATGGGAGAATTTTCTTCTGGTAACAATGATAACATCGTGAGAGGATATGGATAATAAAGTTGGTGATAGGAAAACTTCTTATCTGGCAACAGTGATATGATAGGGGAAGAGAAAACATTAAATACTGATGTGGTAATAATGGCAAGAGTAAAGGATAAACTCTTAACTGGTAATAATGTTAAATTTTACACACACACACACACACACACACACACACACACACACACACACACACACACACACACACATGAATACATAGACATACGCAGACTACAGCCATAAAAGGTTTCCCATACAGACAGAGACCATCTCCCTCGGCACATAGATACCATCACCTCGACGCCAACAAGAGGCCTCATTGACTCTTTTCTCTCCTCATGGCAAGGGGGAGGAGGGTAGAGGCAGCGTCCATATGGCAACAGTGTATTAGAAAATAATGGATGTCAATAATCTAGTAACATTTGTTTGGTTGCCATGTATCCCGCTAATATATATTAATCTGGCAACACTTGTTACACTCTAATAGTAACTGGGTGACAGTCAAGAGTTTTAAAATATTATCCCGGGCTCTGGCAACAGTGTTAATATTAAATTATTCCCGAATCTAGCAACAGTGACAGTAAGACAATTTTCCCGGCTCTGACAACAAAGACAACAAAGACAATATCACCAACTCTGGCAACAGTGACGCTCCAGCAGTTTTCCTGAGTTGCAACAGTGCTACTTAAAAAAATTTCTCCGGATCTGGTAACACCGAGACTAAAACAATATTCCAAGTTCTGGCAACAATGCTACTCAAACAAACTCCCCTGATCTGGCTATAGCGGTAGGCGTCACTCGCTTCTGGTAACTCGCTATTGACAAACAACTTTTCCTTGATTGCCTTACCGCCTTTTTGTTTACCTTCTAAAATATCAAACAATTTTTTTTTAATCTACAGAGTGATGCAGAAGTAGTGGAGGAACATTCTTTTCTGTTCCACTTAAATTATTATAAAATATTATTTTAATTTTACATTACATTTAAATTATTATTTATTATCATTTATTTGTAACATATCAGATACGCAACAGCATTAAATCCCGTTATTAAAAAAAATTATATTGTGTTATTTTCAATATATTTCATCTCTGTAAATTATTATCCCCTCCCACCAGTGTCCTAACGTGAATAGTGTCTAAAGTTATCCGTTATGTGTCTGTCAGTCTGTCTGTATTTCTTCTGACACCCTCGTTTGGTGAGGGATAAGATGAAGAGTCAGTCAGATTTTTGCCAGATAGGTAAATTTCTTTTATTTACAGTCAGGCAGTCAAAGAGGCTCATGCTTATTCACACATTCAGTCAGTCAGACAGTCATTTAGCTCCTTTTCAATCACAATCAGACAGTCAGAGAGGCTAACGTTTATTCACACATCCAGACAATCAAGTAATTCCCTCATGGTGACAGTCAGACAGTCGAGAAGTCATCTTTTATTTAACAGTCGAGAATTTACGCTGATTTCATGTTAAATAATAAATGGGGAATGATGCCTCTCTTGGGCCAGTGTGGCGATTTATGTTGGCCAGAGCAATGTTCCTATGTTCTGTGTTGTATTTCATCGTCTTATGTGCAAACTTACAAATGCTGCAGAAATGATCTATCTACCTAAACACAGACTACAGTGCATCAATGCGAAAATTTCAAAGCCAAATAGATTTAGCTAAATGATATCCAATCTTGAAATTAAAGGAATTTCTGAGCTTCTTACACATAAATCTACAGAAATATCACCTGTCGTTTTAATAAAAATCTATTTCTGAAAACTGTGTGATAATAATAATTGACACACACACACGTCGCCAAAAACATGTTCTTTCCTGAAGAAGGAACAGAATACACCATAATGTTTCTATTCACACGTTAACAGAGGTGTAATTTGGGTTAAGACAAAGACACTCGTCCAGGGCCCCGTCATAGAGGAAGGACTGTGAACAATGACTCGGCAACAAAGCACCTTGGCCGCTGGTACAGACTCAGGTGTGTGTGTGTGTGTGTGTCAGGTGCTTTTGTTTTTCCTCACCTACCGCTAATTGGTTCCATCGCATCAAGGAAAAACATCAGTGGACCAATCACATTCTAAAATCATCAATACTTCTCGCCCATTGGTCCACAAATATCAAAGAAAATATCCATCAACCAATTAACGTCTAAAGTCATTACATATTCGACGCTGTTGCGTGTTGTTGTTGTTGTTGTCAATCAGTTGTTTTGTCGCGGCTGATGTTTTACAATGAATCGACTTTTTCCAAAATTTCTTGGTTGTATTTCCGCCTTTTATTGGACTCAACATTGCGAATGATGATATATGATAAAAGATTGTCTAGAGAAATTTGTAAAAGTCATGTTTACCTGCCAGTTAATTATATTGTTTCCAGGTGTAGCTGATATGATCAAAGAACAAGTGGATGATTTTCAGGTCATTTTTACGTCGTTGGTTAAAAATGGTGATTTTTTTATGAATGTTAAAACAAATATAGTAATGTTAACGACAGTGATCCAGTGACTGTAAAAAGCTGATATGAACTGAAAGGTTAATGGATATATTTTTGCAAAATTTTAATTAATTGCGAAAGTCAAAATTACCCTTCCATTAGGGTTATACATATACGTGTTTATATTTAGATGTATATATATATATTTGATTGTAATTGAAGAATAGATAGTATTAATTCTACGTTGTGTGAGAGGTTGTCCAGAACTCAGGCCAACAAGGTATGAATTTAAGGTGTAGAAAGTCGCGCCAACACAACAAACACACTCAAAGTTAACGAGCTGTGTATTCCTGTGTCAAGGGAGCTTAAGACCACCGGACATCTCGTCAACTGCACTGGCTAACAAATTATCCCGGAAAATACGAGCTTTTCATTTCCCAGGATGAACGTGTGATGGGCGTCAAAAGGAAGGATTGTTAGGAATGTGAGTGGCAGTCCGTCCTGGGGAATACAAAAGGTGTGGGTGAAGGAGAATGTGTGTGTGTTGGGAGGTGGGGTGCGGTGTGTGTGGGGAGGGAGGAGTGTGTGTGTGTGGTGTGTGGGGGGGGGGGGGGAGTGTGTGTGGTGTGTGGGGGGGGGGAGTGTGTGTGGTGTGTGTGGGGGGGGGGGAGTGTGTGTGGTGTGTGTGGGTGTGTGTGTGGTGTGTGTGGGTGTGTGTGGGCAGGTGTTTCTATACTTTTTTATTTCACTTTGTTTTTGTTCTTAAGATTCTGTTGTGAAAGAGCTGTGTGTGTTGGTGTCAAGTAGTAACACACACATGATCGTTGGAAGGTTAGGGCCAGTTTTTCCATGAATATATAACGGATTCAATATAGCCTTTTAAGACGGCCAATTTACATTAAAGTCATCAAAGGAGAGGAAAGAGAAATTAGCATATATAATATTAACGGCACAGTATATGATGTTGCTCTTATGATATTCCTCTCAGTTGAAAAACAAAAATATTACAAAAAATTATCATAATTTTTATCTCTGTTAAAATATTTCCACTCTTATTGATAATGAATTTCTTGTTATTACACACACACACACACACACACACACACACACACACACACACACACACACACAACACAACACAACATATGCGCTTGAGACAGGTGAGGCGGTGACAGTACAATACCTAGCCGGCCCTAAGACCCCCCTTAGTGGTGACAGGCTGAGTGGAGCAGGAGGAAGACACAGTCCCGTCCCACAGCACAAGATGAAACCTGCTGTAGTATATTGAGGCTTAGATCTAATAGCTGAGACCAATCTGCTTATAGGGAGAGGGTAGAGTGAGGGGGGAGAGAGGGTGAGAGGGAGCAGAGAGGGAAGAGGGGGTGAATGATGATAGAACAGAGACGAGTGAGAGGGTAATGGGGAGAAGAGAGGTCATCCTAAAACTATATCTTGCGCTTGTCAGACCTCACTTGGATTACGCGGTTCAGTTCAGGGTCACCGTACTACAGATTGGATATAAAATCCCTCGAAAGAATTCAGAGGAGAATGACAGGACTAATCCCGGGCATTAGGAACCTTGAGTACAGAGACAGGTTAAAGCATCTTAATTTACACGCCCTCGAGAGACGTAGAGTGAGGGGCGATATGATCAAGATGTATAAATGGAAGTCAAGGTTAAAGAAAGGTGATGTAACAAAGGTACTCAAACTACTCAGCCAGGAGCGAATTAAATAAATTTAAATTTAGGCGCGAAATAAGTAAACATTGGTTTGGAAATAGAGTAGTGGATGAGTGGAACAAATTACCGAACTTTATGATTAACTCGAATACGCTGGGTAGCTGCAAATATAGGTTGGATGGATATATGAGCGATAGGGGTTGGGTGTAAACGTGGCTACCTAGTAAGGGCCAATAGGCCCGCTGCAGTTTCCTCTAAACTTATGTTCTTATACCTATTCTACCTGTCTATCCATCTATTAATCTATCTTTGTTTATCAGTCTATGAATCTATCTCACTGCCTAATCTATCATTTAATCTCCCTCAGATCACTGCCAGAGAGGGAAAAACCTGGACTCATCACCAAGACGATCTCAGACGCGTGGTAGTGTATAGGGAGGCTGTTAAATTCTACGGTGATCTCTACCCACGTTTCACTACAACGCGCTGAGTTCTGTGGAAACTCACTCGTCTCTACTGTACGTTGCCTACGAGAGAGAGAGAGAGAGAGAGAGAGAGAGAGAGAGAGAGAGAGAGAGAGAGAGAGAGAGAGAGAGAGAGAGAGAGAGAGAGAGAGTGGGGGATAAGAGAGACAAGAAGGGGTGGATAGAGTGGTTCAAAGTGGAAAGTGAAAAAACGAACAAAGAGGGAAGGGGAGGAAGGATGGAAACTAAAAAAAGAGAGGAGGTAAAGGAACAGAAAATCAAAGAGAAAAAAGAAGAGAAAGGAAATTTAAAACAAAAATATAAGAAACAGAGACAGAGAGAGAGAGAGACAAAAAATCGACAACTAAACAATGTATATACTAGACAAACAGACACACAAACAGAAAAAAATAGGGGAAACAAAAAACAGAACAAAATTACAAGAGGATAGTAAAGGAATTTTCCAAACGAGACGAAACAAAGTGAACATCCATCACCTGGTCAACACTTAACACAGGTAACACAACCATTACTAACATTGTAACGCGTGTTCCTTCCCACCTCACTCCCAACTAACATTCCTAATGGCTTTCAGGCACAACTCAGCATTGGTAAGGAAAAAAAAAAAAAAAATATATATATATATATATATACATATATATATATATATATATATATATATATATATATATATATATATATATATATATATATATATACATATATATATATATATATATATATATACATATATATATATATATATATATATATATATATATATATATATATATTATATTGTAGATCCACAATGAAAACGTGGATAAGATAAATCTTGATAAAATCACACGGGAAAGGAAACAACGGAGCTTAGGTGCTCCGTTGTTTCCCTTTTCCCGTGTGATTTTATCAATATATATATATATATATATATATATTATATATATATATATATATATATATATATATATATAAAATATTATATATATATAAAATATTATATATTTCGGTCAATCGATTTATTTATTTATCTATAAACTTCTTAAATAACTATGCATTTATCTCTCTCTCTCTCTCTCTCTCTCTCTCTCTCTCTCTCTCTCTCTCTCTCTCGTAGGAAACGTAGAGAAGAGTGAGTTTCCACAGAACTCAGCGTTTTGTAGTGAAACGTGGGTAGAGATCACCGTAGAGTTTAACAGCCTCCCTATACACAACCACGCGTCTGAGATCGTCTTGGTGATGAGTCCAGGTTTTTCCCTCGCTGGTAGTGGTATATATATATATATATAAATGCATTTTTCCTTCACACACGCACACACTACTACTACTACTTTGCTGTCACTCGGAATCGAGTATGATGATCAGCCAGCTATGATACAATGATATGAGTTTATGAGTTATTAGGGATGTCACCTTCGTTGGTGAACTCTGAGTCAGAGAGGCCGATACGGAAACGGCAAGGTCGTCCACAGATGATGCAAGTGTCGAGGGCTACATCTCGTACGGAAGGGGCGGCGGCTGTGTTTTCCGGTGTTGGCGCTCGACTGCCTCTGTAAACAGTCGGGCTAACTCGAAAATATTGACTCCATCTAGTGTGGTGCTCCTCCATGCGTTACGGTATGGAGTAATCGTCTCCCAGGTGAAGGGCTTTGATTTGTCATTTTTTCAGGTTTGTCTTAAGACTATCCTTATACCTTTTCAGTTGCCCGCCAGCGTTATATTTACTATTCATTAGGTAACTGTAAAGTAGCTGCCTTGGCAGTCTACTGTCGTCCATGCGGGTAACATGGCCAGTCCAACGTAGTTGTTCATGGATAATGCTTCTCGATGCTCCTACAGTTAGTGTCTCCAAGAATACCGGCTTTTGTTCTCTTGTCTTCCCAGCGAAATCGGAGGATGGAACGCAGACTACGTTGGTGAAAGTTTACAAATGACTTGAGGTGCCTCCTGTATGTGACCCGCGTCTCGCTGCCATATAACAGGGTGAGGAGGACAACTGCTCGATATACGTGCAACTTTGTTTATAATTTCAGCTCCCACAGCTGAAGACTCGGGTACGGAGTCTGCCAAAGGCTTGAGATGCACATCTGATCCTATGTTGAATCTCTTCATAGATGTCCGCGGTGGTGGACAGGTGGGAGCCGAGATACTGAAAGTGGGAAACCTTAGAGAGGGTAGTCCCGTTAAGCTGGATGGATGGTGGAGGTGTGGCTGAACCAGGGGCAGGCTGAAAGAGAATCTGAGTCTTACGCACATTTGCCTGAAGGCCGAAGTGTGCATACGCATCGACGTAGGTGTTCACGATCTTCTATAGGTCGCGTTCAGTGTGAGCGACAAGGGTGAGGTCGTCTGCATAAGAGGTTGGATCGTTTGTTTTTGCTATTATCTGTGATTATGATTGTATTTTCGACCTCATAAGGATGACCTTACTCGGTGAGGTTGCCATGTCAGGTTCGTTCTTGAGGCAGCCTATGTTTAGGGCACCTTTTCTAGCCCCCTTCCCATGTGAGGTGAGCAGAGTGGCTACTTAATCTCACAAACAGGACCGGATTGCACTGCTGCCTAGATCCCAGTGCATAAACGACCATCTTATCTATTCCGCCCATGTACGAAGTAGAGACTAGAGACTCCCGGTAGTCATCTTTGCCTGTTCCTGTTGCCACTCGTCTGTCGCCATAGGACTTTTGGGGGTATAGGAGTTTGATAATGATGAGGTGTATGATGAGCTGGATGATGGCTGCACGTAAGGTGATTTATGTGGTGAGGCAGGAGAACAGGTTGCAACCACACATCTTGGCTCTCCCCTTTCCTGATCCTGTGGTGCAAGTGTTGCGGCGACTGGGGAGAAGAAGAGTTGCAATGGACTGCCGATAGCCCAGTTTATTGGGTTTCGCCTTAGGAGCCTGTCCATCATGCATTGCCTTCATCCGCCGGTGTAGTTGTTGGGTTCCCAGGGTGGTCACCTCCTCCGCCTATATCGCCGTTGGCGTCTTGTTGGAGATCTGTAAGCATGTCTGCCTGATACGGAGCTTCACCGCAGATTTTTCGTTTGGCGATTTCTCCCGTAACCTTGTACCTACCAAGGTTATTACGCAAGGCAGTGGGGCAGTGGTTGGTAGGCGCCAGGACGTGTCCACATGCCAATGGGTCTATGCGCCGTCCCTTTGGGGCCCACTGCTGCTTCGAGATCCCTTGTTGGTCTAGCCTGGGCCCACGAGGCATCCAGTTACCGTGTGTTGTCATGAGGAGGCACAGCCGGAGTCTTTATGGTGAAGAGGCTGTGTACTGGCAGAGGAGGACTTCAGAAATTTGCTTTCCTCTTCGCTACGAGGGCTAGCTAGCGGCGGTAGCTGAACGCGAGAGGAAGGAAGCAGTGCTTGCACCTTACCACTAACATAATGCTGCCACACTAGACGCATTACACCACCCTGTGCACACACACACACACACACACACACACACACACACACACACACACACACACACACTACCCTCTCCTAAATCATTCACAGAGACGACCACTTACCCCCGGCCCCCCAGGGTACGATTTAAAGTAACTTGCCAAACTCTTCCAAAGACCCAGATGAGATTAGCGGAACTTACTACATTCCGGGTCGCTTATTCTCCTCATATCTTCCTCAATAATGGAAGAAGATCCCATAAAAGCAAACGTCTTGAGGAAATAAGGTATAAGAACATCCTTAATGCGTGTGATTACGGGAGGAGACTGTACAGCTGATATTACAGGAGTAAAATATGAAGTATATATAACAGTTTTAAGTGCTTGAGCTCAGGTGGAAGAGGTTAGAGGGGGTGAGTGTGTTATACATGTGAAGAATTCTGTTGTTATTGCTTATGCTTGTACGTGATGGTAATGGGCTGTTATTATTATTATTATTATTGTTATTATTATCATCATCATCATCATCATCATCATCATCATTATTATTATTATTATTATTATTATTATTATTATTATTATTATTATCACAATAATCAACGACAATAACTCGAAATATCATAAAAACTTCACCAATCATTCATAAAATTCTACGCAACTAAACATATCGATTCATTGGTATTCATTGGACACATAAAGCCTCATAATTTACATACACTTAACACTCGTAATCCATTGTAATCCATCGTGTTTAATGACCCTTAGGCCTCGGTTCTGTAAGTGTAATTACTCGTACACTGTTGAAGAGACCCGCTAGTGATGGTGATAATCTGATATTTGATAATTTGCTAAATGTTCAATAAAGTTCAAAGTTTTTTATGATAACAAAAATATATGTTGATGTTTATGCGAGTTTTTTTTCTTTTTTAATAGCTTGGATGTGTGTGCATTGGTGGTGGTGTTGGTGGTAGTGATGGTGATAGTGGTGGTGGTAGTGGTAGTGATGTTGGTTGACCCGATGTTATGATCTCTCTCTCTCTCTCTCTCTCTCTCTCTCTCTCTCTCTCTCTCTCTCTCTCTCTCTCTCTATGTTATACAGTCAAATATTCTTTTGTGAATTGTCTTCCATAAAAATATTCTTCATCAATGTTCTCCATAAAATGTTCCTCATTAACTATTTTCAATCCTAAACCTAAAGTTAATAACCCAAACATCACGAAAAATGTTTACTTCAATAATCCCTTCATCCCAGGACCATCTGAGACACCCTGTAGTTACCCACAAACAACCTCATTAGCGTCAGCCATCAACACACAAGACAGTCAGATCCTCCCCAATGGCATCCTCAAGACAAGCAGTCAGGATATTCACCATAGTAATTACCACTCAGTAATAAACTCTGTATGTCACTGGCAAGAGATGAGAGCTTAATACTACTACTACTACTACTAATAATAATAATAATAATAATAATACTACTACTACTACTACTACTAATAATAATAATAATAATAATAATAATAATAATAACAAAGACTCACTCCACATATTGTATAACACCACACATAA
>CAUDMG010001775.1:6935000-7175000 GCA_958450375.1 Homarus gammarus
GACACATAAGCTGGCCATATAATTGCTTATTGGCTACCTTAGATATAGTGGGTGAGATGCGAAAGAAATATTACTAAGGAAAACGAGGGAAATAAACCCCTGTGAAGAAAACTAGAGGAAAACCCTTGGGGAAAAGCTAGGAAACACAATCTCTTGGGGAATAACTAGGGAAAACAGAAACCCTTGGGGAATAACTAAGAGGGGGAAACAAATACCTGGGGAATAACTAGAGGAAAAACAAACCCCTGGTGGAAAAGTATAAGAAAATAATAGTCAGATTTTTTTCTTCATTAGTAAGTCAGTTTGGGAAGACGGACTTCAGGTTAAATATTTCACCCCCCCACCACCCCCCCCCCCCCATCCACCCCCACCACCCCCCACCACCCCAAAAAAGGTTTCTACGCACTTACGCCAGTCACGTCATCAAACTGTGCCATTGCTATAGAGGAGAGGCTAGGGGGGGGGGGGGGGGGAGGGATACGCCAGGTGGTGCTGATTACCCATGGTGGTGTTGGGTTTAAAAGGTTCATTCCCTGGAGCTGCCTCGTTTTCACAGACCATTTAATTCATCTCCTGAAAAAATGCTCAGTTACCCTTAATTTAATTCTCCGTTTTCTTCAACTTTAATCGGCATTCCCAGTAGCATCAGTGGGAGGGCGTTATTATGGTAGGGAATTATTGTGGTAGGGAATTATTGTGGTAGGGAATTACTGTGGTAGGGAATTACAGTAGTAGGGAATTACTGTGGTAGGGAATTGTTGTGGTTGGGAATTACTGTGGTAGGGAATTATTGTGGCAGGGAATTGTTGTGGTAGGGAATTATTGTGGTAGGGAACTATTGTGGCAGGGAATTGTTGTGGTAGGGAATTATTGTGGTTGGGAATTATTGTGGTAGGGAATTATTGTGGCAGGGAATTACTGAAGTGGGGAATTACTGTGGTAGGGAATTACAGTAGTAGGGAATTACAGTAGTAGGGAATTATTGTGGCAGGGAATTACCGTGGTAGGGAATTGTTGTGGTAGGGAATTATTGTGGTAGGGAGCTCCTCAAAACAGTCATACATAAGAATTCATACTAATCTATACATACACCCATACATACATATGCCTCCTCTAAACTCTTCTCTCACTGCAGCTATACCCAACAAGCTATACAAGTATGATAAAGAGACCTATATTATCATCCTATCTGGTTAATAGAGCTTTTAATGGTACAAGATCCGGGGGAAAGTTTCAATATAAAAAAACGAATTGTTGTCATTTTCTTCAATTAGTGTTTGTAGATATGCTTTGTGTGTGTGTGTGTGTGTGTGTGTGTGTGTGTGTGTGTCTGTGTGTGTGTGTGTGTGTGTGTGTGTTCTCTCCTCTTGATTCACCTGGCGGTCTTGAGACTCATTCTAATTAACTCCAGAAATGTCCACTGTACACCTGATGAAATAACTTAAAACGTCTCTTTATTTTCCATTTATTAGTCATATTAACGGGATATACTCGCATGTCAGTATTGGTGTCAGTATAGCTGCTCATTTGAATATCTCAGAGTTGGATGTCAGTATAATTTCTCATTTGACTATCTTCTAAAGTGTCGGGCATTAGTTAAGTTACTCATTTGAATATCTAAAGTATTATTCATAACTTAAGATACTCATTTGAATATGTCAATATTGGGTGCAAGTTAAGACGTTCATTTGACTAACATTTATAAATCAAAATAAAATTAATTCTCAACAAAACACGAAGAAGAAATAAATAAACCTCAAAAAGGATGAAAAAACAAACAGAAAAACTCAACGAGAATTATTTTGACAGTGAGTACGAGCAAGACATTACTTAGATCAATATTACCAGCCTTTACTACAAGGAAACGTCAGAGTAATGCAAACATCACGTAGGACCACATGAGGGGTAGTTTATACAGAGAGGAAAATATATGAATTACAAGGCGGGAGTTACGAGGCTGATCTTAGAAGGCTGAAGACGACAATAATTTTTCACTTTACGAGCTCTGGGGTGCAAGTGGTGTGGTGAGGAGGAATGGGGTCACCACTAGCACACTTGTAAATAAACTCTGGGTGTATGAGACAATATGGATAAAGGTATATAGAAAGAAAGAAAGAAAGAAAGAAAAGAAAGAAAGATTCACTAACAATATCTCTTATACAAAAACGATAGATTTAATTGATAAAGACGAAATGTGGCCAAGGTCTGACTTTCAATTAACACCAATGGCAAATATACTCCGAGTATATATGACAATGAGTTTGAACAAGGTATATACAGTATAATATAACTTACCAACAACACTGAAGGATAGCCCCTTAGGCATAGATCTGTAGGGCATAAGCGAGAGGATTTGCTTTATGATGGCACAGACTAGACCCAAGTGTGTGGCATAGAGTGTAATGTTGGGGCAAGATAAAGTGTTGGCTGAGGTAAATGGGAATATATTGAGAAAAGCCAAGTTTAATGTTGGAGTTTTCTTCCCAGAATTGTTCACTCGTGTTTACTACCGTCTCCCACCTCCTCCTCCTTCTTCTCTCACCGTGTCTACTCTACTCCTCTCCTCCCTTTCCTTCTCTCGCCGTCTCTACTCTAACCCGAGGCTTTAACTGACTCCATTATAAGTTGATAATATCCGGTTGAAAAATGAATACGAAGGGTAAATGAAAAATGAAATAATAATAATAATAATAATAATAATAATAATAATAATAATAATAATAATAATAATAATAATAATAATAACAATAATATCCCACCACGAATTTTATCTCCCAAGTTGTTTATTTACAAAAAGGACTCATGTCAAGTGTCAGTAAAAGATCAGTGTGTACAGTATAAGGATCTCCCAAGACTCCAACCTTGAGTTTAACCGACGTAAACACACTTCGGCATCCACCTTTTTTTAATGGTTTCTTAAGCGATCGAACAGAATGTAAACAAACTTTTTTTCTCTCACCTTTCGTCATGTTATCTGAAGAGGAAGGGGTCATGGTGCTTAAGTTAGCATTAAGAGTCGGAAACGTTCACCCGGGGTCAGGAAGGAGCTTTACAATAGACCCTCAGCCGCGTATCTAATAAAATAATAAAATTCTCTTTCCTTCTACCGGTGTTTTTGGCTGAATTTCTGCCGCTGTTGCAAAAAAAAAAAGTTAATAAAATATAACGCCCTATAAATTGAGATTGAATATGGCGGCTTTAAAATCATGAAAAAAATATCTCATTAATTTAAAATAATTGTTGGGAATCGTGGAAGTTACGAGTTAGTGTCTGGTGCTTCTGGTAACTGAATGAGTACAGTACTTCAGATATATTTAAAGTAGTGCGTGGTGTTCAATAGAGGAGCCGTATTTCTTTGTTGGTAAACCGTTGCTGTCGAGTACCATGTTATTATTATTATTATTATTATTATTATTATTATTATTATTATTATTATTATTATTATTATTATTATGACAAAAATGAAGTAGTTTATAAATGAAGAAAATAACTATCGTTTATAAATACTGTTAATACTAAGAAAAAAAAACGTAACAAAAATGATTTAAACACCCTGACAAAACCAGCAAGAGAAAACACAATACAACTATGTTAATGATCAAAGACTTATCAAGGGAAGATCAAACGACAGACACATCCATCAATGTAAACTTTTGCCTCCCTCTAAGTTTCTACAGAATGTGAATGTGTTGGTTTACATAGACAAATTAAATACGATGGGTGAAAGTTTTCCCTGGGTTACAACTGTTATCTTGGTTCAAAGGAAAGATGTAAATACAATCCCGAGTTTGTGATCACCGTCGTCGTCTTCTTCAGGTGGTTCGCTCTATGTATCTCCATTATCCATACCTCACTCTCCATCTGCCTGTATGTATCAAGCACAACAATACATATAGCCAAGGAAACATACATACACGTATCCTGTGTCCAGCGAAGGTGAGTAGAGTCAAAGAGCTGTAAGACGCATCGTGTGTGGAACTTGTGCAACTGAAAGGGGGTTGGGGGGGTAGGGGTAGGGAGTGGTGGGGATAGGGGGTGGTGGAGGGGTGAGGGTGAGGGTGGGGGGTGGGGGTGGGGATGGGGGGGAAGTGGTGGGGATGAGGAGTGGTGGCGTGGTAGGGATGGAGGGGGGAGTGGTGGGATGGTGGAGGGGGGTGGGGTGGGTAGGGAGGAGAAGAGGAATGGTTTGTTAGGTTATCGTATGCATTAAGTGCCTTCTCTGTGTCTATAAGATAAAGTGTAGACCTTAACGGCATCGTACATTAAGCAGAGAAATGTTTTACTACGGATAGTTTCTCGTGGCGCCTCTCTCTCTCTCTCTCTCTCTCTCTCTCTCTCTCTCTCTCTCTCTCTCTCTCTCTCTCTCTCTCTCTCCCCTTGCGGTCATAAAACCTATAATTAACTGATGAATCTTCTCTTTGGGGAGTATTAAAGTTTCAGTCGTACACAATATTCACCGACTCTCGCTGTCTTCTCCAGTATTGGTTGGCTCGTAAAAGCCAAAAGAATAAGACCACAAGACTCTCCACGATCTTGGTTCAGATAACACACACACACACTACTACTACTTGGCTGTCACTCGGAATCGAACATGATGATCATCCAGCTATGATACAAAGCTATGAGTTATTAAGGATGTCACCTTCGTTGGTGAGCTCTGAGGTGACTCGAGAGGCCGATACGTCACCGTGTGGAGGGATACATCTAGTGCGGGGGAGGAGGCGGTAGTGTCTTTCCGGCGTTGGTGCTTCTCTGCCTCGGTCTGCAGTCGGGTTAACTCGAAAGTACTGATACTTTTCGTGTGGTGCTCCTTCAAGCGTTACGGTGTGGAGTTATCGTCTCTCAGGTGAGGGGGTCGATTTGGCACTTTTTCAGGTTTGTCTTTAGACTAATCTTAGACCTTTTCAATGAATGTAAAGTAGCTGCTTTGGCAGACTACTGTCGTCCATGCGGGTAACACGGCCAATCCAACGTAGTTGTTCATGGATAATGGCAGCCTCGATGCTCCTACAGTTGGTGTCAGCGAGAACACTGGCATTTGTTCTCTTGTCTTCCCAGCGAATTCGGAGGATGAAACGTAGACTACGTTAGTGAAAGTTTTCAAGTACCTTGAGGTGTCTGCTGCAAGTGACCCATGTCTCACTGCCATATAGCAGGGTGGGGAGGACCACTACTCGATATACGTGAAACTTTGTAGACAATTTCAACTCTCTGCAGCTGAAGACTCGGGTACGGAGTCTGCCAAAGGCTTGAGATGCACATCTGATCCTCTGTTGAATCTCTTCATCGATGTCCGCGGTGGTGGACAGGTTGGAGGAGGACTCGGGCGATAATCTTGCCAGCTACGCACAGCAGCGAGATCCGGCGATAGTTGCCACAGTCTTACCGATCTCCCTTGTTCTTATAAATATTGACGATGGAGGCGTCTTTAAAATCTTGGGGGATTTCCTCCTTTTCCTATATATTATCCAGGAGAGAGTGGAGACGGCTGGTAAGCAGAGGTCCTCCTGCTTTATACACCTCGACTGGGATTCCATCAGGCCCTGAGGCTTTGTTATTTTCCATCTGTTTGATGGCAGTAGCTACCTCATCCAGGGATGGAGGATAGCTGAGGTGGGTCAGCTCTGAATGCTGAGGGACCTGCAACACACACACACACACACACACACACACACACACACACACACACACACACAGAAAACCCACCCCCTAACCACTCAAATATTAATATATACAAAAACTGAGGTGTGTCATTGAGATATGCCAGGTGAACATTTTAATTAAACAACATGATGAGTGAGAACATGTAGACTCAATATGAAATGGTTTCGAATTCAACTAAATATTCTACTTGGATATTTTAGAATCATGAAGAAAGTCTATTTTTCTTTTTCTTCATTGTAGAGTTTCATTTAGCACAGGGAATATCACTACTAACACCTGGATGACAACACGAGAGTCGAGATACAGAGACAACGAGAAAGCAATTGCAGGCACTAGTCTGTGTGTTGGGTGAAAGACTGACTAAGACTTTGTGTGTTGGGTGAAAGACTGACTAAGACTTTGTGTGTTTGGATAAAGACTGAAAAGACTTTGCGAAACTAATTCCTGTAAGTGCTGGACGTTGGACTAAACCAAGAGAAGAAAGAGAATGAGATGACGGAAGAGACGAAAAGAAAAGGGGGTTAGATTGTGAAGAAATGGTAGCCACAAACGAGAAAGGAATGAAATTATAGAAGAGAGAGAGAGAGAGAGAGAGAGAGAGAGAGAGAGAGAGAGAGAGAGAGAGAGGGAGAGAGAGAGAGAGAGAGGGGGGGGCTGCGTTGAGGGAGTACACGAGAGAGAGAGAAGAGTAAAACAGGGAAGTGAGCTGATGGAGGAGAGAGGAGAGGGAGAGACAGAGGAGTCAGCTCTCACACCAGCTTTAAAAATAAATAAAAACACGACAGACTGAATCACTGGACCGTCGGCAGGAGCTGAGGAGCGAGTATCCTCCATTGAAGTGAGACATCTGTGAGGAATGTCTTAGGAGAAAGTCTATTGGGACACCATGAGAAGGACAAATCTCTGAGACACCTACGGGGGATATCCTATATGAGGATATCTAAATAGGACACCAGCAAGGAAATACTAAGGAAGCCATATGAAAATAAATATATACTGAAGATTCAGAATCATTCCAATAAGGATATCACAAAAAGACGCCAAAAAGTGGTGTCTGACGGAGGCATCTAAAACAGACATAGGAAACTAACATCTAAGACAAAGGTCCTTAAAGATGATCATCCTGGAGGAGAATGTGTGACAAAGACCTCTGAAGAAAACATCAAATAAAGAGAGTATGAGGCCATGTCACAGAACCCTCGAGTGTATATAAAAAAAATGCTTTAAGGAGACAATTTTTTGGGAGAACATTTAAAGTTAATATTAAGAAAGGTGTTTTGGTAGATAGGCTGAGAAAGAAGTCTAGGAAACGTATCTTAATTGTGAGAAATATTTACGTTAAGAACATTTAGAGAGTCGCCTATACTAATATCCGGTACAGTGGTTGGTGTGTTTTGCGAGATCTGGCAACGCTGTAGAAATGTGTATCTAATATCCTTAGTTTGGCTCTTACTGCAACGTCCCTTAAGAGCCATTGGTGGAGTTTTAATACGATGTAAACAAACAAAGAGTTGCCACATCTCACAAAACGCCCGAGCTACTGTACCAGGTATAAGTGAAGGCGACTGTAACCTCATGATGGATGACTGAAATAAGGACTCCGAGAGATAGACATAACAATGACGTCATAGAGAATACGTAACAAAACTCCCCAGAGGAGAATAAACGTCTGGGAAGAAGGTTAAGAGAAGGATCATAAAGAGAATGTCAAAGAAGGATATCTGGGAGGAACGTGAAGTAGGGCACCAAAGGACAACGTCGTGAAGGAGATCTGAGAAATACACCAAAAGAAGGATGTCAAGAAGGACCGCCCCTCCCCTCCTAAGAGAAGGATATTGGACCAAACCAATTTAGGGAGTGTGTGTGTGTGTGTGTGTGTGTGTGTGTGTGTGTGTGTGTGTGTGTGTGTGTGTGAGCAGGAGACTGTCTTGAGAGGACGTCACATATAGATGTTATTGGAAGACGTGTAAGAAGAAAGACTACTGAAGAGTGTGGGATGGGGAGAGGTGTGAGAGGTGTGGGGAGGAAGGGGGTGTGGGGAGGAAGGGGGCTGTGGGGATGAAGAGGGTGTGAGGAGGAAGGGGGTGGGGAGGAAGAGGGTGTGGGGAGGAAGGGGGGTGTGGAGGAAGGGAGTGTGGGGAGGAAGGGGGGTGTGGGGAGGAAGGGGGGTGTGGGAAGGAAGGGGGGTGTGGGGAAGAGGGGGTTTTGGGAAGAGGGATATTGTAGGAGGAGGAGAGTTGTGGTGACGGGGTGTCTATGGAGGAGAGAAGGAAATGTCTCGTAAGATAAAGAGACTTCAGGGAATAACATGAGACAGACATATAAAGTCCTTTTACACCCCTGGGTCCTTATCATCAAATCTTAAGGAGTGAAGGAAGGGGAGGGGTCAGTGTGAGGTATCATAAGACAATGATTGAGAAGAGGGGTGAGGAAGAGGGGGAGATGAGAGGGAGTAGCGGGAGAGAAGAGGGTGAGGAAGAGAGGGAGATGAGAGGGAGTAGCGGGAGAGAAGAGGGTGAGGAAGAGAGGGGAGATAAGGGGGAGAAGCGGGAGAGAAGAGGGTGAGGGAGAGGGGGAGATGAGAGGGAGTAGCGGGAGAGAAGAGGGTTAGGGAGAGGGGGAGATGAGAGGGAGTAGCGGGAGAGAAGAGGGGTGAGGAAGAGAGGGAGATGAGAGGGAGTAGCGGGAGAGAAGAGGGTGAGGAAGAGAGGGAGATGAGAGGGAGTAGCGGGAGAGAAGAGGGTGAGGGAGAGGGGGAGATAAGGGGGAGAAGCGGGAGAGAAGAGGGTGAGGGAGAGGGGGAGATGAGAGGGAGTAGCGGGAGAGAAGAGGGTGAGGAAGAGGGGGAGATGAGAGGGAGTAGCGGGAGAGAAGAGGGTGAGGGAGAGGGGGAGATGAGAGGGAGTAGCGGGAGAGAAGAGGGGTGAGGAAGAGAGGGAGATGAGAGGGAGTAGCGGGAGAGAAGAGGGTGAGGAAGAGAGGGGAGATAAGGGGGAGAAGCGGGAGAGAAGAGGGTGAGGAAGAGAGGGGAGATAAGGGGGAGAAGCGGGAGAGAAGAGGGTGAGGGAGAGGGGGAGATGAGAGGGAGTAGCGGGAGAGAAGAGGGGTGAGGAAGAGAGGGAGATGAGAGGGAGTAGCGGGAGAGAAGAGGATGAGGGAGAGGGGGAGATGAGGGGGAGAAGCGGGAGAGAAGAGAGGGAGGCAGAAGGTGAGGGAGAGGGAGGAAGTAAAAGTGGAAAGGGCAGGAAGGAAAGGATGGGACAGGAGTAATGTATTGTGGATGAGAGTCAAGGACAAGGCCGTAAAAGTCGAGGACGAGGTCGTGAAGGTCAAGGACGACGTTCGGTGAAGGTCGAGGATGAGGTTGTGAGGGTCGAGGACAAGGTCGCGACAGCACATAAAAAGCTCCCCCTCGATCGAGAGTCTCACTGACATTCATTATTATTGTTATGAAGAACGACGGAGGAGGAGGAGGAGCAAGAGGAAGAAGAGGAGGAGGAAGAGAAGGAGGAGAAGGATGAAGAGGAGGAAGAAGAAGAGGAAGAGGAGAGGAGGGAGGAGGAGGAGCAGGAGGAAGAGGAGGAGGAGGAGGAAGAAGAAGAGTAGGAGGAGGAGGAGGAAGAAGAAGAGCAGGAGGAGGAGGAGGAACAAGCATGGCAATATATAGAACCAATAAAAATGTTGAGCTAAAGAGATAGGGATATCCTCTCTCTCTCTCTCTCTCTCTCTCTCTCTCTCTCTCTCTCTCTCTCTCTCTCTCTCTCTCTCTCTCTCCACCATACCCCCTCCCCCCTCTCGCCTAGTCATCAAGTCTGCCTCTATCCATAATCGCTTATAAGATCTGAGAGAAGGAAGGAAGGAAGGAAGGAAGGAAGGAAGGAAGGAAGGAAGGAAGGTAATCAGGCATAATTAAATGCTGGATTACTGCTCCAATAATCAAGCTGAGTAAATTATGGAAAGGTGGAGGAGGTTCGTCTCTGGTGGAATGAATCCCTTGGTGACGATACTCTCTCTCTCTCTCTCTCTCTCTCTCTCTCTCTCTCTCTCTCTCATATAACAGATTTCGATATAACGGACTAACTTCTTACATATAGTTCGCTAAATAAAGGTTTCACTGGGTGGGGCCGAACACTGACACAAGAATGAATATATCGTGTGACTGTATGTATGGGTGTATGTGTGTGTGTGTGTGTGTGTGTGTGTGTGTGTGTGTGTGTGTGTGTGTGTGTGTGTGTGTCTACTCTTCCTAATCAAATGATGTTGACTGTGTTATACTTCAATCTCACAAGAAATTTCAATTACATCCATTCAATATTAACTCATACTAAGTAAATTAAATGTCATTACATCTACCTCCCTATCAGTTAAAAATGTTTTATTTAAATGAACATTAAGTAAAAGGACAGAAGCTGGTTGTTCACATCTGGGATAAGAAAGTAAAGAGAAAAGTGTTAGGTACAATCCTCAACAATCATCGAGCCAGCCAACACGTCCACAAAAGACCACAAGAGCCAACAGAGACGGTGAAAGACAAGGGAAAATACTTTTATAAACAACTTGTATAAAACTGGAGAAAAAACAGGTAAACAATGAAGAAGACTCTCCCTCTTCTTCTTCCTTCTCTTCTTCCTACCCATCTTCCTCTCCTTTCTCCTCTCCTTTTTCCTCCTCTTCTTTCTCCTCTGCCTCTATTCCACCCTTGTCTTCCTCCTCCTTCTCCTTCCTCTTTCTTCTCTCCCTCCTCTCATTCTCCTTGCTCCTCTCCTCCTTTTCCTCCTCTCCCTACTCCTCTTCGTCCTCTCGCCATCTTCTTCATCTCCAAGTCTTCTTTCTCCTCTTCCTCCCGAAACATTATGAGAAATTGAAATACGAGAAACATAATAAAAGGTGGAGGACATTCTCTTACGGTCTAAAAATAGGAGAGAGAGAGAGAGAGAGAGAGAGAGAGAGAGAGAGAGAGAGAGAGAGAGAGAGAGAGAGAGAGAGAGCTCTTCAACATACTGATTCTATCTGGGTACAAAGGGAGAGATAATGGGAGAGCGATAGAGAGAACTGCATTTAAATCCTGACACATATGAGAGACAGACAGACAGAGAGACAGAGAGACAGAGAGACAGACAGACAGACAGACAGACAGGGAGACCAGCTGCAGTCTTGATTATAATGCTATTCAAGCCTTCCTCATCTTCCCTCATTTATCCGTGTCATCATAGATTAATTCCTAAGGTGTGGTCATTAGTCTTATGGAAAAGGCAAGTTTTAAGAGAACAAAAATCTAGGGAATACTTTTAAGGAATATTTATAGGGAATATTTTTGAGGAATATCTTAGGGGAATATTTTTAAGGAATACTCTAGGAAATATTACTGAGGAATATTTGGGGAGAATATTTCCAGGAATTTTTTATTTATTTTTTTATTTTGTAGATTTGTTGAATAAATTAAAAAAGTAAACGAAATTTGAGGTTTTTAATAGGATGGGATAGGGGTAAGAATGTCTTTTGTGTATACAGTATATTTACTTTTTTTTTTGCTTTTGTTTTTTATTTTTTATTTGTTTAGACGATTGTGAATACAGTTTAAGAAATATATAGTATAATTAGATCAAGGAATACACACACACACACACACACACACACACACACACACACACACACACACACAGAGCTGTCGAGAAGTGGTGCCAGAAAGCAAAATACTTTACCCCAACAAGTCCTCACTCAATACCTGGCAAAAAGTGTTCTCCTTAATTAGCAAAGTTTAGGGTCGAGTCTACAGGTGAGTTATTGCAAGGTGTGGTTGTGATATATTGTTCGTCAGGGTTCGGTGGATGATGATGATGATGATGATGATGATGGTGATGATGATGATGATGATGATGGTGATGATGATGATGGTGGTGATGATGATGATGATGATGATGATGATGATGGTGGATGAATGAATGACGAATACATGATTTTAGAAAAGAGATATATGTGAGTTTGTAGTACTAGTGTGTTTGTGTTCAGAGAGAGAGAGAGAGAGAGAGAGAGAGAGAGAGAGAGAGAGAGAGAGAGAGAGAGAGAGAGAGAGAGAGAGAATAACTTAGCACATACAGTAAGCCAGTGTCTACGGTTCCCCGGCAACACGAACAACAAAGCAATTTGGTTTTACATATGATAGCATCAAAACCGCATTAGCGTAGGCAGGTGGAAGCTGTCAGGAGGTAGGGGGTTGAGTGAGGGTGGGGTGCTGAGAGGTGAGGGGGTGGAGAGGGGTGTGTAAGGGTGTGGTGGGGAGGGGTGAAAGTGAGATGGCAGGGGTGAAGGCAAGGTGGGGGAGGGTGAGGGTGGTGAAGGGGACGTATGATATAAGATTTTCCCTAGCCACTCCCCATCCCCTTCCCCTCACCCTCACCTGCTATCCCTTCTCCACCTCCTCCCTCACCCTCTCCCCCTAACCCGACTATCCCCCACTACAGCAGCTTGTGGGTAATGATGTCTGTCTGTTTGTCCTCTTCATCTAGGAGTTAGTTATTTATTCAATATGTTTATTTCTTGATAATTCTTAATCGAGAGAGAGAGAGAGAGAGAGAGAGAGAGAGAGAGAGAGAGAGAGAGAGAGAGAAAGAGAGAGAGAGAGAGAGAGGCAGACTTACAGATAAACAGACAGACACAAAATATATATAAATAGACGACTCGACGATATGCTGAAGTTACGACTCAACGGATCACTCGAGCTTAGACTTGAAGAGTGTACACAAGCTATTACTTGACGGTGGGACTCAGCGGAGGACCTAGGATGATGGTGGTGGTGGTGGGGGTGATGGTGGTGGTGGTGGTGGTGGTGGTGGTGGTGGTGGTGGTGGTGGTGGTGGTGGTGGGACAACGTCACAGCCGCCAGCCTTCACTGACACACAACAGAAGGAGGAGGAGGAGGAGGAGGCCCACAATGGTTACCTGGCCTACACACCATCTTACCTTAAACAAAGACGCTTAACAAAAGCTTCCCAACATAAACAACAGACCATCTACAAAAGAAACTCTCTCTTATAGCCCAAACTGGGAGAAAGAAAGAAAGAAGAGGACGTAAATAATAAAAGATGCACCAAGAATAAACAAAGATGATAAGGTACGTATTAAAGGAAGGTGATATACTTAAAGATAATTGAACTGATGCTAGAGGGTAGATATGTTGGCCGGACCACCAGAGAACTAACTCTTCAAACAATATACAAGAGGAAGAGATCGAATCGTACCTCATGGGATCAAAAACTCTCTCTCTCTCTCTCTCTCTCCACACACACACACACACACACACACACACACACACACACACACACCATCAAACAAAACAAGAGGATTCCACTTTAATTAAAAAAACACAACAAATATCAATGCCAATTTTTTTTTAGGATACTGTGAGGATTTTCACGTCGACAAAAGGATATTCTCCCCGACTGAATAGGATTTCCATGAACAATAGGATTCCCATGCCTCGATAATGAAGCTGACCTTTAAGGATATATTGTGCAGGATAAATATAACTATTCCTCCAGGGAAAGGTCAGTGTGTTTTTGTTTAGGTGAAGGAAGAGTTCTTGGTCAGCACGGTAAGTTAATTTCACCATGTAGGTTACCAGGAGAGGAAGGAGGAGTGAGGGTGGATGGTGAGCAGGTGAAGAGAGAGAGAGAGAGAGGGGGGGGGGGAAGAGGTAGAAGGAGGGATAGCGGAGGTGGGATGGTAAGAAGGAGGGAGAAGTAGAGAGAGGAAGAAGAATAGGAAGGTATAAGGTTACAAGGAGAGGAGGGAGGGAGAGAAAAAGAGAAGGAAAGGGAGAATAGGGAAGGAGAGCAAAAGAGGAGGAAGCGAGAGTAGGAAGGAATTAGGGAGATGGATAAGATAGAGGGAGTAAGAGGAGGTGGTGCGGTAGAGTGTTGTAGAATGGGAGAGAGAAAGAGAAAAGGGAGAAGGAAAGAGTTAGGGAAGGAGGAGAAAGAAATTAGGAAGGGATTAGGTAGACAGAGAGGGAGGAGGAGAGGATGGAGAGAGGAGGAGCTTAGAGAAAAGAAGGAGGAGAGATGAGAGGGAAGGAGAGGGAGGAAGGAGTATAAAGAGGGAGATAGAAAGAGGAGGAGGAAGAGAGACAAAGTAGGTAGAAAATAAGGAGAAGCAGAGGCACCACACTCTCTACACCCACACCACACTCCCTACACCCACACCACACTCCCTACACCCACACCACACTCTCTACACCCACACCACACTCCCTACACCCACACCACACTCCCTACACCCGCACCACACTCCCTACACCCACACCACACTCCCTACACCCACACCACACTCCCTACACCCACACCACACTCCCTACACCCACACCACACTCCCTACACCCACACCACACTCCCTACACCCACACCACACTCCCTACACCCACACCACACTCTCTACACCCACACCACACTCCCTACACCCACACCACACTCCCTACACCCGCACCACACTCCCTACACCCACACCACACTCCCTACACCCACACCACACTCCCTACACCCACACCACACTCTCTACACCCACACCACACTCCCTACACCCACACCACACTCCCTACACCCGCACCACACTCCCTACACCCACACCACACTCCCTACACCCACACCACACTCCCTACACCCACACCACACTCCCTACACACACAACACCCCCCTACAGCCCTCGTCGTCCTAGACCCTCACTCAAGCCTTAACACAAACACTTCTCTTTCCCTCATCAATAAGTTACTACCTACGTCCCTCCTCTGGTCTATAAACGACCCAGCACTGAGTTCCCCCCTACCATACCTTACTTGAGTTACTGGACACACGTTACGTCTCCTACAGAACCAAATACTGGTACTGTCAGCTCGCCAAACGTAAGCCGGGCGACGAAATACGATAATTTGAGCATAATTTCGTCTTAAGTACATATTACAGTCGCCATGGGGACACGAGGACTGAAGAACTTGCGTCTGGAGGAATCTGGGAATATTCTAACTAGGTGTTGGGGAACGTGTAGGTGGGGGTGATGAAGTGCTGCATGGGGGTGGGGGAACCTTAGACTCTATCCTAGACGTCAATACCCCCACAGAGCAGAGATATAGTTTGTCTTAAAGTTTACTGTACTGCCTCAATCATCCTCACCTAATGTGTTTCACCCTCGTCTTCCTCAGTAAATATCACAAGTGAGTTTCTCAGCTCGTTGTTATCGTGAGAGAACAAGTGATCATTCTTTATACTGCCAGAATTCTCAACCAAACGTGGAATAATGAGATACTGAAGTCATAATGTATAATCTGGACATGATATTTGGTTAACTAGAGACGAAGGTGAATATTAATATTTGTTGTATATAAGCAAAGTTGTGTTAAATATGATCCTGAGATTGTTGTTTGTACTAGACAGATCACTTTTGGGTCAACATTTACCGTCAACAGCGTCTGTCTATCAGTGCGGATGACAGTTGATTCATCTTTTCCGACTGAGGAGAGGATAAACAGACAGCTTCTGAGCTCGTAAATCGATACCCGGATCACACTACACCACACTACACTACACTACACTACACTACACTGCACAGACCTATCAGAAGCCTTTTGTGACCGTCCAAGCGTTTGTCTGTCACTTTCAAACACTTTTCTCTGTACAAAATGTGTAATATTGATGGACATCTGCCAGACGCTACGAGCAAATGTGGAAAAAATATCATATAATTCATTTGATAAATCATTTATTACGTATCTGTCTCTGTGAACTACAGTCAGTATATATAATGACGATGTGGACACGAGTTGCCGGCAGAGGCCAGTGAGAAGGTCGAGTAAAATATAACACTTTGATGATATTATTCTGCCTTGTTTATGCCACTGAAATTATTTAGAAAAGAATATATATTGAGATGTAAAATATAAAATGTCTCTGGTATATACTGTTAAACGTAGGAACATTTATATAAGGTATTTTCATCAGATGGCAACTGTACATCCGAGAGAATTTTCCTTCGTGTGCACTAAGAGTTCCAATTGGCTGGAATTCCAGACCAAACAAGGAAGTTGGCTCCTGAAGGCGATTGGTGGAAGAACCAGCGAACGAAAGAGCTTTCCCCTCCCGGCTGTGCTACTGGGCATGTGCGGACAACAACTTCTGCTTTTACCAAACAAACGAAAACGCTTTGGTCGCTATATAAGATGCTTTTAGTATCAGAACTTCGTCGCTATACAAACAGACAATAATGATGTTATGTCCCCGGGAAGCAATAAGGGTCAAGCATAATAAACGACAGACTGGAGGCAAGATAAACATTACACCAGACCACAACCCTGATTAAGGGCAAAAGTTTGTTGAGTAAAGTAGGTCTGGGAGACATAATAAAAGTAAAACCCGGAAAGCCTCGATAGGAAGCTCAAATATACGCTCATTGTAACGTATAATGAACTCAAGTCGTCTGAAAACCCTTAACACAGCTCAAGTTCTCTTAGACATGAAGGACCTGCTGCCTCTAACATCAACGTCACACACACACGTAGCTATCACGTTAATCAAAGACAGGTAAGGGGAATATGAATACTTGGTCTATATTTAGCACGTAAGATACTCTGGCTACCCCCAGACACACACACACACACACACACACACACACACACACACACACACACACACACACATATCAAGCACAATACTGTCAACATGTCATTTCGCTGGACCTGGCTGAGTTTTTCCCAAGATCAACAACATCAGAAATCGCAGGCCGTCGAGGAAACAAGAACCAGACGGAATTACTTCGTGTTACCGTCCAAGTTAGTCGCCTTTTACTACACTACGTCTTTGTGTTTCCTGAAATAAAACACAGGTCGAGGTGTTTCTGTGAGAGAATGAAATATCGCTGTTTTTTGAATGGGATAAGCATTTATTTTTTCCTCTTGGGATAAAAACACTTGTAGTAGTAGTAGTAGTAGTAGTAGTAGTAGTAGTAGTAGTAGTAGTAGTAGTAGTATTAGTAGTAGTAGTAGTCGACATCAGGATTTTTGATCCCATGGCCGCATGTCACCGTAACCTAGCTCTCGATGCTGCACACAGGAGGAACGAGAACGACAAGAGAAGGGCATATGGGGAGAGAATTCAAAATGTTGATCAAGGCAGCTTCACTCCTCTAGTGTTCACAACCTCTGGTGGGATGGAACCAAGTGCAAGATGTTTCTACGCCAGACTCGCGGAGGTGATCTCCGAACAGAAGCAGCAGCCCAGAAGTTATGTTACAGCCTGGATGAGATGTCGACTGTCCTTCTCTCTCCTCCGGTCGGCTTTGCTCTGCCTCAAGGGAACGAGAGTTTCTGCCCCTACTCCGACAACTGCTGCAGATATTGACTATGAGGCTACAGTCACTGAATGCCGCATAGATCTGCGGCTCAACTGATTTAACACAGATAGGATAGCTACTTATGTATTAGGATATATATTATTAAGGTAATTAAATGGTGGCGAAGGTGTAGCTATTGGGGGAGGCTGGAGGCCACACGTAGTAGTAGTAGTAGTAGTAGTTGTTGTAATAATAATAATAATAATAATAATAATAATAATAATAATAATAATAATAACAGTAATAGTAGTAGAAGTAGTAGTAGTAGTTGTTGTTGTAATAAAAAATAAAAATAATAATAACAGTAGTCGTAGTAGTAGTAGTTATTGTCGCCGTACATCCTGGAAATAACTACACCTGGAAGCATCAAAGTGTATCCTGTGATAAAAAAGTTAGAAAACGGGGAATACCCTTGAGAATATTTTAGTATAATGAAGAACAACTTAGAATTCAATAATAGACTGGAACCATTTAATAGTGTCCCGGAATAAGACTCTACTATATACATTAACAAATGTGAATGAATGAAAATATACATAGCTATGAGAAATATATATACACGCCCAGCTGTGTTACTTTACGCTCTGGAGACTTTCCCTCCCTCACCTGGAAGCAACCACTCCCTCGCCGCCTCCCCCAGGTCCTCCACCCTCAGGCCACTCCCACAGACTCCCTAATCCTCAACACAAACACGGGAGGAGCCAGGAGCCACAAACAAACATTTTCTTGGACCAGAGAGTCAATCCGGCCAACCTTGTCAACTTTGTTTATGTTTTAGATAGAATGTTTAACACTTTCCCTCAACTTTTGGTAGAATATATGGAGCACCTGAAAATTAGACACCTCAGTTTCTTTTACATTAAGATTAACCACTCCCAGCACTAACCTAACCTAACCTAACCTAACCAAAATTAACCTAAATTAACCTACAGGAAATTCAACTGCATCTAACCTATCCAAACTTAACCTAAATTAAATTAACCTAACTTAAAGATTAGTCCCAGCTTATCTCACCTAAAGATTAAGCACCCTAACGCTAATCTAACCCAGCGTCATCTAACTTAACCTTAACCTAACCCTAACCTAACGTAACCTTACGTATCCCACCATAACCTAACTTAATCCCCAAGGTAGGATTAGTGTGTTTAATCCACAGGTAACATAAGCTTGGAGGGAGGGCTAATCTTCAGGTGAGAGGACCAACTCACTCTCCCCTGAGTGTATCGCGCCAGTCAACAGGGTCACACAACACCGACCAGTCCTTTGATGTTTGGGACTGAGTGAGCAAATATTTTTTTCTCCCTTCAGTTTATCAAAGAAATGTGATGTTTATGTGATACGTATAAAAGATGACTATTTCCGCAGGTTATTGAAGTTGTTGTTGTTATATATATATATATATATATATATATATATATATATATATATATATATATATATATATATATATATATATATATTTCATGTAGATCCACAATGAATACGTGGAGAAGATAAATCTTGATAAAATCACACGGGAAAAGGGAAACAACGGAGCACCTTAGCTTGTAGTTGTAGTTGTGGGTTATGTTGCCTGTCTGTCTGTCTGTCTGTCTGTATGTATGTCTGTCTCTTCACAGTCTCTTGCACTCGCTCTCTGTTTTCCTGTCTTCTATTGCACCACCACCACCACCACCACCACCACCACCACCACCATCATCACCACCACCACCACCACCACCACCACCACCACCATCACCTCTCCCACCACCACCACCACCACCACCACCACCATCACCACCACCATCACCTCTCCCATCACCACCTCTCTCACCACCACCATCACCACCACCATCACCACCACCATCACCACCACCACCACCACCATCACCACCACCACCACCACCATCACCACCACCATCACCACCACCATCACCACCACCATCACCACCACAACTCCCGCCACCACCATCGCCTCAGGTTAACTCCACTGCCGTCTGTCAGAATTTTTTACCCAGGGATTTACTGAAGAATACTAAGCCCTATATTGTTACTCCTCCTCTTACCTTCTCCCCTCCTTTATTCTCCCCCCTCCTCTCATTCTTTCCTTCCTCCATTATTCCCACCCGTCTTGTATTTCTTTCCCTCTTCCTTTCATTTTCATTCTGTTATTTTCATTTTTAATTCGTCTTACTCTTTACTCTTTACTTACTCTTTATTTTTCTTTGCTTTTCCTCCCTTTATCCCTTGTGCCTCTTCCACCTCCTTCCTCTGTTTCCCCTATTCCTTACGATTCTTCCCCTCCCTCCGTCAGTTTTACGATTCTTCCCCTCTCCCTAATATTTCTTTCTTCCTCTCCCTCTCCTTACCCGTATGCATCTTCCTATTTGCTTAATCCCCCTTCCTCTCCCTCCCCTCTCCCTTGAGCCTTTCTCCCTCCTTCCTCTACCTCCCCTCACCCCTAGGCCACTGCCCATTCCCTTCTCCCCCCCCCCCTCCTTCCTGTTCCTCTCCTCACCACTATGCCACTTCCCCTCTACCATTTCTTCCATATCTGATTAAATGTCTCTCGTGTACCGACGTGAGGGGACGCGGTAATAACACCTTACACCTCCCCATTCAGTCTCCTCACCCCCTGGGGAATTAATGAGGATGTCACATACTCAGGTGGGAGGGATCAGTCTTACCTGTCTGTCTGTCTGTCAGTCTTTGGGGGTATGTGTGTGTGTGTGTGTGTGTGTGTGTGTGTGTGTGTGTCAATTAGCCTGTTTATTCATATATTTCTGTCAACCAAAGTGTTTATCCATCTGTCCCTAGTCGACAAGCCAGTCTTCTCAACCTAAAAGTCAACCAAACTATTTTCTATCCATTCACAGTCAATCAGCCAGTGTCCTCAACCTACCAGTCAACCAGTGTGTCACTCCACCCATCCATTCGTCATTTCTGATGGTTTCTCTTCAGACGATGGTGCGCGTGTCATCCTCAACCTCAGCTGCGATGTCTGGCCAGGCTCCAAAAGCGACCACAAGCCAAGTTGGGTAGAGTCTTGCCAGGAAACTTCCACCCAAGAGCAAGTCTATTTAACTTCCCCCTATCATCCCATCCCCTCCCCCTCCCCCTTCACCTCCCCCCTCCCCTCCCAGTAAGATCACGGATTTCCTCGGATTTTGATATATATATATTTTTTTTAAGTATTCTCTCCTTGAATTCTTCTCAGTCAGTTCTAAGAAATTCAACGATTCTGTTTTTTAAAGGTTTGGTAAAGGCAGTAATGTCACGTACTCAGACCAGGAGTGTCGTGTTCCTGCGGGTTTGTGAAAATATGTTTTTTTTTTTTGGGGGGGGGGGAGCTTTTCGTACGCATTTATTTCCAAGAACCACAACTCTTTTGCTACGGACGTTTATTGGTGTGTTTAAGTTGGGCAGTTCCTCTAAGTTTTGATGTAAAGTCGGTGTTCTGTAGTCTGTCCTCTACCCCCCCCCCCCCCAAGAGTCCCTCCACCTCGCTAACTTTGTATTTAACTCACACAGTTGGCATTAACACCCGGCTTTGACTATGTGGTCCAATTCCTGCGATCTTTTCACTTGTTTCCGTCAGTCAGTTCCAGGAAGCTCAAGTTTACCTTAAAATCTTCGCCCAGAGTACAGTAATGTTATTCTTAAACGTCACCGACCAAGTCCCTCCGTTTTCTGAAGTACATTCATTACTGACTTAAATTTCCCGGTTAGTTCGAAAAATATTCAGCAACTTTATGTTTGTCTTGCTATGGACGCTAAGGAGGCTTGAGTAGTGTGATGGTTTCCTCTGTATCATGTACCCTTTATAGTCACCTTTTAAATCGTATAATACATATTAATATTTACATTTAATATCCCAATTCATCATAATGTTCTTACTTGTATTCTCCCTCGGTTCCAAGGCTCTCAACTCTGCTCTTAACTCTTGCCAAGTCCACTAATGCTGTCTTCAAGGAGGGGCTAAATTTTGGTCCTGGTTTTCAAATACTTCGCGTCTTCTTGTTTTCCATTTACCTGCGACCAACTTCAAGAATGACAACTATTCTAACTAGTAAGTTATTTTGTTTAAGGATTTTTTTTTTAGTTCTTGAAGATTATCCTTTGCATTTCCACTCAATTTAACACTTCTTTTTTCTTCTTCCTTCTCATATTTATCTCCTTCGTTTCTTCTTCTTCTTCTTCTTCTTCTTCTTCTTCTTCTTCCACTTCTTCTTCTTCTTCTTCTTCTTCTTCTTCTTCCACTTCTTCTTCTTCTTCTTCTTCTTCTTCTACACTTACTCTCCCAATTACCACAAATAGAATAAAAGTCAGTTCGTTATCTTCATTTAAGAAAGTTTTGAGGTTAACTTTACCTTCATTTGTTGAGAGAGTTGGAGGTAGTGGATTAAGTAATTATCCCAAACTTCTTTCTACTGAATCACCTGTCAACTCCTGAAACTTCCTACACACGTACACAGTTCCCACACACGTACACAGTTCCCACACACGTACACAGTTCCCACACATGTACACAGTTGGCTTTCGTCAACTGTGTAGAGAGAGAGAGAGAGAGAGAGAGAGAGAGGAATGAATCAACAAACACAAACCAATTAGAAATATAGTGTTGTTTTTATTCCCCGCATACAACATGAGGTAATCAAAGGTAAACACAGGTAAGTATTATACTGATTAACCCGAGCGATTAATTTGTTTTCATACCTCCATGAGATATCAATAGCCAGGTAAAAGAGTTAATGTGTGGGATAAATAATAAGAAACGTTCATAGATCCATATGAGATTAACACCAGGAAAACCGAAAACCTGAAAATTACAATAAAAAATAATAAATAAAATAAAATAGATAATAGTTATATAAATGTCCCAAAAAAAATATATATACAAAAAAAAATTGAGTTTATTGAGTTTTTATATAAATACTCACCTGTAAAAAGATTCATTATGAGTAAAAAAAAAAATAAAAAAAAATCCCGGGAATTCTTTTTAGTAACATGAAGATCATTAAGTAGAAATTGTTTGAAAGTTATACAGAAAATTGACTTATATCTTATATCCTGGGGGGAAAAATGATATTAATATTGAAAGTTCTCCTCCAGGTGTTTATTTACACTTGGTTCGTGAGGTCAGAGGTAATTATTGTTTGGAAGTGAGGTCAGAGATATAATACTTTTGATGTCACGTACGAGTAAGAAGTGATGTCTGTAATAGGCTACACACACACACACACACACACACACACACACACACACACACACACAGGACTACATATACATACATTCCTAGATAAAAATTTCTCTTTTAACCACCAAGTCCTTTATAAATGTCTCTCTCTCTAGGTCTGTTTACATAGCCAGGAGGCAGTGTGTTGAGGGTGGTGTGGGTGGTGTGGTAGGTGGGTGGTGTGGTAGGTGGGTGGTGTGGTAGGTGGGTGGTGTGGTAGGGGGTGGTGTGGTGGGGTGGTGTGGTAGGTGGGTGGTGTGGTAGGGGTGGTGTGGTAGGTGGGTGGTGTGGTAGGGGGTGTGGCTGTACATCTTTTTTTATTCAGTGTTTTAAAGTCTTTTATTCTTACATTTATTTTTTCATTTTTTCCACATTCATTTATCTATCATCTCTTTATCCCGTTCATCCTTTTTTATCCTTTTTCCCCTTGCCTTTACTCCTCTCTTTATCCTTCCCCTTGCCCTTACTCCTCTCTTGATCCCTTTGTTTGCCCTTACTACTCTCTTTATCCTTTTTCCTTACCCTTACTCCTCTCTTGATCCCTTTGTTTGCCCTTACTCCTCTCTTTATCCTTCCCCTCACCCTTACTCCTCTCTTTATCCCTTTGTTTGCCCTTACTCCTCTCTTTATCGTTTTTCTCTCGCCCTTACGTCATATTATTCATTTTTCTCCCACAATGTTCTCCTTATCTCCCTCTGACCTGACGCTGCACCGAGTTATCTCCCTGTGCTGTGCCAAGACGGAGTGCCAGCGATTATGGTAAGTGACACCTGCTATACTCTATCACCTGGAGCCATTTTCAGGCCATATTGGACTAATTTGTTACGACTATGGTCCGCCGTGGTTTAATGTAGGACCCCCCCCCCCCCAACCTCCATCACCACTTTGGACCATTTTCAGCCATATTGGACCGCTTTTGTATTCCTATGGACCACCGTGGTTTAATATATGACCATCAGGACCATTTTTTAATCATAATAGACCATTTATTACGTCTATGGACCATTTTGGTATAACATAGGACCACTGGACCATGTTGAGACCCCCCCCCCCCTCAGTGAACTCCCTCAGAATATAATGAAGGAAAAGGTTGATCGTCACAGGCGTCTCATTCACATAAGTATGATCTATGCACAACTTCATGAAGGATATTGGCCAAACTTGGTGGTAATTCCGACCACCGTGATATTCCCTCTAACTCTCCCCTGAATCACCTTGGACTACATTAGAGTATTCTGATTTAAAGTCTAATTTTTTTATTTTGTTACACGATTTTTTTTTTTTTTTAGATGTTTCAGTGTCCCTTTTTTATTATTTTTTTTTATTCTATGTCTGTATGTCTATCTGTCTATCTGTCTGTCTGTCTGTTTCTATATCCTGTTGCTTATGTATCATGAAATATGTTGGTTATGGTGAACGCTCCAGGAATGTCTGCAGCAAAAATTATCCCAAAAAAATTGATTTAATGTTTCCTCTTATATACCACCAATAGATTGTTGTTATCATATATACATCCAAAGTTATTAGAGTTTTATAGTGCAAATGGATTTTATAAACACACTCTGTACATGGCCATTAAAGTGTGTGTGTGTGTGTGTGTATGTGTGTGTGTGTGTGTGTGTGTGTGTGTGTGTGTGTTTACGGAACAATACGACAACTAATGACATAAACTTTTACCATCTGACAGAGAGGTCGGGGGGGGGGGTGAGTGGTAGGGGAAGGTGAGGGGTGAGAGGGAGATGAAGGGGTGAGGAGGAGGGGTGAGTTGGGGAGGGGGGAGGAGGGAGGAGAGGGGTAAGTTGGGGAGGGGTGAAGGGTGAGAGATGAGGGGTGAGGTAGGAGAAGGGTGAGAGGAGGGGCAGTGATGTTAAACCCCAACAGTAGTCGTTTAATAACAAAATTTTAAATTCTTCACTACTGACAGTTGCCAAAAATTACCACCACGGATAAAACAGGTTGTGGAAAAGTTATAACTGGGCTGTTAGTGAGGTATTGAGGTAAAGTTTGACGGGATAAAAGGATAGTTGGCTGAGTTGTGAAGTTCTCAATGATTATTTTTATTTTCATTCACCTGAAAGTAATATAATAGCCAGCAGTATCAGGACACACACACACACACACACACACACACACACACACACACACACACACACAGATATATATATAAACAGAGTAAAATGAATAACATCAATAAACAATCACATCCACCTTCTAATAATCATCAAAACATTACTAACTTGGTTCAGAAAATATTACCCAAAGTTGTAATGGAGAAGTTTACTGAGAGAGGGAAAAAGGTCTCGTAGTTTGACAAGTTATAAAAGCTTGTGTTGGTGAGTTGACGCCGGTAATGTTGGTTGACAGGAAGCAACTCTGTGTGTAAGTTTGTTAATTAGTTAAGCAGGTGACTGTAGAGAGGACCAGTTACCTGTCGTGGGAGAGGAAAGTGGATCAGTTAGTTACTTGTTGTGGGAGAGGGAAGTGGACCAGTTAGTTACTTGTTGTGGGAGAGGAAAGTGGACCAGCTAGATACTTGTTGTGGGAGAGGAAAGTGGACCAGTTAGTTACTTGTTGTGGGAGAGGAAAGTGGACCCAGGATTATTTGTAATAGTTATTGAGTATGCGGATAATAACCGAATATGTCTGTGATGTATGTTAATAAATTTGGTCTTCAGTTTGTCACTAACACAGTAAGATAAAGATACTATATAAATCTAGTGTCATTAAAACCTGGATATAGAAGGATGAACCACACACGATATGTCAGGGTGGTGGTGGTGTACTCGGCGGCCTTTGTATCTAAAGAGAGAAGCAGGAAGTGAACGTCTTAAAGCAATCGAGTGTGTGAGAAGCCTCGATGTTTTGGTTGTGTGGCGC
The DNA here is from genome assembly GCA_958450375.1 of Homarus gammarus. Classification (NCBI taxonomy): domain Eukaryota; kingdom Metazoa; phylum Arthropoda; class Malacostraca; order Decapoda; family Nephropidae; genus Homarus; species Homarus gammarus. The sequence goes on from CAUDMG010001775.1 coordinate 6,960,130, forward strand.
CGACGGACGCTGCTAATGAGCTGTAGAGAGGGTACGAATCTCTTGTTACATTCTTCATAGATAAGTCTTGTGGCGATAGACTGCGTTACTGTGTCTCGTATAACAATGCCGTCTTGAATTGTTTATCTTAGTCGACAGTTTTCTTCATCACAGGACTCTGAGCGTGAGCCTGAGTCTTAAAATCTCTAGGATCGACGTTGAAAGGTTTTGTGTCTGTCTTGCAGGCATCGTTGAGGCTCACTCGATACGTCCAGTCTATCTAATACAAGTTGATAAAAACACAGTTTCTTGCGCCACTCGTGTTATATCTTACCCTCCAGGTATAACCAATAAGTTTGGTCCAAATTTCTCTCGGGAATCTTACCGTCCAGGGATGTTTACACCTCGAAAAATATATCCACAGTGATTGTTTACCTGTTTGGGTCTTAATTCACCTACAGTTATGATTCTAAAACGATTGACATTGTTTTTGCCGCTTTTTAAGATGCTGTGAGTTTCTTCATCACCAGCACCAGGTCTAAAACATCTTGGTTGTCCTTAGGTGACGCTACGTCCTCGATGCTGCTCCTCGTTGGTCCTTCCTCGAGGTTATGTGAGGGATTACTCTTCCTCCAGGGATGGTTGAGGTAGAGGGTCTAGTGAGAGGAATTGTGATACTGCTCCTGTTGAATGTGAGGAGATAATGGTTCTCTCTCTCTCTCTCTCTCTCTCTCTCTCTCTCTCTCTCTCTCTCTCTCTCTCTCACGTCTACAAAAGAATTCCCGGACGGCTGCTGAAGAAAAAAAAAAAAAAATCAATCCCTCCTCACAACTTTCCCAGCCGGAGATCGATGCCACCAAAATCCACATAAAATCCTAAGTTACCTTTTACTCCCCAGTTCCTTAATCCCTAAATCCCTAATTAAATCCCCAATCCCCCACAACACATTTCGTACAACAATGACAATAATAATAATAATACACACCTCATCAATTGTATTACCAACGTTTGTTACATATATTACGTCATTCTACTGAAGAAATTACGTAAAAAAGTCCGTAAAACAAAAAACAAAACAAATATTTACGTCAAGAATTATTTCGTTTGTGTCGTTCAGAATGAGTTGAAGATTAATAAATACTCTCTCTCTCTCTCTCTCTCTCTCTCTCTCTCTCTCTCTCTCTCTCTCTCTCTCTCTCTCTATTTTAAGGAATGCGTCAGTAGATGTGGTTGAAGTGATGTTGAGAGAGAGATAGACAACAGGCAGACAAATAGACAGGTAAACAGACAGACAGACAGACAGACAGACAGACAGACAGAGAGACAGACAGACAGAAAATTAGACAGGTAAACAGACAGACAAACAGACAGTAAACCAAACTCTCATTAGCTGTATACTGCAGGTCACTTCCTGCTGACCCTGAAATACCGAGTAATTTGGAAACGAACTTAGCTGGCATGTAGCCCAATGACACGGTGGACAAGGGTGAGTGGTCACGATGGACACGGATTAGTGGACACGGCGGACACGGGTTAGTGGACACGGGTGAGTTTACACGGCGGACACGGGTCAGTGGACACGGTGGACACGGATTAGTGGACACGGGTGAGTTGACACAGCGGACACGGGTTAGCGGACATGGCGGACAAGGGTTAGTGGACACGGCGGACACGGGTTAGTGGACACGGTGAAAAGTGACACACAGACACACGCATACTGAATAAAGAAACTGACAGATATATTGACAGACAGACAGACAGATACTCAAGCAGAGACACACAAACAATCAGATATAGAGAGAAAGATAGACCCAGACACACACAGGCACTCAGACAAATACAGACAGACAGACACACACACTCAGACAGACAGACAGACACACACAGACAGTAATAATACCACTCCCTTTGATGAGACAGGTGAGGGATAATTACAGGACCTGCAATACAACTGTCTACAGGTAGGTCTCTCTCTCTCTCTCTCTCTCTCTCTCTCTCTCTCTCTCTCTCTCTCTCATTAAATCATCATCATCATCATCATCACTTAATTAAGATGCTAATTGATCTTTCCCACAGAATCAAGTCCATCGGTCTTTTCTGAATATGACTTCCAATTCAATACAGTTCCCCCCCCCCCTCCCCCGCCCCGCCTCGAAATTCCTGATTGACTAAGAATGAATTAAACTCCCACAGGTGAGACTACAGGTATTCTGGTCCCTCCCCTCCCCCACCCCGTAACACCCCCTTTCCCTGCAACATCACCCTGCAACACCCCCACCCCTTGCAACATCCCCCATCCCTATTACCATTACAAAATTTTCCATGAATAAAAAATAAGTTTCAGTTCAGCCCATTTATAAAACCCTTCATTTAAACCAACTTACAAAAACATTCATTATAACTCATTTAAAAACAAAATTAATTAATCACTTACCAAAACCATCAATAACATTACGAATAAATTCCTTAAGAAACGTGTATAACAAAAGCATCCAACAAGAACGTTCACCAGCAGCGACCACCAAACACCCTCTCCCTTCTACAGCCGCGGCGTCACTGAATCTGCCATGAGAAACACTCCCTTTAAATCGTAATAATAAATTGCTGGATCTTGGCGGTAAACATTGGAAAACACTCGAGCAATCGTCGGGACCTGGCGAGTCTTTTTTTTTTTTACGGAGGAGGAGGAGAAGGGGGAAGAAGACGATAATGAGGAGGAAGAAGGAGGAGGAGGAAGATAAGTAGGTGGAGGAAGAAGATAAGGAGGGGGAAAAGGAGGAAGAGGGAGGTTGAGAGAAGGGGAAGGAGGAGGTAGAGGAGGATGGATGTTGAAAGAGGGAATATCACGAGGAGGAACACAATCAGGAGGGAAAGGAAGGAGGAGGAGGAGGAGTAGATCAAAGAGGGGGGAAAAAACAAGAGAGGTAACTGAAAGGAAAATCATAGTTTTAACTGACTGATGAAAATATAATAGATATCAGAATGAGATGATACGTAGCTTTAGACAGACAGACAGACAGACAGACAGGAGAACTCAGGAGATGATAAACTAGACTATAAAGACAGAAAACAAAATGAATTCGAAAAAAAAAGGAGAAAAAAATATATATACAAACAAAAAAGTAACAACAACAAGAGGGAAAAAAAAGAAGAAAAAGATAAAACAGCTGAATAACCAAAAAAAAAACAAAAACAAAAATTTACTGCCCAGCCTCGACTCTTGCTTTAAGGTCTTGGCTACGCTGGAGAGTCTCAAGGCTTCCAGGCGGGCCAATTCTCCCAAGACACCGTTAGTGCTCTTAGATCCCTGTTTAATGAGACACAGAGTTTCTCATTATCTTCTTCATCGTCAGAGTAAAAGTTACGACTCATGTAAGAGCCATCATACCAACGTGGTGGCCCATGGATGCGAAAGAAAATTTGGTAAATATTGGGTGTAAAACTTTTGTAAATTTGTAAATGTGTAAATATAAAATACTCTGAATTCATCACCTTACCTAAAATCCCCAAAACAAACAAGACAACCTAACCTTAAAAAAAAATCCTAAAACAGGGATAGAATGTTACCTAAAATCCCATATAAACCTGACCTAAAATACCAATACCTGTACCACAATACCTAAAATGCATTATGAACCAATCATCACACCACCTTACCTAAAATCCCCCTCCCCCCCCAAAAAACCACTTAAAACACAGGTGATTCCTCCCTTAAATTACCCTGCCTCGTCAACCTAAACATAGACACAGTAAGCGCCCTGTACACGAAGAGAGGGTGGAAAAAAAGGGTCTTTCAGCGGAGAGAATGAGGTCTGGGAACCCCTTGCTAATGGCTGCCTCGACCTGGACCCAAGTTGAGGAGCTATACACAAGGGAGAGTAGGAGAAGAAGGGAGGGGCAAGGGGGGAAGGGGGAAGGGAGGGGGAAGGGAGGGGAAGGGGTGAGACCTGGTGATATAATTACGGTCTGGCCAGAAGGTAGGGGAGGTGACACTGGGAAGAGGTGAGGTAGTTTCCTGCCCTTTATTATCTCTCAGATTGTTAGGAAGAGAAAGAGGGGAAGGAGGAAGAAGAATAAGAGGAAGATAAGGAGGAGGAGGGGTAGTGGAAAGTGATGAGAAGGAGAAGCAGGAGAAAGAGGAGGAAATGAGGAGGAGGAGGAGAAGGAGGATGTGTAGTGATACAAGAAAAAGGGGAAAGAAAGAAAGAAAGAAAGAAAGAAAGAAAGAAAGAAATTGTGAGACACTGAAGAAGAGATTTAAAAGTGTGATGATAAATATGAGGTGATGGAAAAACCTTAAGGATTTACCTTATTTCTTCTGAGATCGTAAAGGAGAGAGAGAGAGAGAGAGAGAGAGAGAGAGAGAGAGAGAGAGAGAGAGAGAGAGAGAGAGAGAGAGAGAATTATCGCTGGAGGAAAGAGGAGAATCGTGTCGCTGGTATTCGTGACTCGTATGTGGAAGAAGACAGACAGACAGACAGACAGACAGAAAGACGGACAGAGAGAAAGACAGAAAGAGACAGAAAAACAGACAGAAAGACAAAGAGAAAGAGAGAGAGGATATCTTGAAGGCGACGATGAAGGAGGTGATGAAGGAGGCGAAGTGAAAAATAGGTAATGTAGCAAAGAGGTGGGCCATGTTTCTTAAGTTTTGTGACGACGTGAGGAGGAAGGGGAGGAGGAGGAGAAAGAGTGGGGTGGAAGGGAAGCAGAAGGAACTAAAGAAGAGGAAGAAGAGGAGGAGCAGCAGTAGTAGTAGAAGGCGAAGAGGAGATGGAGGAGGAGGAGGAGGAGGAGGAGAAAAAAGACAGACAGACAGACAAACAAACAGACAGAGTTGAGTGAAAGACATGAATGAAAAACAACTATTCAGAAAAATGAAGAAACAGAAGAAATTAAAAAAAAAAATATATATATAGGAACTTCACAATACCGCCAGAGTGAGAAGTCTACCTCACCCCCTCACACCCCCCCCCCCCTCCCTCACCCCCCCCATCACCCCCCCCCCCCCTGACCTTTGTTTTGACGTCAGGGTGTTTAGTGTGAGGTGTTGAGACCCTGTTGTGCGTTGTTTGATACTGACTGACGTGGTTTACCTAATTATATACGCTCATGTCGACGTCTAATTTTAACATCGATAGGGTTTGTTTGTTTGTTTGTTTCTTTTAAATCTCTATTATAAGGTAAAGGTAATGTTATTGTGACTGTCGGAATGAATAACACACACCACGAAAGTTAAATTGGGTACAGCTGGACTAATTTATTTCAGTATTTGGTTGTTGTCCTAATGGTCTTATGATCTCTCTCTCTCTCTCTCTCTCTCTCTCTCTCTCTCTCTCTCTCTCTCTCTCGCTCTCTTGCTCTGGTTTTATCTTTATATTTGTTTTTCTTTATTTACTTGTCCTTCTGTTTGTCGATTCCTAACTGATAGCCTGACAATATTTCGTTCGTTTGTGTGATGTGCTCTCTCTCTCTCTCTCTCTCTCTCTCCTCTCTCTCTCTCTCTCTCTCTCTCTCTCTCTCTCTCTCTCTCTCTCTCTCTCTCTCTCTCTCTCTCCACATCACGGTACCAATATTGACAGTTTGAAGGACAGAGGTGGAACAACTGTCCCTCACTCCACAGGCCCGTGTTAGGATCCCAGACCCTCACCTGCCACATCCTGTGACAGTCCTGGTGTGTTGTTATTGTAACCTTTAGTGATAATAACACATAACACTGAAAGTAACACCAGAGAGAGACAGTGTTACTAATATTAAATGTAACTCTACTTCATATTTCGCTGTACGTAACACTACATAAGAAACCATAAACAACACATAATATCCTGGAACACTGAGGACGGAGCCTTGAGAAAATCTTCTGGCCAAGGTCTACTCTCAGAAAAGATAGAACTGTCTTCCTCGATGAGATAATCCAATTTTTGCTTCCTGGAACACAATTTAGCTGCAGTTGCCTGGGGGGACGGTAACTCAGGGCGCACGTGTTAGGGGGGGGGGGGGCATAGTTTATTTGTGGTTTCTTGGACATGTGTCTTCTACCTGGACATGTGGTGAGTATGTGGTGTCTATATCGTGGACATGTTATCTCCCATGAAGCTCTGTGGTGTTCTCTATAAAGACGTACATTGTTTCCTAAAGATTCAAACGACAATCACTTAAAAATTTAACGAATTCTCACTTTAATATTAACGACTCATACCTGTAAAGTTAATGAGTTTCTCTCAGGTAAGTTGGTAATAAAATTATCCTAAGACAATCTTTGTACTCTTCACTTCCAGGATGGCTGGCAACCTTCCGAAACGTTAATTGTTGTTCGCTGAAGAATTTATGACTTAAAAGTGGATGTTTGATGGGTGAAATCAACGTCACCTAATTATATTTCCTGGACAACTAATACCATCTACCTGAGAACTTTTTACAGCAGGTGTCTCAAACTTAAATTGGGTTTTAATGTCAATATTTTTTCCTCCTTGAATATTAAAGGTAACTTACTATAAGCGTATAATAATAATAATAATAATAATAATAATAATAATAATAATAATAATAATAATAATAATAATAATAATTATAATAATAATAATAATAATAAAATAATAATTAGAAAGTGATTCAGACCTTAACCTTTGACCCCAGTAATTGTCTGACCTCAGATGGACTTAAACTGAGTCACTTCCATCTTGACCATCTCCCAGGTGACCCTGCAATACCTGCACACACTGTACTGGTATCTTGTGTTAATGTTGTATCTACACTCACATACATACATAAGTGCACGACTCAGGCCACTCGGGGCACCCACGCCAGAGCTGAGGACTATCTACAACGCCTTTATTCTCCCCAAATTAACGTATGCGTCACCAGCCTCGTCGTCTTCTCTCAGCTCCACCCAACAACGTCAGCTAGAGCAGGTACAGAAGAGGGCCTGCAAAATCATGCTCGGTGCAGACTACTCCGGCTACAACAACGCTCTCTCTACCCTGGAAATGCCATCCCTCAGTGACCTCCACCACCACGCACTAGCAAGGTTTGGCAGTGGACTACTGCACTATCCTCGTCTTCGCCACCTCCTGCCACCGGCAGTCCCCCGCCCACCTCGCGCAGTCTGCCACTTCAACAAAATTCAGCCCATAAGAGCCCACACTGACAGATAGATATAAGAACAGCACCATCCCATCTACTGTATTGTTAAGATAATAAACAACTCCTAATTTATTATTATTATTATTATTATTATTATACACTCACACACACACACACACACACACACACACACACACACACACAAACCCTTCCCCTTTGCCACGTATCTAAAAATAAACGAAAAAATAAAAAAGAATTTATAAAACGGAGCGGTGGATATAGAGTGAGAGTATCAAAGGTTGTAATCCCTCCCTCACCTGCCCTCTCGCATCTACCCTCCCTCACCTGTTCTCCCTCACCTGCCCTCCCTCACCTACCCTCCCTCACTTCTCCCTCACCAGTCCCCCCCTCACCTTCTCCCTACTGTACCTTTACAAGACTTTGACCAGGAAAACATCGGTTGTCACATCACCTGCCATTAGCCGCTCCCGCACTCCGCTCACCTACCTGTGAACATTAGGTAAACAGGATTAACACCGGTAACTTAATTTGGTCCTAAGATATTAGACAGAAAAGTATATCGTGTTTATGTCGTGTTTAGGTGGTGTACAGACAAGCTAGTGAAATATGTCATGTTTATGTCGTGATTTTGTCGTGATTGTCCTATTTTTGTACGTCTTTTTGTTGCCTTTTTGGCGGGTTTATGTTGTGTTTATGTCGCGTTTATGTCGTGTTGATGTCGTGTTTATGTCGTGTTTTGGTGTGTTTGTCGTGTTTTTGGTAAATTTATGTCGTGATTATTTCGTGTTTAAGTCGTGTTTGTGTTTGTCGCGTTTATGGCGTGTTTGTCGTGTTGGTGTTGTGTTTATGTCGCGTTTTTGTAGTGTTTAAGCCGTGTTGATGTCGTGTTTATGTCGCGTTTATGACATGTTTGTCATGTTGATGTCATGTTTATGCATTGTTTATGCCGTGTTGATGTCGTGTCTTTGTCGGGTTTGTTGTGTTTTTGGTGTGTTGATGTCGTGTTTATGTCGTGTTTTTGGCGGGTTTTGGGCGAATTTATGTCGTGTTTAGGTCGTGTTCGTTTACGTCGTGTTTGTCGTGTTCATGTCGTGTTTTTGTCATGTTTGTGTCGTGTTTAGGTCGTGTTCGTTTATGTCGTGTTTATGTCTAACAAAATTATAGAACACCGATTTCTTTAGAGCTTACGTCAAAATTAATTATAAAACACCTATTTATTTAACACGTAATAAAAATCCTTGGAAGAAAAAATCCAAAAAATTAAGTCAAAATTTCACACACTGTTTACATAATATATTACTGTAATAATTTTATTTTCCTTGATAATGATTCACATTATTTAATGTCATTAATTGGAGGTTTGTAAAGGAACGACAGGTGAGGGGTGTACTCACTCTCTCTCTCTCTCTCTCTCTCTCTCTCTTCGGAGCCATAATTCAGACATAAATGAGAACAACAATAGAACAACAACAAAGACAACAACAAAAACAAAAAGAACAGCAACAACATTAACAACTACAACAACAAAAATAACAACAACAACAACAAAAATAACAAGAAAAAGAAGAATTAAGAAGGGGAGAGAAAGATAACAGGCGTCAAAAACTCCACGAAAGAATGGATGGGAGAGATAAGTGAAGATAAGAGTGTGTAAGAAGTGAGAGCTGAAGGAGGTTGATGATAAGAGGATGGATGGATGGAGGAAAGCTGATAAAGGACCTTGAAAGAATAAGGATTAATGTCTGGTGTAAAATTGTCTTTAGTTGAGTGTGACTTTGTCTGTCTGTGTGTGTTGTTAAGTTACTCTCTCTCTCTCTCTCTCTCTCTCTCTCTCTCTCTCTCTCTCTCTCTCTCTCTCTCTCTCTCTCATACACAGAAATCAAAACACTCGAGAAATAACAAGTCCCCAACCACTGGAGCTGTTACGGCCATTAACCGTAATTACTTCACGTGGTTCGGTATCTACAAGAATTTAAGACTCATTATGTAGCGGATAATGACCTTACTGAAGTGGTATTTGGTGGTTGTACTTGAGTAGTGGTGGTGGTAGTGGCGGTGGTAGTGGCTGTGGTAGTGGCGGTGGTGGTGGTGGTATTATTATTATTATTATTATTATTATTATTATTATTATTATTATTATTATTATTATTGTTATTATTGTTGTTATTATTATTTTTATTATTGTTGCTGCCGTTGTTGTTGTTATTATATTCAATTTTTATTATTATTCCCTAGAGACTTCACCCTCAAAACCAAGTCCTAGATAATCCTCTCTAGAAACCAAGCAAGGACATAATTCTCTTTTTAGAAAACACCCATTGATATCTTTCCCTTAGAACCCACCTGTTGAAACCTCTTCCTAGAAACCAGTGACCTTATGAAACACCCAGAGGAAATCTTATACCTTCTCACCTCAGGTTTCAATTTCGGATACACACCACCGCTTCTGTAACTCAATCTGTGACTGACTCCTTCCTTCCTCTCGTCCCTCCACACTCCTCCACACCCCTCCACACTACTCTAACTCTCTTATCACTTCCCTCCGTACCTCTTTACTCCTCTCTATGACATTCACTCACTCACTCGTTTTTCACTCCAAATTACACTACTTCAAGGCTTTCTACTTCCTTCCACACCCCTCCAACGCCCCTCTACTCCTCACCAATCATCTTCACTTCCCTCAAACACCGACCAAATAACATTCTTCTGCCCCTCTTGGCAGCAGAAGGGATCAGTAAGCCATTACCTCCTTGAGACAGGTAATCTGATTGGAGGCTGGATCATCCCAATCACCATTCCCCACCTTTTCCTCTTCCTACTCCTGCTTCTCGTCACATTCTCCACTCTCCTCCTCTTCCTTCTTCTTCTTCCTCCTCCTCCTCGTCACACCCCTCCATAGATCTCTCTCTCTCTCTCTCTCTCTCTCTCTCTCTCTCTCTCTCAGATCATTACACACCTGGACGTCATCTAGATGCACCTGACAGGTTACCTAGGAGACAGCAGCCACTAGAAGGAGACTTACGTACAACGAAAACAAAACATTCATTAGAGAGAGAGAGAGAGAGAGAGAGAGAGAGAGAGAGAGAGAGAGAGAGAGAGAGAGAGAGTAAACGACGAAGAGATAAAGGAAGAAAGACAGAAAGAGAATGAGAGAAAGAGACAGGGTAATGAGATGGCTGTCTCTTATATCTCTCACTGTCGTCCACATGAGACAGGGAGAGACAAGCCAGAAACATTCTTGTCAGTTTAACAATCTTGAATACGAAATTAGGAGAAATAAAACGCATAAATAATAGTAAAGTAGTAACAACAACAACAACAACAACCATTATTAACAACAACAACAACAACCATCAACAACAACAACAACAACAACAACAACAACAGCCATCAATAACAACAGCAATAAAATGTGTCTGTGTGTGTGTGTGTATCGGTGTGTGTGTGTGTGTGTGTGTGTGTGTGTGTGTGTGTGTGTGTGTGTGTGTGTGTCTAGTATATATGTATTACCCCCATATATTACCCAAATGGCATCAAACTAACCCCACCTAATCCCAGTAAATCAACTCATATCCCTCATTATAAAAAAAACTCATTGGTACATAAACGACTAACCTCACATACCAATTAACTCAACAAATACTCTACAATATTAAAAACAAAACTCAATTACCATCAAACCAATTTTACTCCCAACGAATAATTCTGACTAAAGTGACCGAAAAATTCTGCGTCCGAGTCAATGTTATGGAGAGTTATCATTATATAAAAGGTCTATAGCATTATTTTTTCATTATTTTAGGGGTGAGATTAATAAAGGATTCATTATGAGTTAAACATAATAGTGAGAATGTTGAATGAGGATGTAATAGAAAGAGGTGAATGTATAGATAGAAGAGATAAAGGGATAAATGAATGTTAAACCTGGATAGAGATGAGAGAGAGAGAGAGAGAGAGAGAGAGAGAGAGAGAGAGAGAGAGAGAGAGAGAGAGAGATAAGGAGGGAGAAAGAGCGATAAAGAGAAAGAGAGTGAGAGATAAAAATATAGAAAAAGGGAAAACGAGGGATAAAAAGATAGAAAGAGAGAAAGAGAGAAAGGGAGAGTAAACGCCATTATACACCACTAAACGCCATTATACACCACTAAACGCCATTATACACCATTATACACCACTAAACGCCATTATACACCATTATACACCATTATACACCACTAAACGCCATTATACACCATTATAGCGTTGTTAATGTCATTATATAACAAATAATTATAGACACAATTATCTTACATAACATCACGTCATTATATTTCTTTAATAATTACAATAAACACATTTAACTACATAACTAATTCCATAATACATTAGCGAAGATTAATTGTATCCAAACTCAAACTACAACATACAGTACATCTCTACCTCCAAACATTACACAATACAACAACAACAACAACTACGTCATAAGGTAGATGAGGCTAAACTTATTACAGGTAAGAAAGTTTAATGAGTTGTGATTATTTGCCCTACAGGTAGATCGGTCTTCTGATCACCTGCAGGCAATAAGGGGAATTTTTTACCTGCAAGTTAACGAATGAGGTTATGTAATGTTTTTGTTTTTCCCCCTCTAGTTCAGGGTTATAATTTGTAGGGTATATGGTTGTTGTATGTGTGTTTGAAATGCATCTTGTGGGTTGTTATGAAAGGGAAATATGGCAACATGATAGCAATAACACGACGTTAAATGGTCTCTCTCTCTCTCTCTCTCTCTCTCTCTCTCTCTCTCTCTCTCTCTCTCTCTCTCTCTCTGGTTTTCTCATCTCTTCTCTTATCTGTTATCTCTCTTCTCTTCGTCTGTCTCCTCTCTTTCTCCTCCTTTCGTCACCCCCTCCACCAACATGTGCACGGGGCAGTCATATGCATTTATCAGGCGGTGGTGTGGTGGTGTGTGTGTGTGTGTGTGTGTGTGTGTGTGTGTGTGTGTGTGTGTGTGTGTGTGTGTGTGTGTGTGTGTGTGTGTGTGTGTGTGTGTGGCAAGATCATACATCAAAACAATGCAAATTATTATATAAATTCTTCTCTCTGTTTTTATAAAGTTTCTAATGGTATGTTTCCATTTATTTAGAAGTATGTATATTTTACTAACAAGACTTTATGCAAATTATTCTGGGTTTTCAGGTATAATCACAGGTAATTAGTCGTAACATAAACGAGGCAATTAGCTTTATCAGAGAGAATTTGACGATCTCTCTCTCTCTCTCTCTCTCTCTCTCTCTCTCTCTCTCTCTCTCTCTATCATAGACCTCACCAGTGACCTTAATTGACCCAATAAAGTTTTCCAATCATGTCTCTTTTAATTCCTACCAGACCCCTGTTATCACTCCCTCAAGCCCTACCAGACTTTCCCTCACTTTCTCTCACGATCCCCCACTTTCTCTCAATCTTCTACACTCTTTCTCACTCTTTCTCACTTTCTACCACACTTTCCCTCACTCTTCCTCACTGTCCCAGACTCTATCTCACTCTCTGCCTCATCCTCCCTCACTTTACCTCACTCACCCACGCTCTCCCACATTATTCCTCATTCTCTCTCACTCTTTCTCATTTTTACTCACTCTCCCTTACTCTTCCTCTATCCATCTCCCTCCGCTCTTCTCATCCTCTTTTCATCCTCTCCCTCATCTCTTTCTCCTTTCCTTTTCCATCCTTTCTATACTCTCTTTACTCCCCTTTCTTCGTTCTCCCTCCATTCCTCTGCCTCCCCTCCTCTCCCTCTCTCCCCTTCCTTCCTCTTCCCTCCCCTCCTCCCCCTCACATCTTGGACAAGCGCCACCCGTGTTGACTCCACCACAGTGAGTCTTGAATTTAGATGATAAACTGTTGGGCGTGTCCTCGTGCCTAGCCTGTTAAAGCACCTAACCTCATCTAAAGATCTTCTAAGGACTTCCCAAAGACCTAAGGACTTCCAAAATACATTCTACAGACCTAAGGGCCTCCCAAAGACCTCTTAGATACCCCCTGAAGATTTACGGAATATATCCTGAAGATTTTAAGACATTCTGAATCTCTCTTAAAGACCTGGGAACATCATGAAGACCTCCTGTAAGTCGTCTGGAAATTTTCAAAAGACCTAAAGACCTCATGAACTTTTCCTGTAGAGCCCCTGAACATCTCTTAAGGACTTCCTGAAGACCACAATACCTCCTGAAGATCTCATGAAGCCGCTGAAGATCCTAGTATGTAAACAACTAAAGGTGAGTCCCAATGTCTTGACAGTCAGTGAGGGGCAGTGAGGATACAGCACACTGACTACTACTAGGTCTTCGGTATACAAAAGGCAGCATTACCGGCACTGTACTCGACAGCCTATCACTTCCCTATCTGTAATATAAGATACCAATGCGATCCATAGTACATGAAACGAGTGTTGCAACTACTCAGCCACCGCACTTCACCCTTTAGACATAATCCACCTTATACTAGTTAAAAGGTCAAGCTGTCACCTTTCAATTTCACGTGACTCACAATGACCTTCACTGAGTAAATATAAAATAAAGGTCAGGTCTCAGAAAATATTAAACACTGTGAGAATAATCATAGCACGACTGAATAAAGTTTTACGGGAATAAACTTAAGATCTGAGACTCTGTTAAGTGTTATGTAATACGTCACGTCCTTTCCATTAATCACACATTAAACGCAGTACAACAGTTTGGGTAAAGATGTACTGACGGATTTGTGGTGACGTCCCTCCCTCCCTCACCCACACTCCCATGGCGGACGTATGATGTATCGGCCACAACCTCCCCTTATATTAACTTTATTTAACATTATCACCCCCTTAGAACCACCCCAGGGAATTCATCTCCCCACAAGACCAAGTTTCACGACCTTAGGGTAGCAGATGACAGAGAGGAGGTAAGTTAACCCAAGTACGGACAGACAGATGCAGACTGGATTAACTATAACATTGCCACCCATTTGAGTTTACACACACACACACACACACACACATACACACGTGAATACCTTCTCACTGTACCAACCTTTTATACAGTGGTGTTGCCAAGTGTTGAAAAAAATCGTGGTGAGTTTCAAGCGAATATATTTCAGATTAAACAAAAAAAAAAGTTTTATTTCGTGTGACCATTTTCTCCCTCTTCTCCCTCTTCTCCCTCTTTTCCCACCTTTGTGTCTTTCCGAAATATGAGGAGTGAAAAGGTGATGAAGGAGAGGGGGAGTGAGAGAGGGGCAAAGAGATATGTGAGCAGAGAAGAATTGTGAAGGGAGGGTGAAAGGAGAATGACGTGAGGAAGAGGGAGAGGGAGAGGCAGGGTGTTGGAGAGGGAGAGAAAGACGGGAAAGGGGAGAGAAAAAGAGAAAAGGAAAGAGAGAGTGAGACAAGGAAAAAAGAGAGAGAGAGAGAAACAAGAGATATAGAAAAAACAAAGATGATGAAAGAGACATAAAAAGGGAAAAAGGTGAGAGAATATCCAATAAAACACGAGAACAAAATGAATTACAAGAGTTACTGAAAAAAAAAGATTACAGACAAGGTCATAAAAACAGAAGCAACACCCCATCACAGGCTACCCCACCCCCTCACGCCACCCCACACCACTCACCCCACACCACTCACCCCACCCCTTCACACCCCCTCCACCCCACCCCAACCAAACCCATCCCATCCGACCCCACTCCACCCTTCCCCACCCCACCCTCACCTCACCCCACCCCGCCCCACCCCACCCTCCCCACACCCCACACCCACACCCAACCCCATGATAAGGCGTAAGTGTTCGACCTTGGGATCGTTGTGAAAAATAGAAACCCGATATGCAAACTAGATAAAGGTGAAAAAACGGATATATATATATATATATATATATATATATATATATATTATATATATATATATATATATATATATATATATATATATATATATGCAAGTAAATCACTGTAGGTGCGCGTGATCTAGGTATATGCTGATAACCACCAGGAAAGAAGAAAACACGAAGTTCCCAAGGTCATTTAAAAAGCGACACCGGACCTTGGATGACACGAGCGAATAGGAGTGACCTCTTTGAACCATCGTGCGTGTGTGTATTTATATTAACTTCAGCTTTTAAAAGATCTTCGACTCTAAACACACACACACACACAAACACACACACACACACACACACGCACACACACACACACGCACACACACACACACACACACACACACACACACCAGGAACGTGACAGACGACCCTCCACTCTGCATTACACACTCTCAGTAAGGTTGAACCAAGAGCCCTACAACCCTGTGTGTCTCTCAGTTATTAACATTTCAATAAAAACCTTAAGATATTTTTTTTTAGAAAGAAGGAAAATTATTGTTTTTTCTTTCTTGTGAAGGAATGAAATACCAGGGTGTCCATAAATGATTACCCCGAAAACAGTAGGCTCATATTTTAATCAGGGTAATCATTTATGGACACTCTGTATATAGTGGGTAGAAATTATGAATGTTTAATCGTCATATGGTTTTATTTTCACTAAATGTCGGTGTAAGAAAGGATATATTTCTCATCTATTAAGATACTATTATATGAGGATCCTATACAGTACAGTTTATCTCTTGCTACAGCTTGAGAGATGACCGGGAGATACAACCTAACCTAATCTAACCAAGAATCCTTCCTAACCTTGGTTGTATTGAAGGTAAGAAGAATCAGAATCAACAGATGTGTCCTCTGTGCAGCTGCCGTGGAGGAGAGGACACACAACTAGAACGAGCCTTTCTTGAACCAGTGTACAAGTGTGTGTGTGTGTGTGTTGCCTTGATACACAGTAAAGTATAAACATCTTTGTATAGTCCTTCCCATGTTGTTTACACCGTAGCTTGAGTTAGAGAAGTTCTTTAGTGCTTTTATTGATTATTTCTGCAAGACAACGTGAACTCAAAAGAATATATTGTGGATTCCTTCAGATAACCTTTTCGTGTCGTAATTTAAAGGAAGGAAATACTAGAGAAGTCTCCCTAATTAAACTTCCTCTGTGATGTGTAGTAAAAGATATAGTTGATGACGTTGTCTTTATCCTCTTGAACACTTCTGCAACATACGAAGAAATGGAAGAAGAACAATAGAATTTTCCTGTTACTTCTGCGACAAAAAGTTAAGGAAAATGAATCTAGAGAAGTCCCCCCCCCCCCCAATCCTACTCCCGCGTCAGTGACCTAGAGTAAAGTAGGAGAAAGCTATCGATGTCAGCCGGGAACTCATATACACGTCAATCCCACCCCTCCGGACAGCACACACGGCAGCAACCAGTAGCAATCAGACCGGATTTTAGCATCTGAGTGTGTATAATCAGTCAGACCAACAGGCTTCTATCAGGCTGGTCAATCAGGCCCAGTCAGACATCCTACATCAGGCTCAATCAAGTCAACCATATCAGGTCATAGGGAGAGTATTGACTGTATAGTGTGTGTGTGTGATGGTGCACGCAGACGAGAGAGAGAGAGAGAGAGAGAGAGAGAGAGAGAGAGAGAGAGAGAGAGAGAGAGAGAGAGAGAGAGAGAGGTGTTGGTGGTGGTGATGCTTGGGAGGATTGTGTGGAGTACCCTCCTGTTGGTCTCTGCTGACGAGGTAGTAATCGTGAGAGAGGAGACGAGTGGGGGTTTACAAGCCAGGGAATGATGTTGTATGGTGGAGGTAAACAGACGTACACACACACACACACACACACACACACACATACACACACACACGTAAATGCAAAATGATGAATGATCATACACATTAAAAAGGTAGACAAACAAACAGACATTAATTATAATAACACCTGTATATTATACCTGTGCTATTATTATTAATTATTGTTGTGTTGTTGTTGTTGTTGTTGTTATCTTTACTATGTAACACATTATTTTTATAAGCCAAGGGGAGAGAAAGTAAGGAAGAGTAAAGAAGAAGAAAGAGAGAGAGAGAGAGAAAAGAGGAAAGGGAGAAAACTAAGAATATTTATGCCCAAGGAAGAATGACATAGTAGGGAGATTAGAATGAATAAGAAACGAGGCATGAAGAAAAATGATGATAGCTTTAAGGGAAGTGAAGGTGAGATGTGAGAAGTAAAAAGGAGAGAGAGAGAGAGAGAGAGAGAGAGAGAGATTTGGATAATATAAAAGGAAGAGAGATTACATGAATAAATGGAGGAGGTCAGGAAGGAACGAAGAATAAAAATAGAAAGAGTAATGATAAGGAAGAGGAAAACGTACGAGAGGTAAAGGAAAGTAGGAAGAGGGATAAGAGGAGAAGCAAGAAAACCAGGAAGTAAAGAAGATTAGGTATAGGAGGAGGAGGAAGCGGAGGGAGAAGAAGAGGGGGAGGAGGAGGAGGAGGAAGCGGAGGGAGAAGAAGAGGGGGAGGAGGAGGAGGAGGAAGGGAGAAGAAGAGGGGGAGGAGGAGGAGGAGGAGAAAGCGGAGGGAGAAGAAGAGGGGGAGGAGGAGGAGGAGGAGAAAGCGGAGGGAGAAGAAGAGGGGGAGGAGGAGGAGGAGGAGGAGAACCAAGACACGTAAGAGGAGAAAGAGGAAGATTATGAGAAGGAGGAGAAGAAGAAGAAGAACCAGAGCAGAGGATACCGTAAGAAGAAGAAGAAGAGAAGGAAGAGAAGGGAAGGGAAGCAGGAACAGGAAGCATAAGAGAACAATAACAGCAAGAAGAAGAAGGAAGAGGAGAAGAAGGAAGAGGAGAGAAGGAAGGACCAGCAGGGCTCACCATCACGTCAAGTTAAGGGCGGAGAAGATAATACGTTACATGAGGCAGAGAAGGTAATGAGACGAGGAGGGAACAAAGTGCTATACACGTCGTCTCGCCCCCTCACCAACACAAGAGTGATGTTATTATGTATTAAGGATATGAATTTTTGCCCTTAAATGATGATGTGTTATAAGGCATTGTTATTATTTGTTGTATTTATTTTGGTGGTTGACATTTTGTGGTTGTTTGATATATATTAACTGTTCTCTCTCTCTCTCTCTCTCTCTCTCTCTCTCTCTCTCTCTCTCTCTCTCTCTCTCTCTCTTCGGACCCAAACAACACAGGTAACATGAGAAGGCGACCAACTAAAGCACCACAGGTAATTGACACGGGTGCACCTGGGTGTTCGGTTGCCACTAATTAAGCCTACAAGTGGTCCTCATTCTCACCTGGTACTCACCTTACAAACAATGCCGGTAAATTACGTGCACTCTCTCTCAATAACAACACAGCGTCATTGATCAACCGGATGTTATTGTAAACAAGAATGTTGTGTTCTTGTGTTGCGAGTGATGATGCAACTCAATAGAAAGATTCCATTTCACTTGACTGCAATATTATAGATGTCGGAATTCAACCTGAGTTAACCTCACCTAACCAAATCTAAACCAATTTTAACCTAACCTAACCTAATCTAAACCAATTTTAACCTAACCTAACCTCACCTAACCAAATCTAAACCAATTTTAACCTAACCTAACCTCACCTAACCTAATCTAAACCAATTTTAAGCTAACCTAACCTAACTTTAACCTACCCTAACATAACCTAACCTAACCTACTCGAACCTAAACTAACTTTAATCTAACTTAAACTAAATCTAACCTCACTTAACATAACTTAAACCTAACCTAACCTAATTTTAACCTTACCTCACATAACTTTAACCAAAAACTAATCTAACCTAACCTAACCAGATGCCATGATTCAGCAGTGGGTGATTAAATTTAACACCAGATATTAGAATCAAACTAGAGATGGTTTAACTTTAACACATGATTTACAATGGGGTCACCCGTATTGAACCTTTCCTGTACCTACTCTCGTGTGTGTGTGTGTGTGTGTGTGTGTGTGTGTGTGTGTGTGTGTGTGTGTAAGAGAGAGACAAACCACCTGCCTTCAATATATTCTCCTGGTGTTGTCTATATTCATGCCTCTGCTGTTTCCATCGGAGTCTCGAATTACTCGGCTCTGTGTTTATGGGTTCCTGGTGTGTGTGTGTGTGTGTGTGTGTGTGTGTGTGTGTGTGTGTGTGTATGTTAGCATCTCTCTCAAACGTAAGCCCACACTACCAATTCTCTCTCTCTCTCTCTCTCTCTCTCTCTCTCTCTCTCTCTCTCTCTCTCTCTGGAGGATGCAGGAGTTAAGTGGGGGAGTATTTTTCCTGGGCGAGATGGAGGCGATCTGTCTTGTGGCGAACTGTTAGAGTATCGTGACATATATCGTAATGGAGAGGCGATCCGGGGAAGGGATTGGACCAGAGAGAGAGAGAGACCTAGTGGTGAGGAGGAAAGAACTAGACAGAAAGAGGGAGAGAGGAGAGGGGAAGGAGAAAAAAGAGAGGGAGTGATTGAAAGACGAGATGGAGAGGAGAGAGACACCCACAAATAAACAAATACATACATACATACATACATACATACATACATACATAAATACATACAGTACATACATATCCCTTATCACTCGTGCAATGATCAACCTCACGACAACGAGGAAGGCTCTGCAATAACAACATTTACGGGGCTATTGTTGCAGAGTTGCAGAATTCCACCAATTACGTCACTGGTGCAACAAGGCACTAACTACCCAATAACTGTCTAACTGTTTATGAATAATTATATATATATATATATATATATATATATATATATATATATATATATATATATATATATATATATATATATATATATATATATAAATATATATATGCAAGTAAATCACTGTAGGTGCGCGTGATCTAGTTATATGCTGATAACCACCAGGAAAGAACACGAAAGCGCTTGGGAACTTCGTGTTTTCTTCTTTGCTGGTGGTTATCAGCATATATATATATATATATATATATATATATATATATATATATATATATATATATATATATATATATATATATATATATATATATTCTTTCGTCTATTCAAATTATCCATGTTATCCACTTTTGACTATCCGACCTTATCCACCTCTATTACTATTCCTTCATTCCATCTAATATTTCTTCGATTCTGCTATTCATCTACTCAATCTATCCATGCGTTCGTTTATCCAACCATCCATCTATCCAACCATCTATCTACGCATCCAACCAACCATCCAATTACCCATCCAACAATCCATCTACCCAGCCATTCATCTATTCAATCATCCATGCAACCAAACAATCCATCTATCCAACCACCCATGTAACAATCCACATATCCATCTCACCATCCATTTATCCAACCATCCATCTATCCAACCATCTATCCAACAATCCACATATCTATCTAGCCATCCATCTATCCATCCAACCGTCCATCTATCCAACCATCCATCCATCCATCCTAAAATATATCCGATTATCCATCTATCCAGCCATCCATCTATCCAGCCGACAATTACACCAGGGGTAGGTGAGGGATGGCGCCTGAAGGTCTGCTTGGTGGAGTCTGCGCGTCTGTATGTCGTGGTCCGCTGGCAGTAGAGCAGAAGCTGGACCAGATAGATAGATAGATAGATAGATAGATAGAGGGAGGGACGGACGGACGGACGGACGGACAGATGGATAACTATTCCCCTACCCATTTCCCCTTTCCTTTCCCCCTAGCCGCATTCCCCTACTTTCCCTCCCTTCCCCCTCCTCTCCTCCCTCCCTTCCCCCTTCTCTTCTTCCCTCCCCTCCTCCCCCCCTCTCCCTCCGACTTTACATAAGCTCACCCGTACTAAAACGTGAAGGAACTCTTGACGCGTTCAACTTCCTGTGAGACTAAAATCTTGAATGTGAATCTAAGCGACTTGGCAAGACGGTTCAATGGCGGACAGACAGGAGAAGAGGCGATGAAGAAAGTGGAGAGGAAGGAGGGAAGGAGGGAAGGAGGGTAGGAGAGTAGAGGAAAGAGGGAGGAAGGTATGAGAATTAGGGACTAGAGAGAGAAGGAGGAGGGTGAAGGAGGGAGGAAGGAAACAGGTGAGAGACTGAATTATTTACAAGACATCGTGTGGCCTAAAACTACTTTGTATATGTTTACGTAACTTCACCTGTCTCACGGTACGACCACGGTTTATATACAGGACGACCCCTCTCACCTGGTCGTACTCAATATCGTGGTCGTACTCAATATCATGGTCGTACTCAATATCATGGTCGTACTCAGTATCATGGTCGTACTCAACATCGTGGTCGTACTCAATATCATGGTCCTACTCAATATCATGGTCGTACTCAATATCATGGTCGTACTCAATATCGTGGTCGTACTCAGTATCATGGTCGTACTCAATATCATGGTCCTACTCAATATTATGGTCCTACTCAATATCGTGGTCGTACTCAATTCCTTTTTATTTATAGAGACGAATAAAATGAGGTCCTTCAATCTGTCTTGTTTATGTTTGAAAAGACAAGACAAAACTACGGACTCTGATTTGACTATACTGAAGGAAACAAGACGAGAGTGAGTCACACCAATCAGAATACTGGAAGGAGAGACAAGAGCAGGTGAGGCTTTGATTATCATGACCGACGCAGGTAAATTACATTGACCAAAACCGTATATTTTAAGCTAGAGAGAAGGACGATATGTGCATGAATTTGAATATTTTAAAAGTGAGAAGGTTAGGTTAGGTTAGGTTAGGATAGGTTAGGTTAGGATAGGTTAGGATAGGTTAGGTTAGGTACGACAGCGTTGAAGTAATTAATATTCCGATGTGAATTAATAAGAAGTTAAAGCGATATTAAGACAGACAGACACACACACACATACACATTAAAGTCGAGATAAATAAAAGTAGATTTTGTAAAGTGGGTGAATTTTGGTCGATCGTGAATGGTGGTGTAGTGTATTGTGTAGGTGTACTGTAGGTTAAAACGTCGTCCTCGAAGGGCTAAAACGTCGTCCTCGAAGGGTTAAAACGTCGTCCTCGAAGGGTTAAAACGTCGTCCTCGAAGGGTTAAAACGTCGTCCTCGAAGGGTTAAAACGTCGTCCTCGAAGGGTTAAAACGTCGTCCTCGAAGGGTTACAACGTCGTCCTCGAAGGGTTACAACGTCGTCCTCGAAGGGTTACAACGTCGTCCTCGAAGGGTTACAACGTACGTCATCCTCGAAAGGTTATATGGTCCTTAGTTCTCCAGGCACAGTAACATATTGAAAAAATTTAGCCTTGCATTTTTGTCGTGGTCAGATAATAATGTTTTAAAAATCCTGTGACTTTTACTGTTACGACTATTACACTACCGGGAGAAACTTTACCTATAATTTGCGTTGTATTCCCACGCTCTACTGACGCCGTGTGTGTGTGTGTGTGTGTGTGTGCGTGTGTGTACCTTCTTCACCCCCTTGATATGAGTAGTTCCTAAATATTCAACATGAAATCCCTAGCACATAAACATACGCCTTCCATATCAACTATTAACACTGTTGACCAAACTAACCCTAACTCTCTCTCTCTCTCTCTCTCTCTCTCTCTCTCTCTCTCTCTCTCTCTCTCTCTCTCTCTCTCTCTCTCTCTCGAGTTACTTCCAGCTCTGTTTTCCGTCACTTTTGTCTTGCCATCCATTCTACTATCCTGCTAGACGACTATCCATCTCCTATTCAATCGTTTCTCTCCACTGGTGTTTAACTATCGTCCCCATCCTTCCTTCCTTCCTTCCTTCCTTGCCTTCTTTCCTTCTTCCCACTTTTTTCTCCCCCCATCTCTCCATTCTTCCTTCTTCCTTTATTCCTTCCTTTTTCTTCCTTCCATCCCTCCCTCTTATCACTGCAAAGCCTTGCCATCGTCAACACCATCAACCACCACTACCAACCACCAACCACCCCCTCCACCACTGCTACCACCAACCACTACCACCACCACTGCTACCACCAACCACTACCACCACAACTGCTACCACCACCACTGCTACCACCAACCACTACCACCACAACTGCTACCACCACCACTGCTACCACCACCACTGCTACCACCAACCACTACCACCACAATTAACCAACCACCATCAACCTCCAACCACCGACAATTCTCACTAACTAATTCGTGAACGGTATCCAGGTTGATCCCGACGTCTTTTAGAATGTTCGGTGGCTCGGAACTACATTCATACAACCATTTTCGCCGACTCCCTCAGCCCAGCACGCCCCGGGACACACCACACAAATGGGATTCCCCCCTTCCCTTTCCCCTCCTTCTTTCCCCCTTTCCTCTCTCTATCCCTTCTCCCTCCCTCTTTCCCCTCTCTCATCCTTTTTCCTCCCTTTTTTGCCTCCCCTTCCCTTTTTCCTTCCCCCATCTCTTTTTTTCTTCTCTCTTTCCCTTTCCCTCCCTCATACCCTCTCTGCCCCCAAACCCCCCTATCCCTTCCCTCCCTCTATCCTTCCCCATCGTCCACCATCTCCTATTTTAACAAAGTTTTTTTTTCCTAGTCCATTTTTTTTTTTTTACGAATTCTCCATTTTCTAAACCCATCAAAAACTAGAACAGAAAAGTGGGAATTGGAAATAAAAACATTGTCTCCGGAAAGTATGTGTGTTGGGGGGTGGGGGCGGGGGGAGGGGCGGGGCGGGGGGCGGATGGCGGCGGGGCGGGGGGGCGGGGCGGGGGAAGGGGCGGGGCGGGGGGGGGGCGGGGCGGGGCAAACACAGTCGAGGAAATGTTTAGGTAACTGGGATTTGACCTTTTGTTTTAAGTTCGACTAAGATGATCTCTCTCTCTCTCTCTCTCTCTCTCTCTCTCTCTCTCTCTCTTTATCATTATTAAACAGGTGATATCAACAGATGACATCAATATTAAACTGACGTCATTACTAAACACTTGACGTCATCATTAAACAAGTGTCATCGTT
Organism: Homarus gammarus; assembly: GCA_958450375.1. NCBI lineage: Eukaryota > Metazoa > Arthropoda > Malacostraca > Decapoda > Nephropidae > Homarus > Homarus gammarus. The sequence goes on from CAUDMG010001775.1 coordinate 6,984,065, forward strand.
ACTGAAGGAGGAGGCGGCTTCATTATCCCCTTCTCTAACACACCTTAGGGCGGATCAACTAGGTATACAGTACGAGTTAACAATAATAAACATAACCTACTACCTACCCCACCTTCACCTTCACGCTGGTGCAGGTGTAAACACGTGAGAAGAGGAGGAGGAGGCAGGTTTGCTGTCTAAACACACATATGCCTACACATACCCCTGTTTACACCTGCAACAACACCTGTCTCCAGACCAGATTGAAAGCATGTTCGAACTGAAAGAAAGAAAGAAAGAAAGAAAGAAAGAAAGAAAGAAAGAAAGAAAGAAAGAGGCAGGTTGAGTTACCCCTCTTGAAGCATCTTTCAGGTACAAGACAGATTGGAAACAGATCGACTCATGTCTGACAACTTCTTCGAAACCCGGAACTCCCAATTTGCATATCTCATAGCGTCGTGGCCATAGTGGGTTACTTAGTGGGAATATGAGTTGTTCTCTCTCTCTCTCTCTCTCTCTCCTTATTCCACTTCTTTATCTCTTTTCTCTTCTAATTCTCTCTATCTCAGTATCATTTCCTTGCTCTCTCTCTCTCTCTCTCTCTCTCTCTCTCTCTCACCACCAACAACCTCTATTACATGTTTCTAGTTGTTGCTAAGTGAACAACATCCTAAATACATCTCTCTACGGTAGAATTCACTTAAAAAATAGGAAAAAAGATATATTATTATACCAGTTCCTACGATAAGGTTTCAATCAACATAAAACTCTGCATACCTTTCGTAAGTGGCCTATCGCAGCTCTGAGATGGTTTAGCCATAAGGAAACACTTTAATTGTTGTGATATAAATGTAATAATTTTTTTTTTTTCAGGTTAATTGAGGTTAGATTTTGTTATGAAAGATTATTTAGATGCGGTGGAAATTGTAACCCTTTGAATACGATGATTTAACCCCTTGAGTATGACGACTTAACCCTTTGAGTATGATGATTTAACCCCTTGAGTATGACGACTTAACCCCTTGAGTATATTGACTTAACCCCTTGAGTATGACGACTTAACCCCTTGAGTATATTGACTTAACCCCTTGAGTATGATGATTTAACCCCTTGAGTATGATGACTTATCCCCTTGAGTATGATGATTTAACCCCTTGAGTATGATGACTTAACCCCTTGAGTATGACGACTTAACCCCTTGAGTATGACGACTTAACCCCTTCATTATGTCTTAACCCTTTGAGTACGATGAATTAACCATTATAATACGGTGTCTTAATCACCTTGAAAGCATAAAAATACTTCTTTACTCTATTTGGGAACAGACGGCCATGTTATTCAAAATGGCCGGCTGGTATTTGAAATGATGGGTAATGTTATTTAAAACGGCTGGTAATGTTATTCAAAATGGCCGGCTATGTTATTCAAAATGGCCGGCTATGTTATTCAAAATGGACAACACGAGAGGAAATCTTGCATTAAAGCGAGAGTCACCCGGAACACTTCTAGCCTATATGATCTCTTGCCAAACCTTGTTGTATATCTTAAGTCTCTCTCTCTCTCTCTCTCTCTCTCTCTCTCTCTCTCTCTCTCTCTCTCTCTCTGAAACACAGCCACACCAAGAAAAAAATCCCAGAAGACTAAAAATACGGGACACAAAATTTCAAACCAACAAAATAAAAAAATAGACAAAAATACGATTCAGAGTGATAACCTGGCCTGGATGATGGGCAAGGGGCAAGAGGGTGGTAGGGGCTGAGCAAGGTGGGAGGGGGAAGGGGGGCAAGGGGAGCAGGGAGGCAAGGGGTTGAAGAGTAATTAACCTTGCCAGCGACCCCTAATGAGTGTCTTGACGATAAGGGTCAGTTTCTCGGAAAATCTTGAACTACCACGGAAACCAATATTAAAAACTTGGGTACTGTCTTCAAGCTGCAATACTTATGATACCAAGAGGTTTATTGTGAGGAGGAATTAGGTTAGGTTAGGTTAGGTTAGGTTAGGTTAGGTTAGTATCATGTGAAAAATAGTTATAGTTAAGATGATTTGATAAGCTAGGGTAGTTAAGATGATGATGTTGGATGGTTGTACGTCTGGCTATGTTTACGTCTGGAAGCGTGTACGTCTAGCAGTGTGTATGTCTAGCAGTGTGTATGTCTGGTTGTATGTACGTCTGGCAGTGTGTACGTCTAGCAGTGTGTACGTCTAGCAGTGTGTACGTCTGGCAGTGTGTACGTCTAGCAGTGCATATAATGAGACGTATTGATAAAACTCAGTCAAGCGGGAAAACATTGACTGCCAGGCAGACTCAAGATGGCGTTGACTGAACTAACTGGGGCGACCATAAACCACTCTCTCTCTCTCTCTCTCATAATGACTGGGAAAATAACTGTTGAGGTATGAGGTATTAACTGTCGCCGATGGAGTGAAACAAATTACCTTTATGGAGATATAAAATTACTTAATGATGACTAATGAGAAGCTCTGGGGTGATGATACTACACTTGACCCGACGCCTGAGAAGTAAATAAATAAATAAATAAATAAATAAATAATGTATTAATTCACATTTACGAAAATATACCTCGAATAGTTTTTTTGTATGTTTTCAGTATTTATTTAAAGCTGCAGAGAAACACACACACACACACACACACACACACACACACACACACCCTTTTATCATATGTTCCAACACTTTTTCCTTTCCCTCAGATGATAAACAAGGAAGTCTTTAGAAAGCCGTTGTCAGGGAAGGTAATTATTTGGCTAATTTGGTCGTTTCTTTTGTTCACTAATTAAAAAAAAATAACTCACTATTTTTACTATCTGTGACACTGTTGGTTCGTGAGAGAAAAAAATAATAATTCTTGTTTTATTTGGTGTTTTTGATGGCAATTAAAAGATGTTTTTTTTTATCATTATTTTTTTATGAGGTGTATATCACGTATATTGTTTTGTCTTTGTTTATGTATATCACGTACTGTACATTTTGTCTTAATTTAAGTATATTATGTATTAATTAGTTCTTTCAACATTTTGGAGGAGTTTTTGATGTTTTAATAAGCTTCGAGAGTTATTAGTCTCTATGAATAATAAGGTAGAATTCCTAACGATTTTAATGAGGGAAATATATGTCTTTCAAAGTCTAATTAATACAACAAATCTAATGTCTATTGTTTTTATTAAGACAAAGTTATAAGAATTTTAAATAATTTGTAAAAACATCAACGAACTTTAATTCCCACTATTTTATTTTTTTGACAAAGTGAAAGTAAAAGAGTTTATAAATCCAGTTAAATATATCTGAATCTCCATTAATTTTACTGCAAAGGAAATTAAACTTTTTGTCATATTTTGTAAGTAAAAACAACAGTATATAATATTCTTCTTAATTGTTCTGAGTGTGTGTGTGTGTGTGTGTGTGTGTGTTACTGTGTGTGTGTGTGTGTGTGTGTGTGTGTGTGTTACTGTGTGTGTGTGTGTGTGTGTGTGTGTGTGTGTGTGTTACTGTGTGTGTGTGTGTGTGTGTGTGTGTGTGTGTGTGTGTGTGTGTGTGTGTGTTACTGTGTGTGTGTGTGTGTGTGTGTGTGTGTGTTACTGTGTGTGTGTGTGTGTGTGTGTGTGTTACTGTGTGTGTGTGTGTGTTACTGTGTGTGTGTGTATGTGTGTGTGTGTGTGTTACTGTGTGTGTGTGTGTGTGTGTGTGTAATAATAATAATAATAATAATAATAATAATAATAATAATAAATAAAGTTATATTGAAAGAGCATGGCAGCCGGAAGGCTGGAAAATATTACAATTACAAAATTGGGGAATGGGTTCTTGATTTGATAAATATATACAGTTAACATAAGTGATACAGATATGATATATATTAATTAGGTGTTGATAATTTTTACAATGGTTGGGACGGCTGTTCTTGTAGCAGTCAAGTCGTGGTTCGTATGGGCTGGATGCGGTGGGCAGGTGTGTGGCCACGCTGGCCAGGACAGTAGCTTGGGGCAATGCAGTGTGTGGCTCATTCTCAGGTTAGGTCAGGTGAGGCGTGAGGGCAGGTCAGATACAGCCACATCAATATTGTTGGTTTTTCCTTCGAGTTAAAATTGCCACTTTTGTTATATCACTTGGGGGTTGAGCGTCAATCTTGGCACTGTATGTGGTTGTGAGGATGTTGATAAATCCAGATGGGAAGGGGAGATGGGGCAGGGGAGGGCTGACAGATCGGGCTGGCAGCTGTCCATGTTCAAGAGACCACGGCCGCGTTAGCGGGCAGCGCCTACTACACACGTCCTTACCCTATGAAGGCGGAGGGAAGTGTGTGAGTGTGTGTGTGTGTGTGTTACTGTGTGTGTGTGTGTGTGTGTGTGAGTGTGTGTGTTTTATTTATGCATTTGTGTATTTCATCCCTCTTCTACCCCTTCCCTCCTATCCTTCTCCCCCCACCCCTCTCCTCCATTACCTCTCTCCTCTCCCACTCTTCCAATACATCCCCGCCCCCTCCAATCCCCCTCTCCTCTATTCCTCTTTTCCAGTACCCCCTCCCAATACTTCCCCTCCTCTACCCTCACCCCTACCCCCCTCTCACCACCACAACAACCATCCTTCCTTTGTAACTTTAATTAAAACCTGTGATCACCTGAACTTCTGCCTCGTAAGTACTGAGTAACTAAGACCTTGATAAAATTACCTTGGCATCGCTTACCTGTCGACAGTTTCTTCTCTTAATTAATTCCTTGGAGTTCTTAAGTAGTAAACATCCACAAAAGTAATGTTTTCTTATGGTAATGTTCAGAATGTATTTTGGTTTTTTTGATAAGGAAAGGAAAAAAATTATTTCATCTGACTGTCATGTGTGTGTGTGTGTGTGTGTGTGGGTGTGTGTGTGTGTGTGTGTGTGTGTGTGTGTGATAGAGTATAATCAGTCTCCCATAAAGAGTATTACACACACATACACCAACCCACACCATTCATACATACATACATACATACATACAAACCAAATGGCTCAAATTAGCAACCTGTTTTACTGATGATTTGTATTTGCTGATTCTGAAAAGCCTTTTAACTAAACTCTGATTTGTATTGGTTGGATTCATTTATTTGGGGGTGGGGGGTGGGGGCGGGGGGAGGAGGGGTGGGGGCTGGGGGAGGAGGGAGAGAGGAAGGACGGAGAAAAGGGAATGGGAAGGGACGAAGAAAAGGGAATGGGAAGGGACGAAGGGAAGAGGAAAGAGGAGTGGCGGTGAGGAGGGACAGTAGGGACGCCCAGGGGCGGTGTGAAGAAACAGGATGACCCTCGAAAAGATATATACATATACATATTTTTTAACTTTCGAAAAACACGTATATATATTTTTTTACTCGGTGTAACATTCGTGATCTGAGCCACAGTGAACCAGACCTTTGACCTTTCCAGAGGCTGTTATTTTGGCGTTGAGTGAGACATAAAGAACGATGATACTTCCATGCGTGTGGCTCAAACGAGATCAAAAGACATTGTTATAAGCCATATGTCTCCTTTACATGTGCTTCTGTACGGTCTGAGCGCCGCGGGGTTTAGACCAGACCAGACCAGAGCGGTGTACGGGTCCCCGGGGTACTCAGTGAGGAGGGGAGTTCCTTTTCCTTTATTCTTGTATTCATTTAAAATCTTTAAGACTCTGGTGGTAAGATATGTGATCATGTATAAAGAAAAGTGTTCACGTAATGTCGTCTACACATTAAATCTTCTGCTGTTTGTGTTTATTTTCAAGTTCTCGTGATAGTTCTCGTGGCTAGAGTGTGAAGCTCACCTCCAGCAGGTACAGTGATGGCCGCTGCTTCACTACCTACACTACACTATCTTTTTCTCTTGGCTGTTCCTGACGTCACATGAAGGTTTGTACAGTGCTGCAGGGAAGTATGACAGAACTAAAGCGTCTGTTGTGTTCCTGACAGATCTGACAACTGTCTTACTTTTATCTTCTGTCGACCTAAAGGGAATTTTCATTTGTTGTCTATTTTAGTAACTGATGCAGCAATATGGTTGGAGACTTTGGCAGTGTTCTTAACAAAGCCCCGAGAAATTGTATTATTTTCATACTCACTAAATTACCTTCTTGACAAGGTTGATTGCCAGTTGTCTTGGCTGTGATGACCAAGAACGTATCTTCTCCTTACAAGTAAATCCAGAACTAACTATTATCAATGAGTCACAGGCAGCAAGAGTTCTTCCTCAACAAACGTATTTTAAACTGAGCCACCACCGTCACAGACGTCCAGTAAGTATGACGGTTAGCAGTGGACCTACAGTATACAATACCTCACGTCTCCGTCTCACTGATCCCTCACCAGGCGCCTCCAGGGGACAGACACATAGATGTGGCAAGTTGTGCTATTGTACTGGGCGTCTGAAGCTCCCCGAAGGCCCAGACAATGTTTCATCCTTGAACATGATAATATTATGTTCAGATATTCATGGCCACGGCGCGATCCGACTCCCTACACGAAACTAATATTTTGTAAGGATTACTAATGTATAATTCTGCTCTGTCAGTTTGTATATTTCGATAATAAAGCAACACAATTTCCATAACATTTGGTGAGTGAGCAGTGGTCTCACACCAGCACAGTATACCTCCGCTGCCAACAACCTGCTGACACAGAGGACGTCCAGGCTGCGAGGGCGTGAGACTCCCGCTGGGGTGACGGACGAGGCGTGACAATAATCAGTCAACACCAGAACAGAAATATTTGTCGAGGGAAATTAGAAAACACTTTGGTATGATATGACTGTCGCTCCTGAGGACATTGAAGGAGTTTGTGGCGACCATTATGTTCACACAACTTATAAGTGAAGGTTGAGAAATGATGTCTTAGGTGTGTGTGTGTGTGTGTGTGTGTGTGTGTGTGTGTTTCTATCAGGGATTAAAGGAAAAATGATTATGACTTTGCTAGAATTTCAGTATAGCCAGACGATCATCTTACCTAATCACTACACACACACACACACACACACACACACACGTCTGTATTTATAAGTACGGTGACTCGTGTAGGTGTAGTCAATGAGCATCACAATACGACAAGAGCCAGGTGTGTGTGTGTGTGTGTGTATCGGTGATGGTGTACACGGCCTCCAGGTAGGTGAGACTATAGTCGTGTTAAACTCAGCACCGTGAAGACTTAACTGGGTGTTAGATACCTGAGGATCATCCCCTTCACTAAACACGCTCCTATAATGTTGACCAATCTGAAGCAACGTAAAGAATGACATTTTCGTATAAGATTTTTATATCGTTGGAATTCGCTCCTTAAAATCCAAATAAAAGAACATCTTCCCCTAAAATATTTTAAGTAATGAACAAAATCACAGGAATTTCATCAATGCGTTATCAAAAAAATATTAATGAAAAAAATAAAAATAAAATAAATAGCGATAAATAATATGAAGAAAAAAATTCAACTCTATTATATAACCTAAATATTCACAAGAATCCGGATTCATCATCGAGAAACTCCATTTCCTCATAATAAACCTCGACATGGTCATTATTTTTAAGAGGATGAGCGAGATGGGAGGAGTTCAAGGCGGCGTTCATCCTGTCGCGGCAGAAGATGTGTTGACGACGGCCCTGTGTTGTGGGAGAAGCGGGAGACCAGGTAACGGAGGGTGAGTGCTGACAGGTTCACTTGTTCAGGGATAATAATGCTATCAAGAAGGGGAGAGAGAGAGAGAGAGAGAGAGAGAGAGAGAGAGAGAGAGAGAGAGAGAGAGAGAGAGAGAGAGAGAGAGAGACAATTCTGGTACATATTAAGCCAAATTAAAATAAGAGATATCCCATTATTGTCTCGCTCTCGGGAGATAATCTCTCTTTTTTCGAGTTTGGAATATGTGTGTGTGTGTGTGTGTGTGTGTGTGTGGATCAGGTGTTTGGTGGCACAAAGGAAGACGATCCCAGGGAGGAGATTGGTCTACGAAAGTGACCTCCACTTCCTCCCTCCCTTCCCCTCTCTTTTTGGAAATGATGAAAGGGAGGGAGGGAGCGTATGATCCTCCCCCCCCCCCTCTCTCTCTCCCTCTTCCCTGGTTGAGAAGGTAAAAGGGGTGAGTAGAGAGGGAGAACATGATATTCTCTCTCTCTCTCTCTCTCTCTCTCTCTCTCTCTCTCCTCCCTTACCTCCTCTTCTTCCCCGCTTCTCATCAATTTTCTACCCCTTCTTCCTCTTCCTCCTCTCCCCTATCTTCTTCCCTCTTTTCATACCCACATCACATCTCCCCTCTTCCCTACACTTCTATCCCTTCACCCCTCCCTTTCATTCACACCTCCCTAATCCTCTCTCTCCTCCCTCCCATGCACCCCCATCGTCACCCCACGCGCCCTCCCATGCACCCCCATCCATGCACTCCTCATCGTCACCCCATGCATCCCCCATCGGCACCCCATGCACCCTCCATCGGCACCCCAGTACACCTATGTAATTAATTAAGTTTCACCTTTGTAACCTTGCCTTAACGTTAATTCGAACTACATAGAGCAGACATAATAACCTTACCGTTAAAATAGTTCTCTCTCCAAACCTGTTTCACGGAGGCAAACTTTTCTAGTATACTTTTTTAATATATTTCAATGTTAGTTATCTCTCAAAAGGTATAAAATAAACTTATAAAAATAAAAAGGTTTGGAGTATAGCTTTATATATATATATATATATATATATATATATATAATATATATATATATATATATATATATATATATATATTATATATATTATATTTATATATAATATATATATATATATATATATATATATATATCGTTGTTATACTTTATGTAGTGTGTATAAGTGAGAAATTAACACACACCTTTGAAGTATAAATTAGATATCTAATGCGGGTAATTTTCTTCGTTTTTCAACTCAAAAGAAAACGGACTGAGGGAAAATCAGAATTGTTTCTATCCAGTGTTTACGCCATTCTGCCCTCCACAATAGTGTTTGCTTGTTCTTTCCGTCTCTACATACATACATAATAATGGTTGCCCCTCGTCTAACGAGGATGGCCGGCCCAAGGGCCACCGAGGAGTGAATTTGTTTAATGTGTAGAAGCTGTCGCCAACACAACAACTACACCCTAAGTTAACGAGCTGTATGACCCAGTGTCAAGGAATAGTCCCAGAAGACCCAATTATCGCTGGGTAGACAGAGGCAAATGGCGTAAACAAACTTGCCCATAGTTTCACCATGCCCAGGGATCGAACCCAGGTCCGCTCGCTTGCGAGGCGAGCATGCTGACCATTACACCATAGGTCGCCACAACATACATACATACATACATAAGGTTACTGTATAAGAAGGCCTGAAGTAGAGTCCAGTATAATCAACATCCTCTCAAACGTGAATAAACAAACTCAAATTATCATATAAATTAGACCTGGGCGCTCATGATATATGAGGAGACATCTTGTTAAATGATAGATCAGTGTATGAAGACTTGATGAGGGAGAGAAGAACCAGAGAATAAAAGAGAGATTAAGTGAGATAGAAAGAGAGAAGAGGGAGAATAGGTGGGTAGGTAACACGGTATCCCCCCACCCCCCAGGTAAGGTAAACATTTAGGTACGACCTGAGTCTCGTAAGGTAAGAGTATGAATACTTTTACGGATAATTTCAACAGCGAGGTGATGGACAGGGAGGTTTGGTGCTCTCTCTCTCTCTCTCTCTCTCTCTCTCTCCTTCCTTTCTTTCCACCCTCTCTTTCCTTCTCTCCTTCCCATCCTCTCTATACTTTTCTCCCTGCCTGCCCCCTTTCCTTCATTTTCTCTCTCCCTCCTTCCCTCCCTTCATCCCTAAGGCTTCTACTCCTCTCTCTATCTCTCTTATCTCTTCCCCTCTTCATCCTTCTTCTCTGTGTTCTCCTTCCACCCATCTTAAGCCTCTTTCCATAACCTTGCCATAGAACACACGACAGAAGCAAGCCGGCATTGTGTTACGTATCACTTCCCACTCAGGCTAAAGCACACCTGTTGTAGTAGTGTGCATGAAGGAGGATCATTATCATCATCATCATCATCATCATCATCTATACATCGATCCAACATCTCATCCACCCATCCAGTCATCTATCCAACCATCCACTCATCTATCTATTCATCTATCTATCTATCTATCTATCTATCTATCTAGTCATCTATCGAGATAGCGAAGAAAATAGATTAAGCGAGATAGTCGTGACTAGTAACGTTGTTAGTAAGCAAATAGACAAGCGAAAGCCTAATAAGTCGCCAGGTCCCGATGAGATATTTGCCAAAGTATTAAAGGAATGTAAGGAAGAGCTTAGTATACCCTTAGCAAATTTGTTATCACTAAAAACGGGGTTTAGCATCAAATGTAGGTAAATTACTGGAAGCAATAATCTCAAACTCTATTCGAAATCACCTGGAGAAGCACAAGTTGATCAATGACTCCCAACATGGCTTCACAAGCGGGCGTTCATGTCTAACTAATCTTTTAACATTCTTTTCAGCTGTTTTCTAATCAGTGGACGAGGGGCACAATTATGATGTGGTATATCTCGACTTTAGCAAAGCCTTCGGCAGAGTCCCCCACGAAAGACTAATACGAAAAGTGGAGGCCCATGGCATTGGAGGAGATATTCAATAATGGATTAGGGCTTGGTTACAGGACAAGAAACAGCGAGTAAGCATTAACGGCACTAAATCCGATTGGAGTAACGTCACTAGTGGAGTACCCCAAGGCTCAGTAATTGGACCATTATTACTTATTATTACATAAACGACATAGTTATAGGCGTAGACAGCAACATAAGTAAATTTGCTAATGACACTAAAATAGGGCGTATAATTAAATCTGACGAGGACTCTGCAAAACTACAGGAAGACCTAAACAAATATTTCGAATGGTCAGTAAAACGGCAGAAGAAATTTAATGTGGACAACGTAAAGTACTTAGTCTATGAGATGTAAACAGAGAACCCAGAGACCAGATGAACAACGATGTTATAGACTCATAGAGAAATCCGAGTGTAAGAAATATTTAGGTGTAATGATAAAAGGGACCTTAAACCTAGTAAACAATGTGTATTTGCTCGAAACAAGGCGAACAAAGTACTTGAGAATGACAAGACTAATCCCGGTCATTAGGAACCTTGAGTACAGAGACAGATTAAAGCATCTTAATCTGCACTCACTCGAGAGACGTAAAGTGAGGGGCGATATGATCGAGGTGATACGATGGAACTCAGGCTAAACAAAGGAGCAAACTCATAACAATTGTTTTAAATTAGACAAATTTAGGTTTAGGCGCGAGATAGGTAAACATTGGTTTGGAAATAAGAGTAGTGGATGTGTGGAACAAGTTACCAAATATCATCATTAACTCGAACACGCTGGATAGCTTCAAACACAGGTTGGACGGATATATGAGCGATAGGGGTTGGGTGTAAACTGGACTGCCCAGTATGGACCAATGGGCCACTGCAGTTTCCTCCATTCTTATGTTTGTTCTATCTATCTATCTATTCATCAATCTATCTATCTATGTATCTATCTATCTATTTATCAATCTATCTATCTATCTATCTATCTATTTATCAATCTATCTATCTATCAAATTTTCCCCACATACGAGTGACGTCATTGGCACTTCAAAAAGCTGGTCTTCCGGCATCTTCGTGGTGTAGATTAATACAGTATTTTTCTCTTTTATTTTCAATTACTTTTGATTCTTATTTTTTCGCACCCGAGGCCCCGTTGTGGGTCGGTGACCTGTGCCCGGGTGGACTATTCCCCGTAAGAAAAAACAAAGACTAAATTAAATGGAGTTACACAAATCATAAAAGAATAACTCTACAAATTCCACACACACACACACACGCGCACGCACACACACACACACACAACCCCCCACCAACACACACAATCTCCCCACATAACCCCCACACCCCCAAAACATGTAATTACCCACGTGGAAATAGATATCTAAACCCTACTCCTCCCCACTAGAAATATAACACACACACTGCCTCTATACTTGAATACGAATGAAAACAAAAGATACTAAACATACAAGAGTGCTTATACTCTCGTCAATACACACTGCTGGAGACTGTTTACAAACATGCCGGCCTGGTGGTTGCCAAATGGTCTTTCCCGAGGTGTTAAGACGCCACCACAAGATATTAGAAGATAAAGGTGAAGGAAGAAGTTGATAAAGGTAGAGGAATGATAAGAAGATGATAATATTAATAATAATAATGACAACAACGACGAATATAATCATGATAACGACGATAATAATAATAATAATAATAATAATAATAATAAACAGTCAACAACATCACATCTTTACGAGACCCCCAAAAATGCTTTACAAATTATTACAATGCAACTATTTTTTCCTTATTTTTTGTTTCCATGATAAAAAACAAATAAACATTATGTAAATGATAAGAGATTAAAAATAAATAAAAAATCATGAGTAAAAATCTACGAAATTTCGACAAAAAGTTTATATTTTCTGGGGGGGAGTAAGGGAAGGGGGAGCGAGAAGGGGAAGGGGGTAATGGTTATAGGCCATTCTAAAGTGGCAATGGCCATCCTACGGTCCTAGTGGTCAGTCATAGTGGCCATCCTACGGTCCTAGTGGCCATCCTACGGTCCTAGTGGTCAGTCATAGTGGCCATCCTACGGTCCTAGTGGCCATCCTACGGTCATAGTGGCCACCCTACGGTCATAGTGGTCAGTCATAGTGGCCATCCTACGGTCCTAGTGGTCAGTCATAGTGGCCATCCTACGGTCCTAGTGGTCAGTCATAGTGGCCATCCTACGGTCCTAGTGGTCAGTCCTAGTGGCCATCCTACGGTCCTAGTGGCCATCCTACGGTCCTAGTGGCCATCCTAGTGGTCAGTCATAGTGGCCATCCTACGGTCCTAGTGGCCATCCTACGGTCCTAGTGGTCACCCTACGGTCATAGTGGCCATCCTACGGTCTTAGTTATTGATACTGATATTGAAACAGTTTATTGAGCCAGAAGAACACAGAGACAGAGTCGATAATAATAACAATATTAACATGGCTGACTCTCTTGTAGGCACCTGATATATACTGTACATTTATCTCAAGAAAGTATTATGTAACATTTAGTATCATCTGGAATAGTACAATAGCATAGTGGTAATAAGAACATGTTACCGCGGCTATCACTTCGTTATTTATTTGATTTATTTTATTTTATTCTTTTTTTTACATTTATAAGTATATACTGTACATACTTTACAGTGGAGTTGATGTACATAAATATGATACTGGAGGGAAGCAGTACAACATGGGTTATGTTACGGCGGAACAAGGGGACACAGAAGTCACTATGTGTCTAGTCGGCAAATATACTTATTGTTATGGTAATTTCTATCCCCAGTATCTATATGACAATTTCTGATAAAACGGTTTTGGTGGTACAATAAAAGCAGGAATAAAAGCAAGTATTACCCAAAATATTAATACTTAGACAATAGATATTTCTTAAGAGATGATTTAAAGGAAGGGAGCGTAGTTTTGGTCGAATGGGTTGGGGTAAGTTGTTCCACACCTTCACACCGTGATATTTTATGGAGGTCTGGGACAGAGGAGCGCATGGGGGTGGTCTTAGTAGCTCTGGGTGTCTTAAGTTGCATCCCTCATTATTCCGGAATTGGAGGTATTTATTGTTAAGCAAGTGATAACTTTGGCCATCCTGCGGTCCTACTGGCTATCCTACGGCTTAATGGCCACCCTATGGTCCTAGTGGCCATACTACGGTCCTAATGGCCATCCTACGGTCCTAGTAGATTTCCTACGGTCCTTGTGGCCACCCTAAGGTCTTAGTGGCCATCCTACGGTCTTAGTGACCACCTTACGGTCCTAATGGCCATCCTACAGTCCTAGTGACCATCCAACTTTCCTAGTGGCTATCCTACGGTCTTAGTGGCCACCATACGGTCATAATGGCCATCCTACGGTCTTTGTGGTCATCATACGGTCTTAGTGGCCATCCTAAGGCCCCAATGGCCATCCTACGGTCTTTGTGGTCATCATACGGTCTTTGTGGTCATCATACGGTCTTAGTGGCCCCCTACGTTCTTAGTGGCCCCCCTACGGTCTTAGGGGCTATCTTAAGATCCTAGTGGCCATCATACAGTCTTAGTGGCCATTCCAAAGTGCTGTTAACCATCCTAAAATATCAGTGGTCATCCTGCATCACAACAAAGGATTCCAAAATTATCCTACTGCTCGGTGAGGGTTTCATATATATCCTAACAAATCCTTCATCCACACGCGTAATCCTCTGAAGCGGGAGGACTGAACGAGGGTCAATAACTCCTACAATACTGAGGGGTTATTTCTCAGTTACCACCGCTCATGTGTAGGTTAGGTTAGGTTAGGTTAGGTTAGGTTAGATTAGGTTAGGTTAGATTAGGTTAGGTTAGATTAGGTTAGGTTAGATTAGGTTAGGTTAGGATCAAATAAGTTGATCTACAGCCGACTCGGTTCGTCTCACAACTTAACAACAAACACCTTCCACAAGTCACCTTCACCATACCTTTCAATTAGTAGTCAGTCCATACCGGTGCTGGATCTTCTCTCAGTCATGTGTAGATAAACTTGATCTTGTTATACACAGATAAGTGGATATAAGACCTTGATATAAGACCCTTCAGATCCCTATAAGTGTAGGGTATTGTATCCTTTAATCTGTGATCCTAATCCTCAGAACATCCTACAACCACTAATTTATTCCCCCAAAGGATGTTCTCTTTCTTTCAGTTGTCGTTTCTCTATAAAGCGACAAATGTAGAAGTTAATCTAGTCGTTTATGTGACTTTCTTGCTTGCAGAACTAAACGCCGTAAGTAGTCACAATTATCCTTGTTTATGTACACGTATCTTAAAGTTCCCACTGTCTCGTTTCTAGTTCATGTTTTCTTAATTTTCTAAGTTTGTTATAATTATCAAATCTCTCTCTCTCTCTCTCTCTGCTGTTGTCTTGTCTGACACGTGGAGGGAGACGAGGGGGGGGATGGGGGGGTTAATGATGAAATTCCTTATTATCGATTACGTAAAAGAGTTAAAGAAAATTAATCCGATATTATTATTTTAATTTTACCTTATGTTTTTTTGTCTCTCCGTTGAGGAATTGTACCGACGAAGGGGGATTTTTTTTTTAACTCCTGCCGAAGCCTCCTCACATAGACTAGCCAAGGTAGCTGACTCGTATTGTGAAGGATGAGGAGAGAACTAAGCGAGCGAGAGAGAGAGAGGTGGGGCAGGGACGTAAGCTGCTCACCAACTTCACCACTGAGCTACACTCACACACTGAAGCTCTGGCCGCCCGTCTCTCTCTCTCCCCCCCGCACCCTCCCAACCCGGCATCACCAAGACCCACTCCTCTCTACCCCTCCCCGGTGCCAGTGACACTCTCCCTTCTCTTCTCCTTCTCCTCCCTCTCTCTCTCTCTCCTCATTCCCTCCCTCCCACCTGCAACTTTGCCCGCTTGCATCTCAGCTTCTCAATCAATCTCGCCGTCACACTACTTTACCTGCCAGTCTCAAAGATTGTGTTGACTGTGTGTGTGTGTGTGTGTGTGTGTGTGTGTGTGTGTGTTTTAGGTTAGGTATGGTTAGATTGGGTTAGGTTAGGATAGTATACAATAAGAAAACTGTCGTTATATCAGCGAAGTATAACATTATTCCAAAACTTTAGTGATCAGCGTGATGTTTATGTCATCTCTGGCTTAGTTCCTCCTTATGGCTGTCCTACCAATACCATATGTATACGACGGACACACACACACACACACACACACACACACACACACACACACACACCCCACCCACACACACACACCCACACACCCACACACACCCCACCCACACACACACACACACACACACCCCACCCACCCACCCACCCACACACCCACCCACCCACCCACACCCACACCCACACACACCCAGAGGTCATGTAACCGCTCTCAACATATTCATCATGTCCTTGGCATTATGTTAATCGGTTTTGTTGATAAAGATTCCATGATTCATTTCGAAAGTTTTCTCGCCACAAGAGTTCGGCTGTTCACTCTCCACTAATATTGGCTTATAGTAACCTTGATTTACCTGCCTTAATTAATATATCCACCTCACCTGAGACTCAATCATAACACTAATAAACAGGTTTTGCTTTACGTTTATAATTGTGAACGAATATTATGGTCGAATTCTCAAAAGTCCGTAAGTTAAAATTTTCTTTGAAGTGAGAATTTAACTCGGCTTTAAATGTCAACCTTTAAGATACAAAAATAACGAAGAGGTTTATTATAATCACATAAAGACTCAACTACAGATATACGCGTGTACTTTGTTCCGGTTAAGGGGGAAATTAACTTGGGTCACCTGAAGATTATAGCCCCTACCTTATTTCACCTGATGATTGAGCACCTTAACGCTACCTGGCGGGGTTAGGTTAGGTTATATTAGGTTAGAATAAGTTAGTTTGGGTTAGGTTAGAGTTAGAGTGATTAATGTTAAGGTGGAATAAATCGGTGGTAATTTATAATCAGGCGACCCGAATAATTACCTAAAATGATTTCGACTAACTGGCAATTGGTCGGGATACTAACTGGCAGGTGTTCCCGTTCAATACAAGTTCCTTCATTGTGAGAAAAAAAAAACACAAAATAATGATTCACATTTCCTTTCAAAACTCCATCCACAATTACTTTCATAAATTGCATTTCTCTGTCGCTTTCTTTCTATCTCTCTGGGTTTGTCTCTCACTCAATATATCGATTCTCTCTCTCTCTCTCTCACTCTCTAACGCGCGCGCACACACACACACTCTCTCTCTCTCTCCTTTCCACTCTCTCTCTCTCTCTCTCACTCTCTAACGCGCGCACACACACACACTCTCTTTCTCTCCTTTCCAACTCTTTCTCTCTCTCTCTCTCTCTCTAACGCGCGCACACACACACACTCTCTTTCTCTCCTTTCCAACTCTTTCTCTCTCTCTCTCTCTCACTCTCTAACGCGCGCACACACACACACTCTCTTTCTCTCCTTTCCAACTCTTTCTCTCTCTCTCTCTCTCTCTCTCTCTCTCTAACGCGCGCGCACACACACACACTCTCTCTCTCTCCTTTCCAACTCTCTCTCTCTCTCTCTCTCTCTCTCACTCTTTCATGGACCACCTGCCTATTTTCACTCCCACAGTCGTCAAAATGGGTCCAGTATTCCATCATTTAACTTATCAATAGATATTTTTTCTTCTCCGTGTTTTCTTTTCTTCAGTTTAAAGTTTGTTTCATTTTTTCTTCCTCTTGTATCAAAATTATTCTTTCCCATTAGTTTTTCCTTGTGTATTTGTAACTCTTATCTATATTGCATTTTTTATTATAATTCTTAGTATCCGGTTGTTTTCTCTCACTCCATTTTTAACTGAACTAAGACTCTCACTCTCTCTCTCTCCACTTCCCCGTTCGTATCATCTCTCTCTCTGTCTCCGTATATAAAGAGATATGGCATCCAGACATTCACCACCATTCATTCCTTCAATAGTCAAGTATACAATGACCTTCCTTGACTCCCTCCCACATAGTCTGTTGCTGCTTCTCTCTCTCTCTCTCTCTCTCTCTCTCTCTCTCTCTCTCTCTCTCTCTCTCTCTTCTACTTGAATTGAAGATCGTAGTTTTAAGTGTTAATTTTCTAGTTATAGTGTGTGTGTGTGTGCACAGGGTGATGTAATGCGTCTAATGTTCGGTAAAAAGGACCCGGAAATCGAAGTACTCATCAATAGTAAATGTGCTGCTCTCACTGACTGGCAGGACCACCCTAAAACTCGGATCAAAGCTGATACCTTCCGCGAGAAGAAATGGTGGTCCAGCACGAACTTCGTACGCTAATGAACGTATGGTGGAAAAATAAAGCTTGTATAATGCAAAAATTCGCAGATCAACACAGGATGCGTGACCTCCCCCCGCCCCTCCGATGGTAACTCCTTAATTAAAGACGAAGAAGGCATCCGTCAGCGCTGGAAAGAGCACTACCCATTAGTTGCTCAACCGAAACACTGATGTGGACTTCCTGACTACCCAGCAGGTTCCTCAGCACCCAGAGCTGACCCACCTCAGTTATCCTCTATCCCCGGATGAAGTACAGTAGCTACTGCCATCAAGCTGCTGAAAAATAACAAAGCCACGGGGCCTGTTGAAATCTTAGCCGAGGTGTAGAAAGCAGGAAGACCTCTTCTTACTAGCCGTCTCCACTCACTCCTGAAGAATACAGTATATGGGAGGAGGAGGAAATCCCCCAATAAGGGAGATCGGCCAGACTGTAGCAACTACCACAGGATCTCACTGCTGTCCGTAGCTAGCAATACTATCGCCCAAGTCCTCCTAAACAGACTTCTTCCTGAGGCGGAAAACTTCCTCCCAGAATCTCAATGTGGCTTTAGACCATCACAGGGCACCATTGATATGATTTTTACTGCCCGCCTGATACAGAAAAAGTGCAGTGAGTAATGTCATGACTTGTACATGGCTTTCATTGATCCTACTAAGGCCATCGACTCAGTCAACAGGGAAGCCCTCTGGCAGATCTTCAGTCGTTTTGGCTGCCCACCAAAATTCATTGCCATCGTGAGGCAACTCCACGATGGCATGAACAACAGTGTCCTACACAATGGCACCCAGTCTGAGTTCTTCCCCATCCAAACAGGAGTAAAACAAGCATGTGTACTGGCACCAACTCTCTTTTCCATTTGCTTGGCTGCCTTCCTTACTCGTGCCAGTGCCAATTTAGCCGGCGGGGTGAACTTCTAGTACTAAATAAAGGGTCTTTTCAACATAAGACGACTCCAGGAGCAAAGGTGTCGGTCGCTTCCACACTGAATTTCCGTATGCAGACGACCTCACACTCATATGCACACTTTGGCCTTGAGGTGAATGCACGTAAGATTCAGATTCTCTTTCAGCCTGCCCCTAGTTCAGCAACACCTCCACCATCCATGCAGATTAACGGTACCATGGCTCCCATCTGTCCACCACCGCGGACATCAATGAAGAGAATCAACATCGGATCAGATGTACATCTCAAGCTTTTGGCAGACTCTTTATCGATGTCTTCAGCTGTAGGGAGCTGAAATTATCTACAAAGCTAAACGTGTATCGAGCAGTGGTCCTCCCCACTCTGCTGTATGGCAGCGAGACATGGGTCACATACAGGAGGCACCTCAAGGCACTTGAAAACTTTGCCCAGCGTAGTTTATGTTCCATCCTCCGAGTTCGTTGGGAATACAAGAGAACAAATGCCAGTATTGTTACTGACACCAACTGTTGGAGCATCGAGAAGGTGTCAATGCTTTAAGAACATAAGAATGGAGCAAACTGCAGCAGGCCATTGGCCCATACTGGGCAGTCCCGTTTACACCCAACACCTATTGCTCATATATCCATCCAACCTATGTTTGAAGCTATTCAGCGTATTCGAGTTAATGTTGATGTTTGGTAACTTGTTCCATTCATCCACTCCTCTATTTTCAAACCAATGTTTACCAATTTCACGCCTAAATCTAAATTAATCTATTTTAAAACCATTGTTACGAGTTCGCTCCTGGTTGGATAGTTTAAGTACCTTTGTAATGTCACCTTTGTTTATTCCTGACTTCCATTTATACACCTCTTTCATATCACCCCTCACTCTACGTCTCTCGAGGGAGTGCAAATTAAGATGCTTTAACCTGTCTCTGTACTCAAGGTTCCTAATGCCAGGGATTAGTCTTGTCATTCTCCTCTGAATTCTTTCTAGGGATTCTATATCCATTCTGTAATACGGTGACCAAACTGATTTGCGTAATCCAAGCGCATGATATAGTTTTAGGAAGACCTCGCTAGTCTTGTAAGTAACACTCCTTTGTATGAACCCAAGTACCTTATTAGCCTTGTTTCGAGCAAATACACATTGTTTACTTGCCTTAAGATTACTACTTATCATTACTCCTAAATCTTTCTCACAATCGGATTTCTCTATATCATCGTTGTTCATCTGGTACCTGGTTTCTCTGTTTACCTCTCTTAGACTAAGTACTTTACATTTGTCCACATTGAATTCCATATGCCATTTTGCAGACCATTCATTTTCTTTAGATCTTCCTGTAGTTTTGCGGAGTCATCATCGGATTTAATTACACACCCTATTTTAGTGTCATCAGCAAATTTACTTATGATGCTGTCTACACCTATATCTATTATATTTGTATTATCTTAAGAAAAACCTTCGCTTATTTCACCTGATGAATATTTAAATACTCTAATGCTGTCTAATGGGGTTAAGGTTAGGTTATATTCTGTTTTATATCATCAGGAAAGCCACCCCTTATTAACGATCAGGAGGGAAACAATCTTAGCATAAAGAACCAAAGTATGAGTAAATTAATTCAATACTTCACTTAGCTACAACATCCATACAGTAATATACTGAATTACTATATCTCTCAATTGAAAGATTATTACACTTTCGTAATTTGTATATACATATTGATAAATAAAAATACCTTGCACTGTTTCCCGGTATAAAATGGTTTTGCTTGTCACCTGCCATTCTAATATGAGGGGAAAAATATATCGAGCTGAACGGATTTTCCCCCGCCGTAGAGGACCAGGGAATACTTCACTGTGTAATCCAACTCACAACAACTGTCAGGCCTGTATAACCATTTATCCCAAATTGGAAATAGAAAAATAAAATAAAAATTTTCTGGTTACGGCCGTATATCTGCCACAATCATGTTATGTATACTACTGTACAAACTTCATCACTGATAAAGAAACAAAGAAACAACATCCATCCATCCATACACACACACACACACACACACACACACACACACACACACACACACACACACAGCATCTCACCCAAAATTCGTGAGGTATTTTTCCTCCTCATTCTTTGACGTAAAAGTCTTTGTTTATTTCACTATTCAAGAGGAGTCGGTGAGATCAAAGACCCAAGAGATTTAAAATAGATTTAAAAGAGGCGTCTGGAAATGATAAGGAGGTGAAGAAATCATAATAAATAATAATCGTAAAATTATAATAAAGAATCGAACAGCAAACATTGTCAAGGTGAATGTAATGTTTACCTGTCCGCCAGATGATGCAAATGGTTAAATAGCATACATGAAGGCAGGAGTTGGTGTCACTCGCCATTCACTATAGCGTCACTCGTCATCCACTATAGCGTCATGTGTCACTCACTATAAGGTCACTCGCCATTCACTATAGCGTCACCCGTCATCCACTATAGCGTCACATGTCACTCACTATAAGGTCACTCGCCATTCACTATAGCGTCACTCGTCATCCACTATAGCGCCACGTGTCACTCACTATAAGGTCACTCGTCATTCACTATAGCGTCACTCGTCATCCACTATAGCGTCATGTGTCACTCACTATAAGGTCACTCGCCATTCACTATAGCGTCACTCGTCATCCACTATAGCGTCACGTGTCACTCACTATAAGGTCACTCGTCATTCACTATAGCGTCACTCGTCATCCACTATAGCGTCATGTGTCACTCACTATAAGGTCACTCGCCATTCACTATAGCGTCACTCGTCATCCACTATAGCGTCACGTGTCACTCACTATAGCGTCACTCGTCATTCACTATAGCGTCACTCGTCACTCACTGCAGTCACTAAAATCCCTTATGCACGAAATTCAACAAACAAATACTGAAATAGGACCCAAGTGACATGTAGCCGTCCACCACCAGCCAGCGGCGGGAAGGTATGGAACTGTTTCACTCGCTGTGTTTACTACGAGATTGGACCACGTCTTTTAATGTTAATTTACACATTTCACTCTGTTTTTCAGACACTTTTCAATATTCTGAACATTACAAGTTTCCACATTTTACTGTACACTTTACATTAAAACAGATTTCTGATTTTCTTGAAGCAATTGTTCTAACCTAACTTCACGTAAAGTATTTGCTGTGAACTGTTTTCAACTTCTCAGTAAAACCACCGAAAAAAAAATTTGCACAGAATTACATACTACACTGTACACTGGAACAATTACAGAACAAAATTATTAGTAGTCTGGAATATTCATTAGTTACAGTGAAATGATTAGGTACCTGTACAGAGAAATGGTTATTACAAATCACACTTAAAAAAAAATACCCACAGTATCACATTTATTCCTCCTGACCTGATACCATGTGAATTATATCCCACACCTGCGAACCAATGTAATGGGGGGGGGGGGGGGGGGTAACTACAAACAGCCACCAAGGTAATAGCGGTTCTGTTTCTCTCTACTCACACTCTGTCTTATCTTTTACTCCTACTTCTCTTGTCTTAGTTCTTTAATTCAATGGTTCTTTCTACTTACTTCAATGGTTACTGCATAACCTTAGTTCGTTCTGGTAGCATGGACAGGGGTCTAGGCACATGGGTATTGTAATTCTGATATCAAGTCACTTGGACGGAAATAAAGGTAACTACTGTGGGAGGAATGAATGCTCCTAAAATACTCTAAGAACAGGTTTATGAATATGAAATCAAAGGGAAAAGGAGATATTATTAACATATAACTTAAGGGTGCAACTCGCTTACTCAACTGCAAGCTCAGTATTTTCTTAGTTACTTATTTTCTTATTTTCACTTAGCTTCATATCTACTTATTTTTACTCCTCTGCAAGTTACTCAGATATTACACTCTTTTTACTCACACCCTTACTGGTGTTACATTACATTACATAGCAGGACCAGTTCCTTGGCCCTACTCACAATACATAGTTACATGACAACTCCTTGCAGATTACTTTACTTCTCACACTTTACGAGGTACTTTCCATTACATTCAGTTATAAGACAACCTTACTTAAGATACTTCACAGAGTGTTGGTAGTGCACTCACACACAACACGTTAATACTGATACCAACAAATACATGGGTCCACTACCCAACATGGGATAATTATTTCCAAGCACAAACAACAGCACTGTGGGCCGATAACTCCAAGGCATGTCCCAGAGTATAGCACTGGCGCCTCTAACAACTAATGACTGTTGTTGTGGTCGGTTACACTCCGACACTAGGCGGGTCTGGGGCCCTCAGCCCACGAGGTGGACCTGCAGTTTCAATCATGTCGAATCAACGACAGCGTCGATATATTGCTCCCTGCTGGGAATCTACTGACTCCGGGGCAGTCGTGGGATGATCCGAGAACCACAAATTGGATCCGGGGACAAACAGGAGAGGACGTGACGGGGGGGGGGGGGGGGGGGCGAAACATGAACAACACAATCACAACAAATCTCTCGTCTGGAAACGACAGGCGACATCTACTTTATATTACTTCTTACACTGGATGAATGACAATTCAACTGTTAAAGCATGAACACTGATAATTCAGCTCAGTGACTAAATCAAACTGAATGGCTAGAGAACACTGTCACATACCTGGAGACAAACGGGAGAGCAGGCGTCACGGGACGTCTCTCTCACTCTCCCAGGTGGTTATACACCCGAGTTGCCAGCGATCGTTACTCACGCAATGACAGTAATTACAAACAACTCAACTGTTACTCATTCAAAGATGACCCTCAGTTGACAAAGGTCTGGCGAATTACTAAAGTTGATTTACACAGATTAATTCAAGATTGAGCTTGTCCGGAGAAAATGGTATAAAGGCGGGACTTACTGGGAGGGATCATGACTGTAAACATAGAATGGGAAAAACACGCTTCTTCTTGGGGATAGCTAACCAGCTACCCTCTCATGTTTTGCGGTCGTGGAGTTTAATGATGTCTCATCGGGACCTGGTGACTTATTAGACTTTAGTTTGTGTATTTGTTTACTAACATCGTTATTATCCAAGTAAAAAAGTCACAGGAAAAAAGTCACAGAAAAAGAGTAACTTAACCTAACCTAACCTAACCTAACCTAACCTAACTTAACTTAACTTAACCTAACCTAACCTAACTTAACCTAACCTACGTTCATCAATATGTAAAAGTCATGTATTGTCAGTTAATAACTGTTTTAATATATTTTTAGTTTTATTACCTTAAATGTGACTTTTTTTTCCTAGCCAAAATTGTGACTTTTTTGCTGTGACTTTATTACCGTACACCACTAGTCATTACTATCTGGATTAGACTATTTTCTTCACTGTCTTTGTGTGTAGTCGGTACCTCGGATATCATATTCAAATTCTCGGTGGTGCTACCTTCAGTTCATCATCCCTCTTTACTTCTTATCTCGGCCTTAACCCGACCGGCAAATACCTTATAATAATCTCAGAGGTAAACTTCACTACAATTTATTCTCCTACCTATAGCCTTCCTTTGTCCAATAATATTCTTTAAATAATTATTTATCCATTTGGGGTCATTCTTGTTTTAACTGATTTTTTGTATGGTATATTCTGCCTTTGTGCATTAAGTAACTCATTATTTAAATTGTTATGGAACTCATCAACCTCAAACCTCGTGGTCAGGTCATCCTCAGCTGCCATATTTTGTAAGGTTATTGTTGTCAGGTCACCAGGTAAAGTGAGGTCGCCCTCTGTGGGCATATTGTGTGAGGTCACCTCACATGAGGTCGTGTAATTTACTCCAAAACACAATACTCCTTCTCTCAGCTGCCTTTTCAACCTATCAAAGTTTGCCCTTCTGAAATCATTGGAATTTTCTTTGCGACTGACATTAAGTTCTACTTTGAATCTCACTTCTCTGTGGTCGCTTAGTTAGTTAGTTTGTTCCTTACCTAGACATTACTAATGGGGTTTTCTCTGTTTGACAGAACTAAATCTAGTATATTATTACCCTGGGTGGGTTCGGCTGTATGTTGACTTAGGAAACACTCCTGAACTGTATAACTAACGTTCATAATAATGGTAATTATTCAGGTATGAGAAACATCTATATCGTTATTTGTCATGCTGAATACAATGAAGGTATTAAATTACCCTGTACTCACCTACCGTGGAGGAAGACGGGTGCGGGCGATCTCCTGTAGGTGGTTCACTGATGAGTAGAACACAGACAATGCTTATATCCTCTATAAAGTATTGTACGCCATTACCACACTTATAACAAGTTCTTTTCTTGGTAAAGGTGTAGAAGAAGGTGACCACAAGAAGGTATTGTCCGGATTAGTTGAAATTTTTTATACACACTAATCATGATATTAAATAAAAAAAATGGAAACGACAATGCATAGAACCTCATAGAACCTGACACTCTTTTTATTTACTCTATCCCGCTTCACAATTCTCCCCTGGCGCCATTTTTGTTTTTTACCTTGCTCAATCCCTCTTCAAGAGACGTTTCCTATAAATGATGAACGCTTCCACGTATTCCTACTCGCCATTGCCGATATATCAAGGTAAGTTGCTTAACACATAAATTAACAGGATAATGCATAGAACCTAATAGACCCTGACCCAACATACCGTTGGGTCAGGGTCTATTAGGTTCTGTTCATTACCGTTTCCATTTCTTTAATACAGTATCATGATATTGGTGTGTAGAATTTGTTTAACCAGTTCGGACAATTCTCGTGGTGGCCACCCTCTTCTACACCTTTACTCTTTTCTTACCAAATTACACGAGAGACTCACACAACTCGAATGCTTTATGTCTTTATCTAAATTTTCAATAATTTCCACATCACTGAAGGAACACCGTCACTTGCCACTGCGGCGGTTTAAAGAGCAACATTAAATGGTGTGTCTCACAGTGGCGCCACCTGTTGACGCCACAGGAGCGCTACCAAGGTAACTAAGGTCAGGTATGTCCAGATGCGCTCCTTGCTAGACATCTCAATATATTTAATCATATGTACGGTGCCCTGTACTATAAATTATTTATAATACATATTTTGAGGTACATACATGTTTACATATTTATAAGCTGTATATAATTTTATTTTCTCTTATTCATATCAAAGTATAAGTTTCAAACGTATATGCACGTTGATTATATCTCTTTTGATTATATTGACAGAGCCATCTAGCGACTACTGAACAAAATTTCAATCACACATCGAGGGAGTTTCTTTCCTATATATTAGGTATTTAGAGTCTTTATTATTATTATTATTATTATTATTATTATTATTATTATTGCTGCTATAGAACAACTGATACCAACACATGTCGCGTGTCCAGAAAACAAATCTAATTTCAATATGCATCATGTTGTAACACAGTTAAAGTATCTGTGTTTTAAAAGTTGTCGGTAATACTGTAGAGAGAGAGAGAGAGAGAGACAGAGAGCGCAGTCATACAGCCAATTCAAGAGCTGTGGCGGTGTTGTTTAGAGAGAGTGAGAAATATTTTAAGTACAATAATATGATTTGAGTAATTCCCACGTCCTTTGTCTATAGCAGATAGAGATAATAACAGGTAACCACAGAAGGCTTCGCTCCCACCACACATTTGTTCCCATTCCTCCTGGTGTCTCTTCTGTAACCCTGAATTACCTGGTGTCCCTTCTGTAACCCTGAATTACCTGGAGTCTCTTCTGTAACCCTGATTTAGAGGACACTATCATACTGTAGTTCCAGAAATGACTACACACGCCCATATTGTTTTATTTTTCTTTTGTATTCTATATTTAAAAAAAAGTTCCATCTCGTTATTTATTTATTTTTTTAACATTCCAGCAAACCTCAGCATGGTATTAGACAAGGGGGGAATATCTATAATAAAATGACGGTAGGGTAGGGTAGGGTAGGGTAGGGTAGAGTAGAGTAGGGTAGAGTAGAGTAGGGTAGAGTAGGGTAGGGTAGGGTACGGTAGGGTAAAGAGTAGAGTAGAGTAGTTTAGGTAGGTTAAGTTAAATAATATACTGTAGTGATAATATACTGTATAATCTGGACACCAAATTACCTTACAGTCAGTGAAGTTATTATTAAATTATATGTCACAACTATACTTCCCAAGTCCAAGGCTCGTAACTCATAAAAATACTAACTCAACATAGTGACTCTAATCTGGTCTATAATTCCATACTTTTTGATGCTAAATATATAATTCATTCGTTAAATACTGATCAAAAACTAATTTTTTCATTGTCTAAAATAATAAATGGAAGATTAGTTAATGAAGATGAAACACAATGTCCTAGATTATTGGTATGTGACTTTTGTTTTGTTATCATCAACACGTGACTCTCTACACAGACCTTTACAGACACAGGGAGGAAACACTACTGCTCCCTCCCTTACCTCTCACACAAGGTATTAATAAAACATAACTAATTCAAAGTCAACTTGGTAATTTTAATAGTTTATTCCATTATGCATCATGAGGTAATAATTCTCAGGGGATGGTGGTCGCCTGGGTGGCTTCTCGGAGGATGGTGGTCCCCTGGGTGGCTTCTAGGAGGATGGTGGTCGCCTGGGTGGCTTCTAGGAGGATGATGGTCGCCTGGGTGGCTTCTAGGAGGATGGTGGTCGCTTGGGTGGCTTCTCAGGGGATGACGGTGACCTGGGTGGCTTCAGATTCAACGCCACACTCATCGGTGCCTCGCCTCACCCTGAAGTAACCTTCCTCACCCCACTCGGGGCCCCAGGAGTTCTTCACCGACCAGAACTTCTCTCCCGTTTCAGCTTCGACACCGTAACCCACCAATAACACCCCGTGGTTGGTGTCCTGCACGTGAGAAAAGTGGAGTGGAATGACACAAGAATCTCTATTGACTTCGAAACATGACGTCATCGACAAAGTGTTGATGAAACCTCCTCCCAGGTGCTGACTGTACCAAAGGCCGCTCTCGACATGTTCTGTGACTGTCTTCCCTCGTCAACACAGTAAGTATAACATGTCAACTGGACCATTGATCTACTTACGTCTTCGGTGAGGAAAAAAATCAATAATCGCTTTCCCATATCTTACTGAGACTGGATGATACTTGACAGATATTAGGCAAACATAGAGATTAATTATTGTTATATATAAGAAGAGCATCCGATTAAGAGAGAGAGAAAGAGAGAGAGAGAGAGAGAGAGAGACAGACAATCTACGCAGACACGTCCAGCATGATTATACATTGTACGGTAACAACACAACACGTCACATACACATACCTCCAGCGGGTTGAAGCCATTGCTGAGGCCAGTATGGTGATAGATGCCGCCGCTGTAGCTCATGAAGTCATCGTAGACCATAAAGGCCAGGGTGATGGGGCCGTTCTCCACCAGCTCCAGCATCATGACCTCCTCGTTACAGGCGCCGAAGAAGCCGCCCACGTAGTCGTACTCACTGACATAGGTGAGTTCACAGCTCAGGTCTCTGTTGCAGGGGCCGTCCTGTGAGTGAACCATGTTGTATTTGTGGGTTGTGTCTCGGAACACTATGAAGGAAAATTGTACTGCATATTGTGGTCAGTGTTTACCCTGAGTTACTCGAGATGAATAGCATGCTGATTTCAGGGGTTTATATTCAATTGGGAAGTGAGACTCAGGCCTGTGTTCCTTACCTCTGCCTTATAAGGGTTACACTTCTCGGCCACAATGCCCTGGTCCTGGGCGTACCGGCCGGCTACAAGGTACTCGAAGCCTCCCTCACAGCCCTGAGACAGCTTGGAACACGTCACTACATCCTACGGAGAACAAACTGGTGTAACATTGTCCTACCTCTAAACAATCTCATAAACAGAAACAAAAGAAAAAATCCTACTTCTGCGTATGATGTCTCATTCATTCTGTCAGGATTTATTGACATAATTCATACAGCTGTATAAGCGAAACTGTTTCGGTCACTGGTTCAGCAGGGGAGTGAGGAGTAGTAAGGGCGGCAGAGCCAGGCACGAAGCAGCCTTGGCAGCGGAAGGTAGCAGCTATTTCCAGTAATTTATTTGGTTAATTGTATAGTAAATACTTATTATAATAAATATATTGTCATTAAGATTACGAGTTACTTAACCACATTTAATCTGAAACTCTCATTACCAAAGTTAGTCATTTACTTTATATATCATATAAGACCTAGAGATTCGAGGTCTTTTTTATAGAAATTCACTTATCTTATACTAATAGAGTTCCTCTACACTAGCCATCAATACACACCGTGACTCATCCATCTTAAGTCATGATATTGTTGCTCTCTCAAATATGACACCTGGTCGGTCACTCATTATTATTTTCTTACCTGTGGAGAGAAAACATCCTGTCGTTGGTTACGGGTGGCGATCCTCACCCTGGCCTCCATCATACCCATGGAGGAGAAGATGTAACAGGAGCCACAGGCGCCTTGGTCCCTCACATCAGACACATAGTTCTCACCGTCAACGTCACGCCAGTCGAAGTTCTCCGGGAGGGCAGCGACGCGTCTCTTTTGTTCAGGACTGGCAGGTGCAGGTTTAGGCTGTATGTGGCGGATGGTTCTGCGGCCGCCAGCACGTCGGTACATCTCCGCCACAGTGTATCTGTGTCGTGTGTTAATAACTGACTAATATACTATTCAGAAAAACCGCCTTTTAGTGCCATTGTCTCATCATCGAATTGCCTGTGATAATAACGTAATTAGTAATGTGAAATAATATCCTTCTAATCTTATTTTTTATCTTAATATAATACGAGAGCGAGTCATCAGATGAAGCGTTTAACATATGAAGAAATATTTGATAGCCTATACATTTGAATACCAAAGTGTTCAAGTGAAGACATCTCAAAGGATACAAACTCTTAACTTATGGATAATATTACTGTCAGGATCTTCAGTCACGACTCCGAGGTCTGAACTACACGTCAGGTTTTATTGTTCCCCTCTAATGGTTCACGGGGCCTGCCTCAAGTATGAATTTCAAGTCTACCCCAGCTAGGAGTCTCACCTCTCGTGCTGGGGGTAGGCCTTCCCCCTCCAGGAGCTCTGAGAGGCGTTGATATCCTCTATCATCTTGTGGTCGTTCTTATAGAGTCGGGTAGACAACGCCTTCAGGTTGTTGTAGGTAACACGGGGAGCTGTCTGAACAAGGCATAAGGAGAAATGGTTAAATAAAGTCATATATGTCTCATCGTATACTTGAGCATAATAAAACACAATATTCAGTACCTTGTTTTGTTTCTGGGCGGTGTAGCAGGACCAGTTCCTGACGGTCTTGTCTCGTGACCAGCCGTTGAAGGTGCGGTCACAGTAGGACACCGCAGAGTCCATGTCGCCCTCGTAGTAGGAGAAGGCGAAGTAGGAGCGCTCGTTGATGTTCACCTGATGTGGCATTATTCACGTAAAATCATATTACTGATTTATTATAACTTTGAGGAAGATTAACTCCCTGCAGCTAGCTTATAATATTATAATCATACACGTTTGAACCGGAGAACATTGTTATCATTGCAGTGTGGACAAGTTATAGTACAGTAAACACCGTCAGCTGACCTCGAAGCCCTGGTTGTAGATCATGGTCCAGGTGCCCTCGTTGTTCAGCTCATCTTTGGCGACGTTGGGGAAGCTGAGGGTGAAGGTCTTGGTGTGGACGATGGGGCCGAGCTCGTCACAGTTGATGGTGTGGTCGCCTGTCCGTTCCGTCTCCGAGAAGGTCCAGGTGCCGCGGACGTCCTCGTAGAGGCAGTTGGCTGGCGTGTCCGCCAGGGCCGCCGCCACGCAACACAACGCCAACACAACTCTTGTCTGGGGGACGTGTGAGTTGTACATGGTGAATATTATGACTTATATTAGTGGTGAGGGTAAACATCACCTCCGCCTGTGTGATCAAATATCTTATAGAGTCCTTACAACGTTTCAATCAATATATTTTCCGAGTAAATATTATATGCTAAATCCCCTTACCAGCATCTCTCTATGTGGGAGAAGGAAAGTCGAGACTGACGAGTGGTTGGTTGGTGATGTGGAGAGAAGAGAGCATCGGTGTGTCTGTGATGTGAACTATATACCCCACCTTCAAGTTGCCAGACGCTTTTATTTCTCTTATTTGTATTGCTCTTGTCTATATCCTCTCTCCCCTGTATATTCTCTCTATATAGTCTACTAGCAGAATTGCCGCCCTACGGTCGGCTCATCCGCTAGGCCACGGTAGGACGCCACCCTCCGGGAGGCTCCACATTGTCTCACTGTTCAGTCCCCAAAACTTCTTCTTCCATCAACAGTTCATTAACGGTGTATGTAAGTTCCACCATGTTTTTCACTACAACGGTACAGCAACGTATATTTATTTAGCATTAAACTGTTATTATTTTATTGTCTAATCATCACTACATATAACACCACCCATCATCACTACATATAACACCATCCATCATCACTACATATAACACCATCCATCATCACTACATATAACATCACCCATCATCACTACATATAACACCACCCATCATCACTACATATAACATCACCCATCATCACTACATATAACATCACCCATCATCACTACATATAACATCACCCATCATCACTACATATAACACCACCCATCATCACTACATATAACATCATCCATCATCACTACATATAACACCATCCATCATCACTACATATAACACCATCCATCATCACTACATATAACATCACCCATCATCACTACATATAACATCACCCATCATCACTACATATAACACCACCCATCATCACTACATATAACATCACCCATCATCACTACATATAACACCATCCATCATCACTACATATAACACCATCCATCATCACCACAGATCGGTAAAGTAGTTCCCGAGATGTATAGATGTATCTCTCCCTCTGTTTTTCTCAGTCATTTCACCTGTCAAAAAATATAAATTCTTTTCTATTTTTATCTCTGTGTAACTGTTTCGTCTATAAGTATATTTTTTTCTCTATCTGGCTGTTTTGTCTGTCAATCTATACATTTAAATCTTTCTCATTTTCAACTATGTTTTATGTGTCAGTTTATCTATTTCTTCTCTTTCTCGCTATCATTACTCTCTCTCATTCTGTCTATCACAACCTACCTATTTTTCTGTCAGTTTATTTCTCTTATTTCTCTTTTTAATTCTTCCTTAAACAGTTAATACACTTTCCTTGGCGTATTGTCACTGCAGATCCTACACATTGTCAATTCTATTAACTTCGGTAAATATTCTCTATGAGTTAAAGCTATATCGTAATGTATTTCAACACTCCATAGCCTTCAAACTGGTACACCAAGTCATCAAGTACATACATTATAATTTCAACAATAATTAAGTACAGTAGCACAGGATATTGCATATATAAGTTATTATTTGGGTAAGTTATCCGTCAAGCAACACCACCATTATCTCCCACTTGTTGCTGAAGAAGTCATGGAGGTATTTTGTTTTGACTCGGGCCAGTGTTTGGAGGAGCCATTTTGAACGTAACTCAAACTATTGCCTGAAAAGTCAACTGGGAATATCATCAAGTGGTTTATGGATTTTTTAGTTCTTAAGTATCGTGTGAAGTGATTTAAGTACCAAGTTAGTTTATCGTTAAAATAGTTCCCACGAATTCTTTTACTGTTACTGATAAGACTTGATTATAATATGTTTATTAACGAAAGTCCTTGTTAATGTTTATTTTGGAATATTTGGATGTTTATTTTTGGATATTTTTATATTTATTTGGGGATATTTTTGTGTTGATTCGGCTGATTTGTTACGGTAATTAACATATTTTTAACTGATCAAAGTCTGTTTCGTTCAGTGGTGAAAAACCCGCACTCAGCTGACTCAAGCATCCACCAACAGGACTACTTTGTGATATTATACCTGTTAATGTTATATGGTTCAGTTTATTTGGATGATATACAATTTGGCGTTTTTGATAAAGAATTAGACAATATCATCTCTTTTGAAGACCTCGTTGTCCAAGATCCAATTGACAGTCAGAGTAGGAAAGTTATTTTGTTTGTCATTGTTGGATTACATTATACACAAGATCAAAAGAGAGTTTTAGAACAGATCTGCTTAAGGAAATCTATAAGCTTCTCTTCTTGTATATATTCAGCCCCTAATGCCAAGAGTCAGACCATCAGTTTTCTCTCTCCAGCGATGTAAATCTATCGTCTTAAACCCATATATAAAATTGTTCCTAATTAGCTTTATCTTGAGGTTCCTTCTTATGATTGTGACTTAATATATTGTCTTTTTCCTTACGTCTTAACCTGTATCGTTGAAGTCAAATGAGAGTCTTATTACTAGTGTATTATTCTCCGTTATGTGTTTGTGTTCCTCAAGATATAAATATAAGAAAACAGTTAAGATGACGTTTGTCTTTTGTTTTGTGGTTTGCTGCATCTACAAGGACCACACTTACCCTTCTGGTCTTTGTTTATATAAATTTATGTTTGTCCCATTAAGTTCTTATGGTTTAGTTATAGAAAAAGGTTGATTAGCTGTTATACTTAATTATTCCTCCTTGTGTCCCCAACTTGCATACACCTGTGATCTTTTAGTTGGGTTTGTACTGAAGAGAAGCTAAGTTGTTTTGGTTATAATCATGCGTGACATCAGCAGTATATCTTGTGGTTGCATTAAAGAAGTGACAGGTGTAACAGATATACCTGTCAGGTATAATTACCTGTATTAATTCTATCCTATTAAAAACATTTTATTATTTCCCAGTAATACTTTCTATAAACTTTCGTATTAACTTTCTTATTCTGTATCTGAACTGAAACTTAATTGAATTTTTAAACAACATTATTCACTTAAGGTATAAATGAAAGTATAATAACATAAAGGCTCACTGATTTCATTTAATACAGTACTACAAAGTGTATAAATGCATGAGTTAAGGTTCACAAGCTGAATATGTTCCTCAGGGGATGACGGTGGACTCGAGGGCTTCAGACTCCATACCACACTCGTCGGTTCCTCGCCTGATCCTGAAGAAACCATCCTCGCCCCAGCTGCCGCCCCAGGAGTTCTTTACCGACCAGAACTTCTCTCCCGTGTCGGCCTCCACACCGTAGCCCACCAACAGCACCGCGTGGTTGGTTGGCTGGAAGAGAGAATGAAACAAACACATAAATGGGATGGGAAGGGAGAGAAAGACAGAGATAATTAATGAGTGGGATAGAACGGGATGGGACGAGTTTTTTGATTTGGTGTTTTGTCATATAATTTAATGATAACACCTATTATTAACTCAGTACCTACAACATTAACCAAAAACCACGTCTCGTACCTCCAGAGGGTTAAAGCCGTTGCCAGAGTCCGTATGGTGGTAAATGCCGCCGCTGTAGCTTGGGAAATCATCGTAGACCATGAAAGCTACCGCCATGGGGCCATTCTCCACCAGGGCCAACATCATGAGCGCCTCGTTGCAGGCGCCATAGTAACCTCCCACATATTCATACTCGCTGACGTAGGTGCGCGCGCAGCTCATGTCCGTGTCACACTTGTCGTCCTAAAGGGGGGGGGGGAGGGGGGATTGTTAATTTTCTGTTTATGTTAGGAAATACTTGTATCTATGTTAGGTGAAGGATCAGTAGTGAATTAGGGGTTGAAATTGTCGTGTTGATCTTCACCCAGGTTACGTCTTGTCTCTCCCCCCCCCCCCAGGTAGTAGTTCCTCCCCTTGGGCAGTGTAGGTTCCTCCCCTTGGGTAGTATAGGTTCCTCCCCTTGGGTAGTGTAGGTTCCTCCCCTTGGGTAATGTAGGTTCCTCCCCTTGGGTAGTGTAGGTTCCTCCCCCTGGGTAGTGTGGGTTCCTCCCCCTGGGTAGTGTGGGTTCCTCCCCCTGGGTAGTGTGGGTTCCCCCCTCCCTGGGTAGTGTAGGTTGCTCCCCTTGGGTAGTGTAGGTTCCTCCCCTTGGGTATTGTAGGTTCCTCCCCCTGGGTAGTGTAGGTTCCTCCCCCAGGGTAGTGTAGGTTCCTCCCCCAGGGTAGTGTAGGTTCCTCCCCTGGGTATTGTAGGTTCCTCCCCCTAGGTAGAGGTTCCTCATGTCTCACTCACCACGCCAGTATAAGGGTTACACTCCTCAGCCGCGACGCCTTGGTCCTGGGAGTATCGGCCACCTACCAGGAACGCGAAGCCTCCCTCACACCCCTGAGACAACACCGAACACGACACTATGTCCTGCGGGAGACAAACAACCATTTAGTACTTACTTTTATACTCCTCACCAAATGATCGACTCGTTAGCCACTTGGGCGATCGGTCACGTCTCTGTTAAGCACTGTTGGCAAGTACTGGGCATGCACCGGCTCCTGAATGTACCTGAACCTGCTCCAGTGTTGGTCAAGTCTGGTCTTGCAAGAGCTCACAGTCGGTGCCGTCACAACACTCTCTGGTAGGTTGTTCCAAGAGTTCACAACTCTCACTCCGATAAAGTTTGCCCTCACAGTTTTCTGGACTTGCGGCTTCTTCACACTTGAGCTGTGACCCCTTGTGGGGCGAGCGTCCGCCAGCTCCAAGTAAGGACACTCGACTGAGTAGTGCCCCTTGAGATGCGTATACACCTCAATTAAGCCAACCCTTTCCCGTCTGTAGTATAAGCTAGACAAGTTCAGGCGCTCCAAACTCTCAGGGTAGCTGAGGTGCCGAAGTGCAGGCACCAGTCTGGTGGCCCTCCTTTGAACATTTTCAACCAACTGACAGTCCCTAGCATATCTTGGGGACCAGTCAGGGTGACAGTACTCCAGATGGGGAAGCACTTCACTCCTGAAGATCGTTACGATATCTGAACGACCTTCTTATAAGACCCAATAATTTATTTGTCTGATTTACCTTCTTCTCGCAATGGCCCGAGAACTTCAGCTCATTGTCAACATATACACCAAGGTCCTTCTCACATTCAGTCTCAATTAGTGCAGTTTTTCATCCCGTTGGGACATATGTGTACGCCGCCTTACCGTTGGTACGCCCCAGGTGCATCTTCTTACACTTCGTGACATTGAATCTCAGCAGCCATTTCTTCGACCATTCTTGGAGCCCACAGAGGTCCTTCTGCAGCTCTTCACAGTCCGCTTGGTTCTTGATTCCCGAAATAACTTGGCGTCATCGGCAAGCATTTGGACGGAGGAGTGTATAACGTTAGGCATGTCATTTATGAAACAAACAAACAACAGCGGGCCCAATACACTGCCCTGTGGTACCCCGCTTGTGACAGGTACGGATGATGATTTCGTGCCATTAATCACCACACACTGCTTGCGGTCATGTAGAAAGTCTTCTATCCACGCTAGGACATTTCCCCGAATTCCGTACCCTTCCAGTTTGATTTTCAGCCTTTCGTGGGGTACACTGTCGAAAGCCTTGGCAAAATCTAGGTAAATTTGTCGATATTACCACCCAGTTCCAAAATATGGGTCCAAATATCCAATACCTTGAGTGATTGTGTTAAGCAGGAGCGCCCCGGCATAAAACCGTGTTGGCAATCCTTTACAAGGTTGTTTCGTAGTAGATGTTCCATTGCGGCATCTCTGATAATACTCTCAAGTACTTTACATATTATGCTGGTCAGGCTCACCGGTCTATAGTTGTTCGTGGAGTGATGATCGCCATTCTTGAAGATAGGACTCACATAAGCCACTTTCCATTCACTGGGGACCATTTGTTCATTCAGGCATTTACAAAACAGGATCTTCAGGGGCTCGGCAAGCTCGTTGCACAACTCTCTTAGCACTCTAGGATGCACCATGTCAGGGCCGGGACTCTTATGGACCTTTAGCTTTGACAGTTTATTTATAATACCCTCTTCTGTGAACACAATGTGGGTCAGTGCTGTGTCGAACCGTCTGTCCTCAAACGCAGGAAGGTTAATCGCATCCTCTCTTGTGAACACCGAGGAAAAGAAGCTGTTCAATGCCTCAGCTTTATCCTGGTCAGAATCTGCCTAACTACCATCTTCAAGCCTCATGTCTGATACCCCTACTCGCGTTTTTAATTTCGACTTTGCATAGCGGTAAAACGCCTTTGGGTTTAACTTGACCTCGCTTGCAACCAGCCTCTGGAACTCCTTTTCAGCCCTTCTACACTCTATCTTTGCTTGGTTTCTGGCTCTTGCATACATCCTCCTGTCCTGCTCATCGTTTGACCCAACCCTCGTCTTGAATTTCTGGGTTTTCTTCTTAACTTTGTCGACCGCCGAGTGGTTCATGTGTAGGGATCCCCTCGTATTCCTAGAGGCACTGGGTTTGGTCTTGGGTATATATTTACTAGTTATGATATTCAGCGGACTGTAGTTCTTAAGACTCATAACCCGGAGATAAATACTCTCTCAAAGTAAAAAGGTTGATTGAAATGTTATGGGTGTGATTTTAATGACATTTTTAGGCAATAATGATCAGGGGTGAGAAAGGTGATATTTTGTTTTAATAAAAAAGAGCGTCCATCTTATGAAGAATAACTATATATTGTTTCTAAAGTTATCCACTACAAAAACTGTATCCTCAAGACGTTAATGCAGAGAACTGTAACCTTGAACTACGTTACTGTAAGGAGCTGTTCCTGCATGGGACTTTACTGTAACACGTAATAAGTAATAAGATATGAACAAAAAATAACTTCATTTTTGTATAATAGAAAGACTTAAAATGTTACAAATGACTCGTCCAGCAGGTAGAAGTGAGGAGCAGCTCACCGGGTGGCCACTATCCTGGTCATCCCACAACTTGGCTGGCCACTCACTTGGCTACCTGGCCCTTGAGTACCTTCTCATCTGTGTAACGACTAACGCAAAAAAAAACTCACCTGGGTGGAGAAGACGTCCTGTCGTTGGCTGCGGGTGGCGATCCTCACCCTGGCCTCCAACATACCCATGGAGGCGAAGACGTAGCAGGAGCCGCAGGACTCTTGGTCCCTCACGTCTGACACATAGTTTACGCCTTGAACGTCACGCCAGTCGAAGTTCTCCGGCAGAAGGGCGGCGCGCCTCTTTTGTTCAGGACTGGCAGGTGCAGGTTTAGGCTGTGTGTGACTGATGGTTCTACGGCCGCCAGCACGTCGGTACATTTCCTCCACAGTGTATCTGTGTCGTTTGTGTGAACAAGAGAACTGGTAGAGTGAACGTTACTCATCTAAGGATGTTTGGTGTCCATAGGTAGAGTTGTCGCCAAACGAAACATAACGAGAACTGTCCACAAAATGATGAAATGGGGTAGTTTAGAGAGTTAAAATAGTTAAGACTAGTGTTAGGCAGTTTACCACTAGTTACTGGCGTGGTGGTGGTGGTGGAGGTGGCAGACTACAGTAAGTAACGAGGAGGGGCGGCGGGGGTGGGGGCCGGACTGTCTCTGTTGTGTGGCCGACGCTCCACTGGTCAGTAGATGATATGCCTAGTGTGAGGTTGGTGTTATCATCGTGAGTTAGAACAAATCTTAGTGTTAATTTAATCCCCCTGGTGTTATTTTAATCCTGGTGTTCATATAATCCCAGTGTTAACTTTGTATCTCTTTTTATATAAGGAGATGTGTAATAGTTTTGTTGCATGGATTTGTTAGACATTTATAGTTAGTTAGTTTGTATTGTGGACAAGTGTATTGAACTATTTAATAGTTGACGATGTTTACTCCAGAGTGAGTCGGAAACTAGTCCACCCAGAGACGGAGAGTGAGGAGCGATATGATCGAGGTGTATACAGCAAATGGAAGTCAGGGCTAAACAAAGGTGATATAACAAAGGTACTCGAACTATCCAACCCGGAATGAACTCGTAGCAATGGTTTTAAATTGGAAAAATTTAGATTTAGGCGCGAGATAGATAAACACTGGTTTGAAAATAGAGTAGTGGGTGAGTGGAACCAGCTACCAAACATCATCATTAACTCGAATACGCTGGATAGCTTCAAATATAGGTTGGACGGATATATGAGCGATTGAGGTTGGGTGTAAATTGGACTGCCCAGTATGCATGGGCCAATAGGCCCGCTGCAGTTTCCTCCATTCTTATGTTCTTATGAGTCTCACCTCTCGTGCTGGGGGTAGGCCTTGGCCCTCCAGGAATTCTGGGAGTCGTTGATCTCATCTATCATCTTATGGTCGTTCTTGAAGAGCTGTGTCGACGACGCCTTCTTCAGGTTGTGGGTCACTCGGGGAGTCGTCTGGACAGGGAGTAAAGGGATAAATATGACCAAGGTTATCATCATCTAGTGAAGCAGCCAACGGTGCAGATAAATTATTCCGTATCACAAAATCAAGACATACTGTACAGTACCGCGTTGTGCTTCTGGGCGGTGTAGCAGGACCAGTTCCTGATGGTCTTGTCTCGTGACCAGCCGTTGAAGGTGCGATCACAGTAGGACACCGAAGAAACCATGTCGCCCTCGTAGTAGGAGAAGGCGAAGTAGGAGCGCTCGTTGATGTTTACCTGTTTAAGAAGTTTGATAAGATATATTTAATGCAAAGTGAATGATGTCATTAAAGTGTGAACTATAGCTTTCGGTCACTAAGGTTTGACAGCGTCACTTATCATTAACATGTTGTCATAGGATTGACGCATCTCTTGTAAATATATGTGGACCAGTTACTGGGTGATAACCGGTGGTCATAGGTTGATACGGGTAGCCTTGACAAATACTTGGTATAAATCACATATCGTTTCCTTAATGTGGAGTCGAATATAAATCATATTTGTTATAAATGATCAGACCGGACCATTGTTAGTGCTGCAGTACAAATCAAACTATCATACAGCAAGGTGTGGCATCTCAGCTGACCTCGAAGCCCTGGTTGTAGATCATGGTCCAGGTTCCCTCGTTGTTCAGCTCATCTTTGGCGACGTTGGGGAAGCTGAGGGTGAAGGTCTTGTTGTGGACGATGGGGCCGAGCTCGTCACAGTTGATGGTGTGGTCGCCTGTCCGTTCCGTCTCCGAGAAGGTCCAGGTGCCGCGGACGTCCTCGTAGAGGCAGTTGGCTGGCGTGTCCGCCAGGGCCGCCGCCACGCAACACAACGCCAACACAACTCTTGTCTGGGGGACGTGTGAGTTGTACATGGTGAATATTGTGACTTATATTAGTGGTGAAGTAAACATCACATCCGCCTGTATGATCAAACGTATTCTCTCTTTCTGTGTATATACAAAACAGCAACAACTATTTAGTATAATTACTTCATTACGCCATTACAGATCTGCAACAATAAGGACAGTTTAATATAATGATGTGTTATGTGTTAGTCGTCCTGTACTTACCAGCATGTTGTCTGTTGTGGTGAAAGTGTTGTAATGAGGGAGAGCTGAAGTTTTATACCCAGTATGGAGTTATCAGATACTGCCATAATATTTGGCCGGACACTCTTGCAATACTTGTACATACGGTATATTCTGTATTGCACTTTCATCAGAGTATTTTATATTAATCTTATAGCCTCTATCTGACGTCTGTATTACACTTGTTATCAAAGTAACCGCTTACTATTTATAATGAAAATATAAACAGCGACATATTGATGGTTTTATCAACATAACTTTTGTACTTCTAATTTTCTGAATCAGTCGACTTTATGTTATGGTCGCGTCTCACTAACTATCATTTATAACCTATATTTCCATCTACTGCTTGGGGGTACCCGGTGTTGCCTGGGTTTGTTTTTGAGGGACATCTCACAGCCTTTCACCATGACACGACGCCGTTATCTACACTACATCCAATTGACTATTCTTAGCCTCAATTAAGTGCAAATGATAAAAACATCCTCACCAAATCGCAGCTGTGGTCGTGTACTGCGGAGAGGTGTAAGGCTCTATAGAATTTTCAATATATCGTAGATGTGTTTTAAGAGAGACGGAGAACATTAGTTAACATAGAAAGCTCACATCAATACCTCCCGCTATATGTTATTATGCAGACACCAGAGTATATTTTTGTATAAAACATGTCTTATATCTGGTGCATCTTTGGCCCCATGACTTCAAACACCTCGTCTAAGTGGCACACACACACACACACACACATACAAGATCGTCCAACTGGGAAGTTGTCATCACAAGCTGATATCATTGTAGACTCGTCGGCTGAGAATGGTTCCACTCTGTACCAGCACCCGGAGTGTCTGGTGTTAGGCTCTGGGGGATTATCTGAAAATTATTACCCAAGGTTATTTTACCTAAAAATTAACTAATCAAACACTAACCGAACCTAACCTATCCTATCCCCCAAATAGTATTAGGGTGAGTAATCTTTAGGTAAAATAAGCCAGAGGAGGAAATCTTCAGGTCATCCCTAACGTGTACTCAACTCAAGATGTGGGTGACCTGCTGTCAGAATACATTAGAAACAAGAGAGCCGTCGCTGGGAAAACGTGACGTTGCACCACACTCGCTTGGGTGGGATTCCCGCGACTTGAGACACGGCTGGTGAGGCGCTTGATTGTCTACCGTGTGTGCGTGTGTGTGTGTGTGTGTGTGTGTGTGCGTGTATGTGTGTGTGTGTGTGTATGTGTGTGTGTGTGTGTGTGTGTGTATGTGTGTGTGTGTGTGTGTGTGTAAAAGAGATAAATAACATGTCAGTGTGTCTCTGAGAGAGAATGACAAAACCCGTACTTGTGTAAACACATTTTCGTGGCCACTTGGTCCAATATTTGGTAATGTCTGGCAACTACAAGACAGGTATAAGAGTTTAAGTTCTACACAAAAGCAGTCAGTACACCTCTTGGTACTCTAACACCTGAGCATGTTGGTAAGTAGACGTGAGACAATATGAAGGTAAAAGCGATGATGGCAGCCTATAGCTTGAGGCGTGTAGCGTTACTTCGAAATTATTGAGTCTACAAAGTTTGCTTTTGTTAAATTGGTTTACAGGATATGGAGATGTAAGACTGGGGTGAAGGAGCAGGGACACAGTAATATTTAGGTACTATTACTTTCTTAGATTTGATAAATATAAATTATGGAACATTTCTCCAAGATCACAGACACATATATCATGCGGATGTGATGCTTACCCTCACCACTAATATAAGTCATAATATTCACCATGTACAACTCACACGTCCCCCAGACAAGAGTTGTGTTGGCGTTGTGTTGCGTGGCGGCGGCCCTGGCGGACACGCCGGCCAACTGCCTCTACGAGGACGTCCGCGGCACCTGGACCTTCTCGGAGACGGAACGGACAGGCGACCACACCATCAACTGTGACGAGCTCGGCCCCATCGTCCACACCAAGACCTTCACCCTCAGCTTCCCCAACGTCGCCAAAGATGAGCTGAACAACGAGGGAACCTGGACCATGATCTACAACCAGGGCTTCGAGGTCAGCTGAGATGCCACACCTTGTATGAGTAATAATACTGACTTTAGCTTCCAGTATTAGTTGCATGCCTTCAATGATCATATATAAAAATTTAGATTGAAAACGTTAGTTCTGAGTCAAAATTTTAATAATAAATTTGAAGACATCTGGGGAACAAATGCCATCTTTTTTTTTAGTTTAGTTTTCACTCCTGGATACTTTATGTTGGTGGAACTTAACTCGCCGCTCATAATACTCTTTCCTTACTCATCAGGTGAACATCAACGAGCGCTCCTACTTCGCCTTCTCTTACTACGAGGGCGACATGGACTCTGCGGTGTCCTACTGTGACCGCACCTTCAACGGCTGGTCACGGGACAAGACCGTCAGGAACTGGTCCTGCTACACAGCCCAGAAGCACAACGCGGTACTGTATATTCTATTTTATGACAAAAATATACTGTGATGAAACTCCTTCCAAGTTTGTACAGTATGTGCTAATGGACTAAATGTGACTCTTATTATTGATCATCCAGACGACTCCCCGTATGACCCACAACCTGAAGAAAGCATCGTCGACACAGCTCTACAAGAACGACCACAAAATGATAGAGGAAATCAACGCCTCTCAGAGCTCGTGGTGGGCCAAGGCGTACCCCCAGCACGAGAGGTAAGACTCATAACACAGGTAGATCTGGAGAGTCTATGGTCCAAAGGGCTGAAAATGGAAGCCAGGTCATTAAAGGAGAATATGGGTAAGCGTTCACACTTCAGGGTCAATATTCAACATCTCTCGGTGTATAGAGAGTTGGTTTGTGTTTTAGCTGTAAAAATACAACAAAGAAAGGTTATGATTTAAGGAGGTCTGAGGACGATGACTTGAGGCAGGATGAATACAGTGTTAGAAGGAACTATTTAAGATGACTGCTGGTGAAGTTATATAGATTTTATTTATAGATTGAAGGTTTTTGATGAGTGCAAGAGAGAAAAAGCTTTACGTCAGTCTCCCGCAAAGAATTTTGAAACACTAAATTGGACCGAAAAAATACTAAAGTTATTAAGAGATGGTCATCTCCAAAACGACCTAATATATTTTATGTCCTTAATTCCTACGAGAAACAGCCAGAATAAGTCCAATTACATTAGTCGCAAAGGAATGAGAGTATATGAAAATGTAATTTATAACCTGTTATTGATGTTCTGTGTAGATATACCGTAGAAGAGATGATCAAACGTGCTGGCGGCTATAGATTCAGTCTACCCAAGCCGGCACCAGCCACCCAGGAGAAGAAGGATCGTGTTAGACTTCTGCCTGAAAACTTCGACTGGCGTGACGTTGATGGCGTAGACTTCGTGTCTGACGTGGGGGATCAGGCAGCATGTGGCTCCTGTTACATCTTCGCCTCCATGGGTATGCTGGAGGCCAGGGTGAGGATCGCCACCCGCAACCAACGACAGGACGTCTTCTCCCCACAAGTGAGTGACCAATTGGCCACTTAGATGAAGATTGCAGTGAGTCAGAATTCTAGATGACACACAATTATGTTTTCACTCATTCAAGCCACTTCCTGCTATAGTACAGAGTGCTGGACAACCAACAGCCAATGTACAGCTAGGGACAAAAGTTCGCTCCCCGTGGTGAAACTGAGTCGTCGATGCTGCTTCATTTTGGGAGGGAGCGAACTTTTGACCCGACTGTACACTCATATCTTCCCTCCTTTCTGTCATTTATTCACTCTTACTTCATGTCTTATCTTGTGGTACGATCCTTCCACAAAAAGTCCTTTCAATATTATAGTTATACTTACATATTCCATCATTTATCCCCAGGATGTTTTGTCGTGCTCGGTGTTGTCTCAGGGTTGTGATGGCGGCTTCCCTTACCTGATCGCTGGCCGCTACGCCCAGGAGCAGGGCGTCGTGGCAGAGGAGTGCAACCCTTATACAGCTAAGGTAAACAGAAGTGCCTGGGGAAACACGAAGTACTACAGTAAACCTTCCCAATACCAGACTAACCCCTGCAAACCCTGTCCATTATCGACAATATTCTGTTATTGAGAATATCTGGTATTGAGTAGTCCGGTATTGAGAAGTCCGGTATTGGGAAGGTTTACTGTATTAAGCTCACTATTGAGGGTTTACTGTATTAAGTCCGCTAATGAGAGGGTTTGCTGTATTAAGTCCGCGATTGAGAAGTCTGTTCTTGAGAGGGCTTACTGTAATGTCTTTCACATAGTCTTGGTTACAGATGATCCTAAATACTGTACAAATTTAGATTTATCGTTGAAGAATAAAAAATTGCGGGAAGGTAAAGTGTAGTAAAGTATATTATATGAAGGTCAGTACAGGAGGGAAACATTTTACTGATGTCCTGAATGTTGACAAGAGAAAGTGTTAAGACGAAAGATCCTTATATGACAACTAAACCAGGGTATTAGGCAGCTGTCCAGAATTATGGCCTTCAATAATCCTATAGATTTGACCTGTTACTGAATGGTCTGATGCCCTCTGACCTTGACCAGTGGCAGATCATAACTAGAAATATTTTATTCTCAGTCACAACCATTAGACTACTTTAGGGATATTATTTAAGAGTTT
The DNA here is from genome assembly GCA_958450375.1 of Homarus gammarus. Taxonomy (NCBI): domain Eukaryota; kingdom Metazoa; phylum Arthropoda; class Malacostraca; order Decapoda; family Nephropidae; genus Homarus; species Homarus gammarus. Next base: position 7,028,820 of record CAUDMG010001775.1, read on the forward strand.
AATAGTCTGTAAGTTGGAACACAAACAAACATAGGCAGGCAGGTAATAGGCTATGAACAGCAGTGTAACCACAAAGGGCAGTACTACCGTCGTGACTTAGGAGAGCTTAAGGGATTCCTGAACCTTTCTTTCCTCTTCTATAGTACTACTGCTGGCTGCTGTAAATGACATGGGGAAGGCAAGTAGGCTGTATAAAGCCAGTCCATGTATGTAAAATAATTATTTTATGACGATTTCGACACTTATAATTTGGACAAACTTCAGGATGAAGAATGCGACACGGACATGAGCTGTTCACGCACCTACGTCAGCGAGTATGAATATGTGGGCGGCTACTACGGCGCCTGCAACGAGGAGCTCATGATGTTGGCCCTGGTGGAGACTGGTCCCTTGACCGTGGCTTTTGAGGTCTACGACGACTTCCATGGCTACAGCGGCGGCATTTACCACCACACGGACTCTGGCAACGGCTTTAACCCTCTGGAGGTAAGATACCTGTATGATTAGATTAAATCTTTACATTTATTAAATCAGTTAAAAACGGAATTCTCCTTTTTCAACTCCTCTTAAACAGACGTATAACTGTATTTTCCCTATTTCTTACGGCAGGTGGTGAACCACGCGGTGCTGTTGGTGGGCTATGGTGTAGAAGCTGAAACAGGGGAGAAGTTCTGGTCGGTGAAGAACTCCTGGGGCGGCAGCTGGGGAGAGGAAGGCTACTTCAGGATCAGGCGAGGCACCGACGAGTGTGGTATGGAGTCTGCAGCCTTCGGGGCCACCATCATCCCCTGAGCTGGGAGTGTCTACGGCAGTCCTCTCAGAAGGTCAATATAACATTTGGCTTTATAAAGTTTTCTTTTTATCCCATTATAGTGAACCGATAATACTTTTATGAGTGATGTTGAAAAAAAGAAGTAAAATTGAACTTGCCATCAGCCACGCTGTGTGATGGAACTCTCAAGTCAAGAAAATGCGTCTGTGATTAAGTGATGGAGTTAATCTATAAGGATTAGCTTATATGGCTAACAGTACAACCCACACAGGGAAAACTTACGAGACCTTCTGCAGATGGTGATACATTTCTATACAAAAATAAACACTGTATCGCCTATATTGTTATATGTTTAAAGATGAATCTTTTTTTGTTTCCTGTTTATATTCTACAACACAGAGCGATTATGTATATCCTACACACACTGTCTTAAAGTAGCAAGGTGAGGGGGGGGGGGGTGGGGGTTGTACACTCATCAACCAAAAAAGTAACTTCACAGAGGTAACTGATGAATTTCAAAATGAACACCGCAACTCCTAGAAACACAAGATTCGAAAGCAGCAACATCGTAGAAAGGACAAGAAGTGGCCGGGTGACTGTCCCTTCATGGGTGGATGTGACGGGGTGGTCCAGGTGAAGTAACTACCATCGAAGGGAATCTGAATAGTGATCTATATTATCAATATTCTTGAGACCTCGTTGCTTCCCTCAGTGCAAGCCTTATGGCATACCAGAGCCTCAACCCATCCATCTGGTGCAAGACAGGTCACCAATACACACCAGCCGGGTAATCATGGGTGGCTTACTGCCCACCCAGAGATTATTTTATTAGATTGGCCGTCTAAAAGGTGTGACTGCAATCCCATCGAAAACTTATGGGGGTTTATGGTTCAGGAGTGGGAGGTGGAGAAGACAAGAGAGGCGGTGACGTGGAAAGCCACAGAGGTATGGGAGGGGATCAGGGGAATACCGAACATATGCAGCAACCTGGTTGATTCCCTTCCAAGCGTTTGCAGGGTGTAATAAAAGCTCAGGGTTGGTGGACAAAATGCTAGGCAGTTAGCAGAGGGTAATGTTTCGCAGAATAAATTAAAACTATTTGTGAGCAACGTCACTAGTGGAGTTCCCCAAGGCTCAGTACTTGGACCATTATTATTTATTAAATACATAAACGACATAGGTATCGGCATAGACAGCAACATAAGTAAATTTGCTGATGACACTAACATAGGACATGTAATTGAAACTGACGAGGACTCCGCAAAACTACAGGAAGATCTAAACAAATTTTTCGAATGGTCTGAAAAATGGCAGATGAAATTCAATGTGGAAATATGTAAAGTACTCAGTATAGGAGATGTAAACAGGGAAACCAATTACCAGATGAACAACGATGCCATTGTGAAATCCGGCTGCGAGAGAGATTTAGGAGTATTGATAAGTAGGAATCTTAAGCCAAGGAAACAATGTGTTTTTGCTCATAACAAGGCTAATAAAGTACTTGGGTTCATACAAAGGAGTGTTAGTTACAAGACTAGCGAGGTCATCTTAAGATTATATCTTGCGCTTGTGAGACCTCACCTGGATTACGCACTGCAGTTCTGGTCACCATATTACAGAATGGATATAGAATCCTTGGAAAGAATCCGGAGGAGAATAACAAGACTAATCCCGGGCATTGGGAACCTTGAGTACAGAGACAGGTTATAGCATCTTACTTTGCACTCCCGCGAGAGACGTAGAACGAGGGGTGATATGATAGAGGTGTATAAATGGAAGTCAGGGCTAAGCAAAGGGGACATTACAAAGGTACTCAAACTATCCAACCTGGAGCGAACTCGTAACAATGGTTTTAAATTAGACAAATTTAGATTTAGGCCGCGAAATAGGTAAACACTGTTTTGGAAACAGAGTAGTGGATGAATGGAGAAGTTACCAAATATCATCATTAACCCGAATACGCTGGATAGCTTCAAACATAGGTTGGATGCTTATATGAGCAATAGGGGTTGGGTGTAAATGGGACTGCCCAGTGTGGGCCAATAGGCCCGCTGCAGTTTCCTCCATTATTATGTTCGTGTGTTTTTATTAGCAATGCAAGTAAATTTGCTGAGGACACAAAGGTAGGACAAATAACCAAAAGACCTGAACAAACTTTTAGTATCAGATGTGTCTTGACAAAGTTATCCCCACTTATTCAAGAAATGGTCACCAACCGAAAGTGCCATTTTACTCATTAGTAAAAGTTCTTGTCAGTTCGGTGACTTGTATTTCATATTTAATATTGTAATTACTGTATAATACTCAGTTAACAATAAAAAAAAGTCAAAATTAAATAGCAAGATTTATTTCCTAAAATGTAAATTATGATAAAGAAGAAAGTGACCTTGACCAAAAATAGTTTAGAAATAAAACAGTTGACAAACCTACGTCGGGGTAATGAGTCTTGTTGTCACACTTGTTTTGGGGTAATGACTAAAACTAATTGAGAACCACTGGATTATGTGGTTCAGTTTTGGTTACTAACTATAGATTGGATATTGATTCCCCAGAAAACATTCAGAGGAGGATGACGAAGTTAATCCCGGGAACTTGGAACCTTAAATATAGAAATGGATTATTAACAAAAAATTTCTGTCATATAAATCAACGAAGTAAACACACATTAAGAAACCACATCATTGTCTCCTGCTTTCCTGGGTCACGAGTGTACATGAGTATGTGTCTGTGTACTGTAGGTGTGGTTTATACGCCTGAGAATGTCCAGCTGTTCACCAGGTATCTCCCGTCGGCCTTCACACCACAATCATCCACCTCTTGTCTCTCTCAGGTAAGACAGGTAATGTTTATTGACACTAAGATAGATCGGTGTTGATTAACTAAGTGTATTGTATTACATTTGTCACGGTTTCTGCCACCAACTTGGATCTATTGTTTCTTATAATATATCATTATATGGTCTAACGTCGACATACTAAACCGTTTGTGACTTCAGATTTTAAGTCTGATCATAAGGTAAGATGTATTCTATTTACGTTTTATTCAATGGATGTAAATACAACTTGTAGATTCGGCTCTTACATCATTGTAGTTAACGTGTGTGTGAGAGAGAGATATCAGTGTTCGGGTTCATGCCAATATGGAAGTATCTGGTAACAGTATGCGAGGTATAAAGTCTAAGCTCGGACATAAAACAATATCCACAACAGCTCTCCCACCAATAGAATAACATGTTGGTAAGTAGACCTGACGTACGGCACTTAGATTATAATTTTCATTTATATTTGCTGTGGAAGTCTTACACACACACACACACACACACACACACTCACACTCACGTCAAATCGCATTTACGCAGTTCCTTTTTAAGAATTTTGTAAGATTTATAAAAAGGAATGGAGTTCTCTCTGTAGAGGAAAAGAACAAACATTTTAAGGAATAAATTTGTCTATATATACAGACAAAACAGAATCAGTCGTTGTTTGATCATACAGGCGGATGTGATGTTTACTTCACCACTAATATAAGTCATAATATTCACCATGTACAACTCACACGTCCCCCAGACAAGAGTTGTGTTGGCGTTGTGTTGCGTGGCGGCGGCCCTGGCGGACACGCCGGCCAACTGCCTCTACGAGGACGTCCGCGGCACCTGGACCTTCTCGGAGACGGAACGGACAGGCGACCACACCATCAACTGTGACGAGCTCGGCCCCATCGTCCACACCAAGACCTTCACCCTCAGCTTCCCCAACGTCGCCAAAGATGAGCTGAACAACGAGGGAACCTGGACCATGATCTACAACCAGGGCTTCGAGGTCAGCTGACGGTGTTTACTGTACTATAACTTGTCCACACTGCAATGATAACAATGTTGATTATAATATCATAAACTAGTTGCAAGAAATTAATCTTCCTCAAAGTTTTAATAAATCGTTAATATAATTTTACGTGAATAATGCCACATCAGGTGAACATCAACGAGCGCTCCTACTTCGCCTTCTCCTACTACGAGGGCGACATGGACTCTGCGGTGTCCTACTGTGACCGCACCTTCAGCGGCTGGTCACGAGACAAGACCATCAGGAACTGGTCCTGCTACACCGCCCAGAAGCACAACACGGTACTGTATATTCTATTAGCCTCTATTGAATAATTTTGTAGGAAATTAATATCCTAACACTTACAGGCGACAAGCGTTATGAGCCTTATGTCCTTCATCCTCTTATTATCTCTGCAGACGACTCCTCGTGTGACCCAGAAGGTGAGGAAGACTCAGTCGTCTCGACTCTACAAGAACGACCACAAGATGCTGGAGGATATCAATGCCTCTCAGAGCTCCTGGTGGGGGAAGGCCTACCCCCAGCACGAGAGGTGAGACTCCTAGCTTTAACAGAAGTGTCCGGCCGAGGCCTTGAACCAAAATAAATGTTGGAAGGGAGATGACAGTTCAGGTATAACAACGGCCAAGTTTATGGATATTTTATTCTCTCGAAGAACATTTAAAATTCAGTAATATTTTTTAGTCTTATTTGATTAGAAGTTTTATAAAAATACATTTTACGGAACTCCATTGATGTTTTATGCAGATATACTGTTGAGGAAATGTACAAACGTACTGGTGGGCGAGCAGTCAGTCTACCCAGGCCCGCGCCAGCCACCCAAGAACAAAAACAACGTGCTAGCCTTCTACCGGAGAACTTCGACTGGCGTGACGTTGAAGGCGAGAACTATGTATCAGACGTCAGGGACCAGGCAGAATGTGGCTCCTGTTACATTTTCGCCTCCATGGCTATGCTGGAGGCCAGGGTGAGGATCGCCACCCGCAACCAACGACAGGACGTCTTCTCCGTCCAGGTGAGACAGTAGGAATCACATGAGGTTATACGGAGCTAAAGGATTCACACACGTAGACACTCATACTACGGGTCACTCATACTATAGGTCACTCATACTATAAGTCACTCATACTATAGGTCACTCATATTATAGGTCACTCATACTATAGGTCACTCATATTATAGGTCAGTCATACTATAAGTCATTTATATTATAGGTCACGCATTCTATACTTAATGAAATACTGATATCTTACCCACAGGACATAGTGTCGTGTTCGGTGTTGTCTCAGGGGTGTGAGGGAGGCTTTCCCTACCTGGTAGGTGGCCGATACGCCCAGGACCAAGGCGTCGCGGCTGAGGAGTGTAACCCTTATACTGGCGTGGTGAGTGATGGAACCCTGATATATTTTTTTTTTTATTCGTGTAAAATTAAGTTTTTTTTTCTCTCTCTCTCTCTCTCTCTCTCTCTCTCTCTCTCTCTCTCTCTCTCTCTCTCTCTCTCAAGTATAATAATATTGACTTTAGTAATAGTGTAGCTAAAATTTTAACCACAATGAACAGTGACTACATTTTTATCAGTAAACAGTGTTATGGTAAGGATATATGTGGCAAACGAAAACAATTTGTAATATTTCATAAAACGCAACAACCCCTTTAGGACGACGCTTGTGACACAGACACAAGCTGCCCGCGCACCTACGTCAGTGAGTATGAATATGTGGGAGGTTACTATGGCGCCTGCAACGAGGAGCTCATGATGTTGGCCCTGGTGGAGAATGGCCCCATGGCTCTGGCTTTTGAGGTGTACGACGACTTCCTGAGCTATAGCGGCGGCATCTACCACCATACTAACCTCAAGAACGACTTTAGCCCTCTGGAGGTGACACACTCTTACATTACCTCAAACTTTACAAAGAGTTTTATTACATGTAATAACTTTTGAAACATAAATCGCCCCGAGCTTATGGGAATTCCTCTGGACATAAACTTAAGTAATTTATTATTAATAGCATTCAAAACACTTAAGCTTTTTGTGTTTCATCCTAGGAATAAAATAATGATTCATAAAACTATTGAAAAAATATGTCAATTTTCTTTATGCGAGATTTTATATACAATGTTTTGGGAACAATTAAATATGTCTATGAAACATTATATTTTATGTTCCCGGCCAGGAGGTGAACCATGGGGTGCTTCTGATGGGGTACGGTGTGGACGCTGAGACTGGGGAGAAGTATTGGACATGCAAGAACTCTTGGGGTACATCATGGGGCGAGGACGGCTTCTTCAGGATCAGGCGAGGTACCGACGAGTGTGCCATTGAGTCTGTAGCATTCCAGTCTACCGTCATTCCCTGATCTCCCACACCGTCGACACCGGAGGAATGAATAAACGGTTTTTATTTTTTCTAAGATATTAAATGTAAAATAATCCAATACATAGTTGTTTTTGTTATCCTCCTAAATAAGAAAAAAAAGAACAAAATAAGAAACCTAATGAATTATTACATTAAAACAGAAGAAAAATCTACCAGTCGCCATAAGTAGCCATTTGGTCTCATAAAGAACTCTTGGGCAACAAACAAAACCAAACGAGACTTATGAATGGATTGTAAAATTGGAATAAAAAAAATAGGGTCGGTTGGTTTATGTAAATAATCCCTTGAGTAAGATGGCATAACTTATCGTACTCAAGGGTTTAACTTATCGTACTCAAGGGGTTAACTTATCGTACTCCGGGGGGTTAACTTATCGTACTCAGGAGGTTAACTTATCGTACCCAGGAAGTTAACTTATCGTACCCAGGAAGTAAACTTATCGTACTCAGGAGGTTAACTTATCATGCTAAAGGGGGTTCAGAACGGGAAAAGGTACAATACAAAGAGGAATGGGAAGAGCAATAGAGCATTAGAAGAAGTACAAGCCAAAGAATTAGATAAAGTGATAGAATACAAGAGAGAGATGGGGAGTAACAAGGAAGGAAGAAGAGGCCCGATAACTATTGAAAATGAGAAATATAGAAAGAAAGAGAGTAAGATGAAGAACCATAATTGGGATGACAAGATAGGAAGTAAACGACGAACAAGCGAAAAAGGAGTAGAGGAAGGAAACAAAGTATAAAGTAACGCAGGCAGACACAGACAGGTATTGATCAAAGGAAAACATCTATAATATAGTTAATAGAATTGTTAAGGCAGTTTTTGCACCTTGATAGAAACAGAAATAGAAATCCAGTAAAACTTTATCACACGATCACACAAACACACAAACACACAGACACAAACACAGACAAAAACACACAAATACACAGATGTAAACACACAAACATAGTCACACAGTCACAGGATCACATAAACGGAGTGTAAGATGTGGTTACTTGACTCCAGTGTTTAGTGGCGGGAACACCAGCGGTTAGTTCACATGTTGTCAGCACAAGACACACTACCTCACCCACGTGTACTTTGTGGGCGAGATAACACACAACAGAATATATGAATATATGAGCGGCAGGAGGGGGTGGAGGGCTGCACAGGAGGGGGTGGGGGCCGTACAGGAGGGGGTGGGGGCCGTACAGGAGGGGGTGAGGGCCGTACAGGAGGGGAGTGGAGGGCCGCACAGGAGGGGGTGGGGGCCGCACAGGAGGGGGTGGGGGCCGTACAGGAGGGGGTTGGGGCCGCACAGGAGGGGGTGGGGGCCGTACAGGAGGGGGTTGGGGGCCGTACAGGAGGGGGTGGGGGCCGTACAGGAGGGGGTGGGGGCCGTACAGGAGGGGAGTGGAGGGCCGCACAGGAGGGGGTGGAGGGCTGCACAGTAGGGAGGTGGAGGGCCGCACAGGACGGGGTGGGGGCCGTACAGGAGGGGAGTGGAGGGCCGTACAGGAGGGGGTGGAGGGCTGCACAGGAGGGAGGTGGAGGGACGCACAGGAGGGGAGTAGAGGGCCGCACAGGAGGGGAGTGGAGGGCCGTACAGGAGGGGGTGGGGGCCGTACAGGAGGGGTGGGGGCCGTACAGGAGGGGAGTGGAGGGCCGCACAGGAGGGGAGTGGAGGGCCGCACAGGAGGGGAGTGATGGGCCGCACAGGAGGTGGTGGAGGCCGTACAGGAGGGAAGTGGAGGGCCGTACAGGAGGGGGTGGGGGCCGTACAGGAGGGGTGGGGGCCGTACAGGAGGGGTGGGGGCCACACAGGATGGGGTGGAGGCCGTACAGGAGGGGAGTGATGGGCCGCACAGGAGGTGGTGGAGGCCGTACAGGAGGGAAGTGGAGGGCCGCACAGGAGGGGAGTGGAGGGCCACACGGGAGGGGAGTGGAGGGCCGCACGAGAGCTGCGCGCGCACCTACATAAGTGAATATTCTTACGTTGGAGGCTACTACGGCGCCTGTAATGAGGAGTCTATGTTGGTGACGCTCTTTCTCCTTTATGGTGTATGATGACTTTCCGAACCACGGAGGAGGGGTTTACCATCACACGGGCATCAACAATGTTTAATCCATTTGAGGTGAGTTAAGGTCTCTGGAGCTGTAATTCATTATTTATTTAACCCATTTAAAGTGTTTATATAAAACATGGTGTTTTAAGGTTGACCAGTAAAATGGAAAGTAGACATCCAGTATGTACGCTGACGGACACTAATTTATAGAAAGTGAGCCACGCGGTGCTGATCGTCGGGTTCGGGGTGGAGGAGAGCACAGGGGAGAAGTTCTGGACGGCAAGGAACTCGTGAGAGAGCAACTGTAGGCGAGGACGGCTACTTCAGGATCCGGCGAGGGACTAACGAATGTGCCATCGAGTCTATAGCCGTTCACCGGCATCCCTTGAACTGGTCGACCAGACACCAATTGGGGCAACACGATCTGAGACTGACGAACAATCAACCTCGTATATCGGGTCAGTGACTGTGAGAGACGGAAATTAGATGGACGAATAACCATTCGAGGACGAAAAGGTTAAGCCGTCATCATTAAATTGTTAAACCTTCGTCATCACAGGATTAAACCTACAGCTGTTGTTTTATATATTTAGGTTCTTCAACAAAACTCCATTAGTTACTAGTTTCTCCACTATACAGTAACTTCTAAAACTTACTTTTGAAATATAATTTTCTTGAATAAACTGAAGTCATTTTTTCTTCCCCTACGCCTATGAATTCAGTGGTGTTTGTTTACAAGATGAAATAATAATAAATAATGAAAATCTATAATCGACACAGCTTAATACTAATAAACAAACCCACTGTAGTCCTGAGCTCCGATATTTGTTGTACTATTAACCTCAGCGCGTCTTCTATTACAAATATTCCTCAAGGTTGAAGTAAGAACTGCTCATGATGAGAGTGAACAAAGGATGTGAAGAGAGGTGGTGTGTACAGCTGTTATTGCTTCACTTGGATACAATGTCGTCTTTAGGTATGGGCCAACAGGGAACTGATCCAAGGCCCAAAGGTCTAACTGGCCACAAAGTTGATACTATTTGGAGACAAAATGGTGAGATGTAAAATGGTTTTCCCCGGGTGACACACACGAGGACTGAGGCGACAGCTGCACCTGTTCCCGCGCTACAACTGCCAGAGCACTTCTTCAGCTTCAAGTGTGTCAGTATCGATAGTGTTTGTAAAATACGGGTAATTTTTGGTGAACTAGACATTATCTTTGATTCTATATTCAGAATTTGGGTTTTAATTATTCGGTTATGGCAGGTCAGCATTCTTCCTGGTAATGAGGTTTTGAGATTGAATTTTGCTTAATTAAGATATTTTCTTTTTTTTCAAAGTTAGTGTTGCTTTGTCAGGTGATGCTTGATTAACAGCAGGTGACTTGTGGTTACATGTCCAGACACCATAAAATAGTCAGAGAACTTGAAGATTGCTTTTCAACTATATAAAACTAAAGTAATAATTTCTCCAACATTACAAAGAAATACTATACAATTTTTAAAAGAGAATTACCCCCAAAAATCCACGATAATACGATAACGGAGACAAAGAGTCAGCTCACTCACTCAGCATGACTCGTTGTTTGTAATGACAAGTTCTGTAAACAAATCATCGCTATGGAATTTGATGAAGTAGAATAAACTCTTTTAAAACTACGCTTCACTGTAACACCTATTTGTTTACAAAATCCCGTCTTCTCAAATAACAAAAGATTCTGATATCACACAACTAGAGAGATAATGCTTACAAATATTTTCATACTTCCCAAATCTATTAAGCGATTTTTTTTACGGGGAATAGCCCACCCGGGCACAGTGTTTGGCTGTGTGAGGAAAGAAGGATGTACTCTAACGGGTTATTCCAGTGTGACCGACATCCATATAGAAACGGTGGGCACCGCGGGCAAGACGAGTGTTACGAGCCCACGGCCTTGCCGGCGGTACACAGGATGCCAAATCCTCCGAACATTGCCAATTAAAGGACCTGGAAAAGAGAGAGAGAGAGAGTGAAGCAACATTACGGCGAAGAGAAAGGGAAGAGAGATTATCAACTAAAGGAGGAGAGTTAATAAGACGAAATGCTTTTGATTCCACCTTATCGAACAGATGGACAGAAGACGAGTCACCACAGATATGAGAGCAGTACTCCAAGTTAGGACGAATGAATCCCTTATATACTTGAAGCAACTGCTCAGTAGTGAAGTAGCTACGGCATCTGTACAGCATTCCCAGCTTTCGGGAGGCAGTTTTAGCTATGTTGTGGAAGTGTGGCTTCCACTACATATTAGAGGAAATGGTGAGGCCTAGCATATCTATTTTCGAATTTGGCAGAATGATTGCTTCCTGAAATGTGATTGGTGGGAGATCTTCTATTTTGGAATGTGTAATTGGTAAATACTGTGTTTTATTATTCATGAATTTAACCAAGTTTTTACCTCCCCATTCGGAGATACTGCACAGATCCTCATTGATAGATGAAGCGATATCAACTCGAGAAACAGACCTAGTTTGAGAATTAGAGTGAAGGGAAAAATGTGAAGAAGAGTGAAGAGTACAACCATCAACGTAAGAATGGATAGAATTAATCGTTGTGTGAAGTAAATCATTGATAAAAAGAAGGAAGAGAGTTGGTGAAAGAAAAGAACCCTGTGAAAACACTATTGGTAGAGAAAGAGCGAGAGATCGATCCCTCGACAACAACTGCTGTAGATCGGTTCTCATGGAAGCTAAAAATTAGAGAACAAAGTCGGGGAGAGAAACCATAAGAGGAAAGTTTTGAAAGCAAAGACTTTTGCCATACCCTGCCAAATGCTTTGGAGATGTCGAGGGCCACGACGAAAGAGAAAGGTGTTCAAGGTGACGGAGAAAATGAGAGATAATATAGTTTCGAAAATCTTAGTAGAGGGATGAAGTTAGGGCAATAGGGCGATGATTAGAGGTTTCTCAGGTTTAAAGCTATCAGCTTAAAAAAATATATATATTTTAGGTTTTAAAACTCGCGTACTATACAACCTTCAGACGACTCAAGCTACAGTACTGTGCTTGATGACGAGTCATTTGACAGGAGATAAAGCACTCTGGGGTGAGGCGGTGACACTCTCTGCTAGGCTATCAAGGTGAGTGCACGAGCTTGCTTTGGTCCCGGGAGATAAGAGTACTCTGCTATTAGTTCGCGGCTAATGTACGATTCGTGACCGTCAGCGGTTCGGTAATTATGGAAGAAGTTTTTAGACACAGTTTTGTATGTTTATTTCTTTCACTTCTATTCATTTTCTTGGGCAAATGCTTAGTTTTCTAGATATAGGCGAGTTACGATAGCATTCTTACAGACGCATCATCAGTTGTGATGTGGCAGATGTAAACAACAATGTACCGTGAGGGCTAACATACCATCAGTGGACAATCACTATCCGAATAATTACCAAGTTCGCTTTAAATTATGATGAAATATCTTAAATATTTAATTGAAAGCACTTGTAATTCTTAAATAGTAAATTCGTTTAAATGATGATGAATGTAGAGGAATGAGGGGAAGGTTCAGTGTTAAATAACATTACTAGGACATTTTCCACATCTTACACTAAACATCAAATACATCCATACATTATATTTTAAATACTACAGAAGAAGAAAGCCAGTTGCCATGTATTAAAAAATTACTGTCAATTTATTAACATACAACAACAGATGTTAGTGTTTATCGTGCTGGCTGGCGCTGCTGCCTTGGTCACAGCAGACACTCCAGCCAACTGTTTGTACGAGGATATATGCGGCACCTGGACCTTCTCGGAGACTGAGCAGACAGGCGACCACACCATCAACTGTGACGAGCTCGGCCCCATCGTCCACGCCAAGAACTTCACCCTCAGCTTCCCAAACACCGCTACAGACGAGCTAGGCAATGAAGGAACTTGGACCTTGATCTATAACCAGGGATTTGAGGTACGAACTATTGTATAACAAAAACACAAAACAAAAGCATGTCTCGAGGATTAATGCGTCTAAAGCCAATACTATGGTGGTATATGAAATGACTGCCATGATGTTTGATGAATGAAGTGAACAAAGGAGGTAAAATTCTTAGTGTGAAGTTTTTTTTTAAATATCTCATGTCCTTCTCATTCCCCTCCGTACATCCCTCCTTTAACAACAGGTGAATATTATCCGTGTACTTTTTCTATCTCCCGCACCTCCCCCTCTTAAATATATTTCTTTGTAAACAGGTGAACATCAACGAGCGCTCCTACTTCGCCTTCTCCTACTACGAGGGCGACTTGAACGCTGTGGTGTCCTACTGTGATCGCACCTTCAACGGCTGGTCACGGGACAAGACCATCAGGAACTGGTCCTGCTACACCGCCCAGAAGACCACACCGGTAAGTTTATTCTGACGTATAAGACACTCGTCCAGTACGTGCCAGCCACAGACAGATAATTTAATCACTCACAGTCTGTTGTCATGCAGGAGTACGGGCGTTGTTGTCATGTTGGGGTACGAGTCCTCCTTCAAAGCTACTATAATTAAGGAAAAAGTTAATATATTTATGCCTTGTGTCGGTAAGTCTGTTGTGTCTTTCTCGGGGAGCCTAATCTTGCCTTCACTCACCAGGTTAATCCTCGGGTAGAAGCTCGTCCCGCCCAGAGGGAGCTGGATCGCCCCTTCAGGAATGATCAAAGATTCATCGACAAAATCAACGCTGCCCAAAGCTCGTGGACAGCTAAAGCTTATCCCGAGTTCACTAAGTCAGTAATACAGAGGCGTCTCCGTCTTTATGTTTCTTGGTCTTCATTATATTTGCCATAAAAGATTTATTTTGGTAAAGTTACAGCGAACTGTCATTTTCTTTACTCGGAAACATGTTTTTAAGAATACAGACACTATATTGCATTACCATTATGAAGTATACAGTCATGGTAAATGTCTTGGTGGTGTCAGATATACTGTGAAGGAGATGCAACGTCGAGCTGGTGGCCCGAAGCCTGCCATCTCGTCTCGACCTCGCCCGGCTCCAGCTACCGCCGAGCAGAAGGCCCAAGCCGCCCTCCTGCCGGAGCATTTCGACTGGCGTGATGTGGAAGGCGAGAACTACGTGTCACCCGTTAGGGACCAGGGCGGCTGTGGCTCCTGCTACGCGTTTGCCTCCATGGCCAACCTGGAGGCCCAAGTGAGGATCGCCACCCGCAACCAGCGACAGGATGTGTTCTCCCCACAGGTAACACTACTGTAGTGTGAGGAAAGATACCATGTAGGTCACAAAGATTCAGAAGCTTCACCTTCTACGATGTCATGTTTAAGCGAAATCATTATTTTGTTTTACCTGAAAAATGTCCACCAACAGTTCTTTGTTCATGGGTGAATCAACTCTGTAAATCTGTATGTTACACCACCCTGACCTCTAAGACCTGATAAAGACACTTCAGGACCTTTGTTCAGTAATCCTTTTGTTAGTTACCAATCATAGGATGCGCATGAAGTGCACAATAAACTAGCTGCTCCTCGTTACAAAATTTTAAAAATCAAATATTCCTCTGAACTCTCCTGCCTCCCGCAGGATATCGTGTCGTGCTCAGAGTTGTCTCAAGGATGTAATGGAGGCTTCGATTTCCTGATAGCTGGCCGCCACGCCCAGGACCAGGGCGTCGTGGCCGAGGAGTGCAACAAATACGTCGGCTCGGTAAGGCTGGTTGGCAGAGGGCATGGTGATAGGGTCCGTGGCATTGGTGTTTCCACTCCGGCTAGTGTTTCCCATAGAAACATTACCGTCACTGTCATAACCACTGGGGTCTGACTCTTGAAGGCTGTTGGATTCAGTATGACCAGGCGAGTTGGCGATGGCATCAGTATCAGAGATGTCTGTGTCCATGAGAGAGCCTCTTCTGGGACGTTTATGTCGACCTCTCATGCTGGCAAAAACTTGCTGACTGAGGGGCCCTTTGTGGGACGATCGGGAAGTCAAGAGCACCTATGGGCACGTCTGTCCCCTTATGTGGTCACGCCACGACTGTGAGACGCAAGGAGCTATTTGCAAAATCAGCTTGACCTCGCTCAACCTCTGATGAAGTTACAGACCTCAGCATGTATGACATGAACAACTACTGAGTCATGGCTGAATAACTTAATGAATAAATACTGAGTCATTGTTGAATAATTTAGTGAATAATTGGATATTATACATTTAAGTATTATACATTTGGGTGAATATTTATATAACACAATTGGTGCTGTTACATGAGCCTGTGTGTCTTTCTGTCTCTGTGTGTTGCTTTAATGACTGTGTGTCTGTATGTGTCTAATCAGGACTATAGATTAGACCACACTGCCCCCATTATAATTAAAATCGTGTAACTTCTGAAAATATTTAACCCTTTAGAATGCAGCGGCTCACCTTGGTATTTTATTCAGCTGAGAGAAACCTCTGGCCCCTAAAGGGTTACAGTAAGAAACTAACACTCCATGATAATGTGTTTATGTTGTGAAATAACCTGACCTAACCGAACCTAACCTCCCTCACCCAGGACACCTCCTGTGCCACGGACAATTCCTGTTCTCGTACGTACGTGAGTGACTACCAACACGTGGGCGGCTACTACGGCGCCTGCAACGAGGAGGTCATGCTGGAGGCCCTCGTCACCACCGGCCCCATCTCCGTCTCCTTCGAGGTGTACAGCGACTTCCAAAACTACATTGGCGGCATTTACCACCACACGGGCCTCGAGAGCGACTTTAACCCCTTCGAGGTAACCCTAAACAGTGTTCATCAAAGGAGTGAGTGTGTTTCTCATGCTGGAGTGAACGTTGATGAGTCTTACAAGTTCTGTATGTGTGTGGAAGGGGAAGGGTCAGTTGAAGCTGAGGGGTCAGTTGAGGTCGTGGGGGTCAGCTAAGGTTATAGGGGTCAACTGAGGTCGTGTTGACACTATGTGAGTCAGGTGTCGCTCAGGTTCCTTAACACCTCCAACAGGATGTTATTATCTTCTTCAATAGCTCTTTAATCCTATTCTATATATATGTAATCTTTGATGAAACTGACTAAAACTCTCTCTCTCTCTCTCTCTCATCTCATGTAAACAATCCAGAACTCTACCTGTCTCTCCTTCGTAGTTAACCAACCACGTGGTGCTCATCGTCGGGTACGGTGTAGAAGAAGACACAGGCGAGAAGTTCTGGATCGTGAAGAACTCTTGGGGCGGCAGCTGGGGTGAGGACGGCTTCTTCAGGATCAGGCGAGGAACCGACGAGTGTGCCATCGAGTCCATGGCAGTCCAGGTTACGATCATACCCTAAGGAGGAGCGTCGGTGAAGAGGCGAGTACCAGAGGATGACAGATAAAGACAGATGAAAAGGAAGAAACCCGAAAAAGGCCAAAATAAAGATGGAAAAACCTATGAAATATTTTAAGTTCGTAGGCATTCAGGAAATATTTTGAGTTCGTAGGCTAAAGGCTTCGTTGTGTACATTCTTCAAGTACTGTCAGTGTCCACCAGCCAGCAGATGTTACCCAAAAGTCCTTAAAATGCTCCCCACCAATTTGAAGTTTGAGCAGGACAAAAATACCACTTATAAAACCACTTGTTACCATAATTTGTTCATTGTGCTAGAAATTTATCACATGAGTTGAATAATATGTACTATGAAGACGTAATTTATATAAATAGGAAGGAAATATTTATTCTCGCGCCTAATGTGTACAAATGAGAAAAAATACTAATTAAGTGTAGAATGAAAAGTTGTATAATTATTCTTTATTTACACTAAGAGAAACATTAACCCCGACAACGTTTATACCAAATTTATTTTATGAGGTCAGGGAAACTTGATGACAGATGAGAACTTTCTGTATTTCACCAACACTATAAGAATCTTTGGAACACTTAAGGAATCTTCATCCCAGCTCTTATTTCAACTGAGCATTAACCTCCATAACACTATTGGTGGGGGGGGTTAAGTTAGTGTTAGTGTTAGTTAATCTGTAGGTGAAATAAGGTTAGGTTAGTGTTGTTAATCAGTCGGTGAAATAAACTAGGGTGGAGATTCTTCAGGTGATCTCAGTCTTTTTAGTTTCAGCTTAACATTTAAAGACACAAATATGATATACAATAATTCTTAAACACATGAGGAGTAATTTTTATTATTACAATTACATAAATATGACTTAACATTACCTACATAAACACAAATTAGTTATACATCGTAAAGTTTGTCTACAGATGTAATTTCAGGTAAATATCTTGTGACACTAGTCCATCTTTTTCACTTTGTTGTAATGAAAAGTTTATTTCCTCACAGCATCATGTATCCATCAGTGACTCCCGCCTGTACTAAATATGTCTTTATAAATAGTGTCAATAAATCATATTAATGATAGAAAATCGCCATAAAATCTCATAGCAGAATTTCATGCGGCTACATAATGCTACTCGCTGCCCTCACTCACCTCTGCCAACATACCCGGCATACTTCACCGTCTTGATTCCCTCACTTTTGTTTTTACCAACATATCCATCGATCCTAGATATTTGTTAATTACTTTGGTATAATGTAACTATTTAAGCATTAGATTTTCTTATTTTATCATTACTACTTTGATTTATCTAAAAAAATCAATAGGTGTGTGTGTGTGTGTGTGTGTTAAATTGTCAATACATACTTATATATTTTAACACATCCATGAATATTAGTTCATTATTTGCTGACAGAGACAATCACTTTCACTTTAATGTGCTGGTATGGCATATACTCTGAACTCGTTAAGGTGAATGAGATCTCTGTACTCTGCAGTCACTCGCTTGAGGCTCGCGTACCTGCCGAGAACCCCGTCCCTCCTCTCACACACTACGAGTTGTTTCTCCCATTTTGGGGCGGGATAAGGCCCTTTGTACGTGGAGAACAGCTTGTTGGCTCCCAGATCACCACTCGTGTCCAGCTGTGTCCCCACACGGATCTGAAATGCGTGAAAGTATCTTATCAATGATTATTAAGAACAGTGAACCTCGTAAACACAACACGGCTATGATGGTCTCTGGCAACTGATTGGTAAAACAGATCTGGGAACCATTACGACTTGATACAAGAGTATCTGTAGCTCATAACCTGAAGGCAGAGGGAACCAACCTCAATGTCATGGAAGTGATGCATGTAGTTGTTGTACCGCGGGAGAATCACTATCTTGTGAATCAAGTAGGTGTCCCCCAGGTCCACCAGCCACCAGGGAAACAGAAATCTGTCTTTGTTAGCGTAGATACTGCTTTTAGCCTCGTTTCCATCAACGGCTTTGGAGGAAATATAGCTGTGAGGAAAAGTAGGAATATTAGGTATAGTCCTCCATCAGTGTATTACAGTATTCACAACCTCGTACCTATGCTCTTGTTTACTTATGAGGACTACGGGCCTATGAGAGTTTGGTGCATTATCTCATAAAATTTCGTGGTGTAAGTCTCAGCAACTTATTTTAGAGGTTTCATGGCTGTGTGGCTAATAGTGTTTGGTAGAAGTGAACTCGCATGGTCCCACCCCTTAAGAGACAACTTTATGTTCTCTTACACACACACACACACACATGTAACTTCCACTGTACCTTCACTGTAACCTCCTCTGAAGATTCACATTTAATTAGGGAATTACCAGATATTGTTCCAAAGACCGTCTGTCTTAGTTCACTTCTTTGAGACGGGTGGACGGATACAAGCAGTTATATGTACAGATATATATGTATACCTGTATTTACAGAGAGGGTAGCCACTTGATCTGTTGACTGAGAGTTGGGAGCTGAGAGCAGTGTAAAGATGCTATTTAGATCTGCTAAAACTGAAGGGGTCTCTCAGGCTACTGCTCAGTGGTAGATCAGTAATGTGTGGTGTCCAGCTCAAGACTGACTAGCTCTTCCAGGGCGAACCTACCCTGGGGCTAACTGATAATGACGTCACGAAGGATGATGCATGGGTTCAAGCTTCTACCAGCAGGGGGTCGGTATGAGTCAATTCCTTGGCATGAACACCGGAATCAGTGTCAGCAGCGTTACTGAAATAGCTCTCTGGAAATGATCTCGTTGGAGCCGTGAATCATCCAGAATTGACGTTATAAATATCTTACTAATCTGACTAATAATTTACATCAAATACTTGGAAGTCTACTAGTGATAATTATTAATGTACCTAGTTATCAAGTAAGAGTCATTAATTGAATAAGTAATGAGCTTCAAAGGTGATATCGTCATATTGAGTCATCTCTGGTCGACACACTGTCGCCAGGCCGTGTACGGTACGTGACTAAAGCAGCTGCGTTTCAGCAGGCTAAATAAATGCTTACTTCATGCTTGCTATGAAAACATCTCTGACCCCTGCGGTCAATGCAAAATGCATAATGAAAACTTATTCATCCATCGTGCATAATACTCTGGTTGCTATACTGGTAACAGACTAAAGTAGACTAAACTACTTACACACACACACACACACTTGACTTACTTCCCAGTATGTGGAGCGCCATGAGTAGGTTTACTATTAGCGACCTCCTGTAGTGTTTGGCCCAGAGGGTAAGGCTTAGTGAACCCCACACCCCGAGCGTCGCTGATACCAAGTCCTTCACCCAGCAGTGTGCACATAGAACCTGTACGTGAAAGGGTGACACGGCTTTTAGTCATGTATGTGTGTGTGTGTAATAATAATAATAATTAACGGTTTATTGAAAGAGCATGGCAGTCGGAAATTGCATAATTGGGGAGGCTCCACATTGTCTCACTGTTCAGTCCCCAAAACTTCTTCTTCCATCAACAGTTCATTAACGGTGTATGTAAGTTCCAGCATGTTTTTCACTACAACGGTACAGCAAAGTATATTTTTTTAGCATTAAACTGTTATTATTTTATTGTCTAATCATCACTACACATAACACCACCCATCATCACTACATATAACACCACCCATCATCACTACATATAACACCATCCATCATCACTACATATAACACCATCCATCATCACTACAGATAGGTAAAGTAGTTCCGAGATTCTCGTGCGGACAGACACACACACACACATAAACACACAAACACAGACATACTTCTTTGTTTTATATATAATGACTAGGTGGGGAGAAGGTCATACTATACAGGGCTTTTTAACATAGAGACAGTGCAAAAAGGTAAGACTGACTGGGAGTGAATACACTGGTTGACTACAAGTTATTGATAAATTTTACAATGGTTGGGACTGGGCTGTTCTTATAGCGATCAGTACGTGCTCGTATAGGCTGGATGCTGTTGTGGTGTCGAACAGCAATTCTTGGACGAGCGATCTCGGGTGGTAGTAGGAGCCGGTGTCGAGGATGGTGCAGAAGCTTCTCACCAAATTTGCAGATGAGGTCGTGGTGATGGTCAAAGAGAGCCGAGAGGGTCAGTGTGTGTGTTAAGTACTCGGCAAAAAAAAATATCTTTGCAATTCTTGTGTAAAACAAAATAACACCTCAAAAGAAGGTTTTGATAAAGTCACATGATACATAATGTTATTCATCATCATAATGCAACGAACTAATTTTATATTTCGAATGAAGTAACTAAATGAGGCCTGCCATAATAGGTAGGAAATGTCTCACAATCACGCCTACCAACCTTAGCGAGACAACCAGGATTGTTCAATTCGAATTTTATCGGCCCCCTCCTGAAAGATACTTTTTTTTTACCGAGTGTACACGCGTAAATAAAAATCCCTGCTACTTAAAAGTCTCTTACATACACGATGGCAACTAAGAACATTACTTCAAATAAAAGATAAGAATCAATAAGAACATGAAACGCCTGACCGGAACCTCGATGGTGCCAGCTAATGGGATGATAAGACCTTATTTCGACAATACTGACTGATACATGTCTGGCGTACTGACTGATACATGTCTGGCGTACTGACTGATACATGTCTGGCGTACTGACTGAAACATACTGAAGACTTTGGTTGATGAAGCGCAGTTATAACATTATCAATCACGTCAACACATATCAAGTAGACTGATAGCAAATAAATCACATGTTAATATTTCATTAGTTTTGGTTATTGTTAAAAGTGCCTTGAGTGATGGATCTATAAATCTTGGTCACTGAGACATCTTGATACAATAAACCAACAACGATATATCTATAGGAGTAAATAGCATTGATATATTGTCCACTGTAATTTGAAGAGAGCCAGGCCCTGGACTCCCCAGTGATAAAATAGAAACAAGAATTCTGCGGTGAACTAAGCTCTCCAGAACGTAGTAACATAACAACGCCATCAAGCTTTGTAGAAGGTGTTTGTTTCTTTGGTAATATTTAGAGTCAACTGAAGTTTTATCACCATCATGGCAGGTAGTGTTATGGGGGGGGGGGGGGGAGGCACGTGTCATTAAAGCGAAAAAATACCGTCCAAAAAATAGCCTCAATACTTACACTGATAAAGAAGGGAAGCAATGGTATAGTTGACTCAGTAGTGTACCTGTACTCATCAATGTAGTTGTACTCACCATCGTATATGTACTCAAGGGCTGCGTTCTTGTTGGCGAGGAGAGCACACCTCATCTCACTGGCCGCCGCGTAGTTCTGCTCGACATAACCAACCGTAGTATTGCACTCAACTGGGAATCCTTTGGCTATCTTATTGACCTGTGCACCCACGCTGAGACATAAATACTCCCACACCCATATCCACACCCACATACAGCTGCCCATGGTCATCAGGCTCGTTGAGGGGATCATGATGAGCCAATCTGAGGGAAAATGAGGAATTATCTTATGTAATATTAATATATATACACATCAGAAGAAAGAGAATGAGAGAGAGAGGACATATACACATGCAAAAAAGGAAACTGGCCCTGTTTTATATTCACCGTCCATGAACGTTAGTAACAACAGCAACAGATTCCTCAGCAGCGGAGCGCCTGTGCTACATGAAGGTTCCACCAGTACTGCCTCACACAGCCACGACCGGCATAGCAAGCAGCTAAGGAGCAGCAACCCGTCCATTTTCATATTTATTCAGCAATAAATAACTTAAAGGTTTCGTGTAACATACAGTATTTCCCGGTTATTTATTCATGGTATTTGGCTTCGTAGAGAGACGAGTGAAGTGCTTTCTAATAGTCAACCATTTGGGCCTTTTGATTCAAGTGAAAAATAGTCAAATAGCACGACATGGCCAGCTGTCTTAAAACTGCGTTGGTGTACTTCAACAGCTAAGGTCTTCAAGCATAGAACACGAGGGAGATTCATCTTTATTGGTTTTTATAATTGATGATTAATGAATGTACTAACACTGAATACGAACTTAACGATATTATATGTTTAAGCCAATAAATTCAGTAATACAGTATAGCCTCAACAGAGCACAAGGTTAGTTTTACTCCACAGAAAAATATTTTAAAAGTTTGTAAATATATACACTACGGGACACCACTAATAATATTTAATTTGGCTAATACCAGACGATTTTATTCAACACAGAGAGGATCCCGTACACAAGGGGTTAAAGAATGGCAAATGTAATACTGACGGTCAACAGGAAAGGTATAAGTATACTCTTAAAGACAAACCTGAAGAAGTGCTGGGTCCTTATCGGCCTCTCGAGCCACCTCAGAGGTCACCAACGAAGGTGCCATCACTAATGACTCTTATCATTGCATCATAGCTGGATGATCGTCATACTCGATTCCGAGTGACAGCAAAGCCCTAGTAAGGTGTGTTTGAGTATACTGTTCTGTACATGGTTTGGGGCGCGGCGACCACTTGGATACAGAGTTTACCTTCTGTTCTAAGTAGTGTAGGGGCTTAATATACTGTATGGTCCCCTTAAATATTTCGCATCAATTTTTGACACCAAAGATAGTGGTGACGTATAAGAGAGACAGGGTGGCGTATAAGAGAGACAGGGTGGCGTATATAAGAGAGACAGGGTGGCGTATAAGAGAGACAGGGTGGCGTATATAAGAGCAGCATTCATAATATATTATGTTAAATTGTGATCATATAATGCAACATTTTCATGTTATTCGTTATGTAATAAGTTACCCGTATTTAGAACTTAATGGTAAGACGTTTGTGGTTGATTACGCCGCTCTGATAAAACTTCTTTGATTACTAAACCGTTCAGAAAAAAACACCATAATTTTTCTTAATCTACAGGTCATAGGCTGTGTCATGTATGGTGTCAAAAATGAACATGAATTTTTTATGGGATTTACATAAGCTCCACAGTTCACTCAGTTGTAAACAGATATTTAACTTTTCATTTAGGAAAGTGGACTCAGTAACGGACCACCAGGCCTATGAGACCTACTTTCCCTGGTGTGTGGTATACATACAAGAGTTTGAGTTATAGTTATGAGTATACTGTAGTACTGTAGCATGCACATTGTCTGTAAACACGCTAAATTATGCAGAGCATTCCTGAGAACCTCCCACCTATCACAAGACAGACTGTCATCGACTTTAAATATGGCTAAAACTCTTCACGAACACAACTATATTCTCCTCGACGACGTGAGTTGTTTCCGTGAATATATCACAGTAAACCACCCACTGATGGAACTACTCCCGACAGTCATAATTTACTGTACAAGAAGTAATGTAGGTTGTCATATTGTGAGATGTGAACAACCGGGAGACACGACATCACTCAACTTAGTTCAGCACTGTATGTGTGGGTCGTGAGGTTGATGGGTGGCCAAGGCTCGGGGAAGGCACCGAGCACTACAGTCAGGTGAGAGCTACGTTAACTATATGTGAAATATCTTCTTTTTTATTTATCATTTCACCAAATTTAACCTTACTAGCCTATCGTGTGATTGGCCCGAACACTCTTCTTACAAGACCCATGAGATTTGTTGCTTAATTCCACTTCCTCTCTCAATGGTCCGAGAACTTCAGTTCGTTGTCGACATGCACACCCAGGTCCTTCTTACACTTGGTCTCTGTTAATGCTAAATAATAATAGTAATTATTATTACCTGGAGGAAACCTGTGGTGTTTGGTGGTGAGGGTCACAGTCGCACTGGGACTGGAAACACCCTTCCCAGCAGGACTCGAACCCATGACATGATGCTGAGAGGTACGCGCGTTACCGCGTGTTCTAAATTTATTCGACTTTCAACTGATCCATTACGACCATTAAATCTAAATAGGGTTAAGCAATATCTTGCTAATGCGTAAATGCGTGACAAATTTTCCTCCTTAATAAAAATAATAATAGGATTGTTGTACCTTTAATGTTTCTGTCACAGTGCGCGGGAGTTCCAGCAATAATATATTAAATGGCCTATCTATTTATAAAAGAAGCTAAATGAAAAAATATAATTACAGTTTCCCTTGTAAAATATCATGTATTATAAATCAATAAGGATAAAAAATCATGGTTACATTTTAAATATGAAAAACTTGTGTTATAAATGTTGAGTGTTTTGTGAAGACTGTCAGTGTTTATGGTGGAGGCCCGCGGGAGGTCGAGGGAGTAAACAAAAGGAAGGACCACCGTTAATAGGGCCTAGTTCACTGTGTGTCAAAGGTTAAATACAAACAATGACCTCACTACTCCCATCAGAACTAGCACGCCTTGTTTTAGGTAAGAAATGACGAGTGTCTAGTTAGTATAAAGGCTCCTACGGGTACTCCTGTAACTTTCTTTAACTATTTCTGTAACGAGGAGTCCTTTAACTTAACGAGGAGTCCTTTAACTGTAACGAGGAGTCCTTTAACTGTAACGAGGAGTCCTTTAACTGTAACGAGGAGTCCTTTAACTGTAACGAGGAGTCCTTTAACTGTAACGAGGAGTCCTTTAACTGTAACGAGGAGTCCTTTAACTTAACGAGGAGTCCTTTAACTGTAACGAGGAGTCCTTTAACTGTAACGAGGAGTCCTTTAACTGTAACGAGGAGTCCTTTAACTTAACGAGGAGTCCTTTAACTGTAACGAGGAGTCCTTTAACTTAACGAGGAGTCCTTTAACTGTAACGAGGAGTCCTTTAACTTAACGAGGAGTCCTTTAACTGTAACGAGGAGTCCTTTAACTGTAACGAGGAGTCCTTTAACTGTAACGAGGAGTCCTTTAACTTAACGAGGAGTCCTTTAACTGTAACGAGGAGTCCTTTAACTGTAACGAGGAGTCCTTTAACTGTAACGAGGAGTCCTTTAACTGTAACGAGGAGTCCTTTAACTGTAACGAGGAGTCCTTTAACTTAACGATAACATAGACATTTATATTGGACTAACCTATGGGCGAAATTGATTGAAAACAATTTAAAAACGGTCAGATTTTTCTTGTTATAATATAATGGACACTTATAGTTTGTGGGAAATATTTTGAAACTTTATAATTTTAAAGTAACGCTACTTAGCCTTTGTGGGTGTGAAGACCAGACCTAACCTTACCTACCCAACCTTACCTAACCTAACCAACCTAACCTACCCAACCTTACCTAACTTCCCCTGTATATTAAACACAAACAACCTACGATGATATGGTGAAATTTGAGGCACCTGGATGTGAGATGATACTGCTGCACTGGCACTATGTAAGCCTGGTGGGTTAGACCTATATGTTAACCTTTTTATCAAGTAACTATTGTATTACAGTGGCTCAAACCTTGGGGGTGTTAACTCTGACTTTTGACTTATATACTATGTCTGAGTGTGCTTGTCTCGTAGCTACAGAGGAAAGGAGATTTAAATTAACTATTCGCTAGGTTTTCCGTAACGAGTCACGCAACAGGTGTAAACAATTACCTTTATATTTAGTAGTAGTTATTAACGAGTCTGTGGAACTGTGTAATGAATTAAAAGGTGTTTATTATATTCTCACTGTGACCAAACTTGTGATTGTAGTTCAACAGCTGTAAGAATTGTCGGGTTAGCGTCATCTCGGGTAAATTTGTACTTCCACCTCCCCATCTGTTAGAAAGTAAAAAATAAATTTTTCTAGTGTATTTGTGTGTGTTTAGACCGAATATGACCTTCATTTCCGTCGGAAATTGACCGTGTTTTTTTTTCGATTTTTTCGTAGGACTTTTTCGAAAAAAATTAATTGCTAAGCGAATAAAAAATACACAAAACACACTAGAAAAACAAAAACCTAACCTAACCTCATAAGTGTTATGACTCCCACATGACATAAACACCGAAAAAACACGAAGACAAGAAGAGAATCATAAAGGATAAAATTGCATATGGTCTAAACCTTGTCATCTGAAGGTTTAGGTCATGGTCTCGGACTTAGTAGTTTCAACTACAGCACACCAATGGTTAGGTTAGGTTAATTTTTATGGTCTGCTTCACAAGTAATTTCGAAACGTGTATTTTTCTTACCCCACCTCTGGATTGGCATATTTGGTATAGTATATTGGTGAGGTTCAGTTACAAAGAAAAAATATATAAGAATATTGATCAAAATTAAACATTGACTGTATAATATTTTTAGTGTTATATGTAGAGACTCTGGATTAGACACATTGATTATGATTCTTTTCCTAGTTACTTACAATATTTAACTAGTACAATCATTATTTACAGGGTTCTTAGAGGAAAATGACTGTCAAAAGACAGCAGAATGTCTTCTTAAGGAATTACCAGAATTGGCAGAATGCGCAAAACTACGGAGAAAGGGACGGAAAGTCAGCACACGTATTGGAAACAAGAGTTTGGAAGATATGTTGGCTGATTATACTGATACAAAAGATCACGGTAAGACCTTTTGATAATTAGTACTGTAATAATCATGAGGGAATATAACCACTCGTTTATTTTCTTTTATAATTTTTACCACTTATCACCTTACTAGATCATTATGGTGGTTGGTCTATCCAGTGTTGGTACAGGAAGAAACCGGAGTGCCCCGTGGGAGGCCTGTGATGTTTGGTAGTGAGTGTCACACTGGATAACACCCTTCTCACTTGTGTCCGGGCCAAGCGGGATTCGTGACCTTGACCACCCTGACAGCTCTCCGTCATGTTCACCAACTTATAACTATACTGTACAGTAGTTTGAACTGTGGAGAACTCTAGAATATTTTTTGAGGAAGTATCCATGAAACATTTATGGTATCTACTGCAACTTTGATGTCACATCTTATTAATACTGTACTGTATTTACCTCACTCGGCCATTTTTTTTAAACACTTGGGGTAGCAAGTCCGAAGAGCAATCCCGGATATTGGGTTACTGTTTAGTAACCCGTCAAACTTGAATATCAATCCCGAACATCGGGTTACTATATAGTAACACGAACGCCGCAACTCGTGGGGGTTGGTACGCCTTATCCAAGATAAATGTAAACAAATCAGGTCGATCTGTTGGCCAAAATTGAAGAAGACACTGAGTTGTGGAGATAAAAGTTCCTCTTGAAGGGAAAAGGCAGTCACCACCACCAATTATGCCAGCGTCTGCACCAGTAGGAGCACTTGGATCAACTGATCCAACATCAGGATCACCTGTGCCATCACCAACAACTTCTACATCCATTCACAGGGGGAAGAGAGGGAATGATTGCTTCAATGCCATTATTAAGGACAGTACACAAGAACTGAATGGTGCTATATTGGAGGCCTTAAATTCCTTCACTATTACAGTATGTACAGTCAACCAAAGATGCACTGGCCCCACCCTGGGTCTCGTGCTCGCAATTTTACCTGGCAATACTTGGCAAAGGAAGGCTGTATGTAAAGGTGATTTTGATTGGTGGATCTGTTTTTGTCTTTATCACTGTCAGGATAATTATTAAAGAAACTAAAGGTAGAATTTTTTTAATAATAAACTATTCATTGTTATTTAAGGTCATGAGAAGTTTCCAAATGTTCGTATATTTGTTTAAATAATGAAAAAAATTTGATTTGAAAATCTTGTGGCAACTGTGGTTGAAGTTGAGTTGCCAATTCATTATTATATTTTTTTCATAATTTAAGCAAATATACGAACATTTGGAACCTCGTGTTTCGAAGCCGGTTTTGGTAAAACGTTTCTCTGATCACTTACGAGGCCACAGGTAGTCCCTTATTGGAGGTTCACGGCGCCATAAGCTCGATGAACAGGCTTTGTGTGAAATGTAACAAAGTCTAGGACTACTTTTAGTGTCCTGGTGGTCTAGAGGTAACGTTCCCTGGTCACACATACATCCATCATCACGACATATAACATCATCCATCATCACTACATATAACACCATCCATCATCACTACATATAACACCATCCATCATCACTACATATAACACCATCCATCATCACTACAGATTGGTAAAGTAGTTTCCGAGATTCTCGTGCGGGCACACAAACAGACAGACAGACTTCTTTGTTTTATATATATAGATTTCCGTCGGAACCAGTTATTAGGACATTTAAATATTTGTTTTATTTATTATCTCATCTTAATTTTTATATAGAGTATTGTATTTCAGATATTTTTTTTATTCATATATACCTGTAACTAGTTTGAACATTCGGGATAAATCTTTCGGGTCCCTATCCACACCAGAGGACTTATCCCGAACTTTCCAATAATGTTGTCGGATTACTAAATAGTAACCCGAACCTTTTTATGGAAAATTTGGTTTAAAACAATGAATTACGGCTCGGAAGGCGCTTTCAGGATACTACTGTAATAAGTAACCCAAGTGTTTAAAAAAATGGCTGATTGTTGACTACAGGGTTGTGTGATGCATGTAAACTTCATTTTAGTTATAACTATATTTTTATTGCAATTTTTATGATTACAGTACCGGGTATACATTTTTCCATTTATTTTTTTAATAGTATTGTAGAGACATTAGAGGTTTAAAGTCTTGCATTTTGATTTATCAACATTAAAGTTAGACACAAGTTCAGTATATAATTATGATGCAAGTGATTTAACTTTTCCATAATTTATCATCGGGTGTGAGTTAACATATAGTGGTGTACCTCGTAATTAATGAGTAACTTAGTTGCTTTAAGTTTGTTGTTGATCTTTACATAAATCATATTTCTAAGGCATGATGTTCCTTCAGTGTCAGATTCCTTGAAGCTCTACCCGGCATCATTTAGCAGTGTTTGCAGTACTGATGACCTTCGTCAGCAAGTTAAAGCAATCACATCTATTGTAATAGCAAATAAGGGAATTATCAAACAGGTAAGGTACTGGTGCCATTTGTTAAATTACAAAATAACACCAAACTTCAACATAAAATAATGACAATAATCAAGTAATCATTTATGAAAATTTTTTGACATTTATTTAAAAGTTATTAGCACACCTAATTCATAAAATGCCTTGGTCCTTAATCAGCATGTTACCTAATACCTTTATTGAGGCTAGGAAGAAAATAAGCCTAATAATAATGTACTTAGCAAAAATTGATAAGGATTAAGGGCAAAAAATTTGGTATTGCCATTGGAAATTACAATAATTAGCTTGTTTATATATTATTTTCAGAAAAACCTAAAACATGAATAGCTTTTAAGATATTTATATTCATACAGGGGATGTCATTAGGCGCAATTGGTAGATATAAACAGAGATCACGCTCGGATCAACTACAAAAGGAGTTCCAAAAGTCATCATGCTTCAATGCACCTCATATACCCATGGGTAAGTTTCCTCCTCAGAGTACAGTACACAGGACAGGTTAATTATGAAAATATCACTTTTTTGACAACTTTATTTTCCTGGCTAACTTTTCATCAATTTTTTCTTAGTGGTGGAGATACATACCACACCAACAGAGTCTCTCCCTGGGTCCTCCCGGCCTGAACCAATCCGTGTAGAAATAATGTCCAATGCTCAAAACTCGGGCCAGCCACCTCTGTGTGAAGATAGGCAAGATCACTCTCCTAGCCAAGATCAATCCCATGAAAATGGTCATTCCCACAGACAAGATCATTCCCATTCTGCCACCAGTAGTCCTTTAGTCACCCCACCGCCAGTCTCTCACACCAACGTTGATGAACCAAGAGGAGACTCTCTCGGTGGAGATTCTTCTTCTATGCCTTTAACCGGCCCAGATTTTTATTTCACACCTCAGAAAAGGAAAAGGTAAGGACGATTCACTTTTTATACTGCCTATCAAAGTTGGAGATAGGAGAAATTTGTGTGTGGAATATTGTCTTGACCCTTCATGTTTTTTCTACATAAATTTGTCATATACTGAGTGTATATATATATATATATATATACACACTCATTAAACATACCGAATCCTTCAACAAGAATTTGAGTAATGGTATGTATAAATTGGATAATTTTGTAATTAAGAAGATTTGTAACCAGGTGAGAAGGTTGGGTCAGCTTACCCTCTGACCTGACTACCAACCGCTGCTGCGGTGCTTTTGTGAAGATTAGTAAGGTCATTACCTATACCTGACCACTGTGGACTTGATCTCACCCTCCTCTGTATATATATTTAACTTGTTCTGTACTTCTCCTTAGTCTGTACTCACCCCTGAAGATGTGAATTACATGAAAGCGCTTGGGAACTTCGTGTTTTCTTTTCCCTTGTGGTTATCAGCATATATATATATATATATATATATATATATATATATATATATATATGTCACACACACACACACACACACACACACACACACACAGTGGTCCCTCGGTTAACGAGCACAATCCGTTCCAACAGGTTGCTCGTTAATCGAAAAACTTGTTAACTGAAACCATTGTTTCAATGGGTTTTTGGGTAATTGGTTCCAGCTCACCGAAAATTGCCTAAATTCAACAAAAAAGGTAGAAAAGTTCACTTACTTTGAGGTGTGTATGTAGAAGGCTCCTGAATGATGATGATGATGATGATGGGAATTAGAATGGGGGTGGAGGAGAAGGGAGAAGAGAAGGCATTGGGGTGGAAGAGAAGTCACCCCATGGTGCCATTTCACCCATAAAATTTTAGTTCTCTTGGTGTAATTCAAGATTATTTTCTTTAAATCAACACTGCACTGCATTATATATTGTCAATATGTAAAATAATTTGCGTGCAAACACAGAAAAAAAGCGTTTAGTTGAAGAGAGTCTCAAGCAAGACATTACCTCCACTGAAAAGAGAGAGACTAACGCCTGTTTGGTGTGTTAACAGGCTGGATGGCATGCCAGAAACTAGTTTCTTTACCTTCACTTATGTTCAATAATTGTTAAAATGACTAAAAAAGTTAATATTAAACTTTTAAAATCATTGAATAGTATAAACTTCTTGATATTTACTAAAATAGTAAGGAATTTAAGCCCTAAAACCGATTACTGTATTGGCGGACTAATACTACAGCTGGTGGACCGCCAAATGCAAGCGAAAACATGTTGAGGTCGGCTCTTAAAAAACTCGTTAATCGAGGGATTCCTCGTTAACCGAAGTTAAGAATCTTATGGAAGGTAAATCGTTAACCAAAATCTCGTTAACCGAGGCGCTCGTTAACCGAGGGATCACTGTATATATATATATGAGAATTGTGGTGAAATTGCGAAAGAAGTGTTAAAGGAATCTTGGGGGGGGGGGGGGGGAGCAACCCACCCGTCGTTCCCCCTCCCCCCGTCTCTTCTTTCACTTACAATATACCCCTACACTTACTTGTTCTTATTTTTATATTTATAGTACTGTACAGTATACAGTTTTCTCTTTATTCATAAGACAAATTCTGTGGTTACTTACATATTATACTTTACAGTAAATAACAATCATCTTGGTGACAACAGTTGTTGACAACCAGACTAAGATGTCTGATTTTCAACCTGGAAAGTTCTGTTTCATTTGTTTTTTTTTGTTTTTTATTGTTGATGTAATATTCTTTTAATAACCTTGTTCAACACTTAAAGACTTTAGTTGTTGAAGTGCAGTAAGAACATAACATCAACTGATTTTCTTTAAACAGTCCAGATAAGCAGTGTTATCTCCACCCCCCTATATACTATTCACTTTTTTCGGATTGGGGTCTGCCCCAATTCGTCTGATATATTGAAGTTCTACTGTATTTTTCTTTTGTTTTTCAGTGGCCAAGCCAAGAGAAGAAGTCACGGGTCAGACCACTTAGGCAATAAAATTAGCCCATCTTTGGATAATGAAGCCAATTTTGAGGTCAGTTACCTTGCTTCTACAGTATGTTATTATTACTCACTTAATTATTAATGAACAGCTCATAGAGAATGTGCCTACATGGTAACACAAATGGCTGAAGCAAACTCACAATTCCCAGTACGTACCCGTTTCCTAGCATTCATAAACATGCCACCTACCTTTCTTATATATTTTAAAGATGTTGCTACCTAAAACAACATTTGTATCTATTCTAGATGAAAAAATGTAGCTAAACCCGGAAACAAATTTTTCCGGCTATCAGGTATATTACTCTTATCACTATTTTCCAACAGTGTTCTAGAAAGATCGGGACATTTTTACTTTCTGTAGCGATGAGAGACTTATGAGAAAATAGGTGTGATTACTATACAGGAAAGCCTCCCATAACGACGGTTCTACTAACGATGATTCATATTTTCAGACCCTGGTTAATTTAGGACCCAATTCAATTTACACCACTATTTTCTTAGTATTTACGACAAAAATATTGTAGAAAATAAAGTAAAATTACATTTTCATATAAATAATAACTAAGTCCCGATATGTATTATACAAATAAAAAGAACACGCTTTGCGCACGGAGGCTGTCAGGCTTGTGAGGGTGACGCTAGCATCACTAGTATAAACAGTCGCAGCTGGCGGGCCCTTTGTTTTCACGCATCTGAACAGGAAAAGGAGAAAAACATTCAGGTTTCTTACGGCAATTTTGCATCCCTAATCAACATGAGCAAGAGAGCAAGATATGATACTGCTGGTTCAAAAGCTAAAAGAAAGTGTATCAGCTTAGCCGAGAAACTAGATGTGTTAAAATGATCTGAAAAAGGTGAGTGATCTGTGGATATTATATGGAGCAAGCAATGAACATAATATTATTTTCTGAAGTGGATCCATTAACAGAACGAAGCATTAAAATTAACAGGGACGTGTATTAACACATCTGACCTCAACATAAAGATGTATAATGAGTAAAGAAAGCGGCTGTGAAAGGTTCTTTCGACAGCTTTATATTCAAAGGCCTGAACCACCAACTTCAGCTACACCATCAAATTCAGCATCATAAGCAGCTTCAGCAACATCTTCAGGTTCATTAATGGTTTCAGCAAGAGCTATGATATCTTTATGCAAAGCTTCAGCCAGAGTTTAACCTGATTGACGAAATCATCTGTCCTTATATTTTAGACTTTACCACCATTTGTGAGTAGAATTTTTGTTTTACACTAGTAAGTATTATTTAAAGCACATATGAACAGTAATAAGTGTTGCTTTCATATTCTGATGTAGAGAAGTGACGATGTTTTCACATGTACGCACTTACATACGATGGCGTTCCCAATTATTTTGTTTTTCTTTTTCCATTAATGGTTAGCTACTTCTATTGTTCCATTTATTAACATTAAATGACATTACTTAATACAGTAACAACCAGGGTCTTATTTTTTCAGTTTCTTTTGTAGAAGTAGAACTATCTTCATTCGTCACTGGTGTTGTAAACATGAACGAAAACAATGCCATCTCGTCTCAAAAAATGTGCTTAAATATTCTCCATATTATTAATGAATTGTATTGTTCATTTCGCATGTGGGGTATGCTATAACGAATCTAATTGGTTCTAGAACCTTGTTCGTTATAGCATTTGTTCGTTAAAGGATTAATCCGTTCAAGGCCCCCAAATACAACCACTTAACACTGAAAAATATAATATACAATTGTAAAATAGTGCATAAATATGCATCAAAACTCCTGAAATAAAGAATATCATTAATACTTGTAATAAAAACAATATATTAGTAAAAAAAAAAAAAAATACTGTTCATTGTAGGAGTTTTGTTCGTTATAGCATTCTCAATTTTATAGGTAAAACCGTTCGTTATAGGAATATTTGTAGTAGAATCCGTTCGTTATAGCATACCCCACTGTATATAATAATTAATTCAATGAAATACATATTCAGTAATAAACATTAATGAATCTTTTGTACATATTCTTAATAAGATAAAAGAAGCTGTTTCCTTGAGGGTGAAAGTATACATTGCCGTTCCACTATCACTCTCTTTTTTTTTTCTTTAACATCAACGGTTACTTTTACTGTGCATTAAATAACATTAATTAAAGCAAACATACAGTATTGTCTTCATTTACGCGTTCAATTGAACCCGTGGAGGTCCGCGTAAAACGAGAAACGCATAAACGGAATAACAGAACATATGGGATTAATTGAAATAGAGACTGGGCCAACCCCCAAACTACACTTTTTCCGACACAATACGTACGTTGTAGTAAAAATAACATCTTAATTTTATGATGGTATGCACACACAATTAATATTTAAGAGAAATATCAATAATATTAGTTTTTTTTAACTCTTACGTTAGTAGAAAAGATGGCTGGGCACACGGGGATGGGGGGGTTGGTTCCGAGGCAGAGGGCAGATTATTGGCCCTCACCTGTATCACTTGTATCAATTATATCACTATCCACCACAGAGGCTTTCAGGGCCTCTTTGTCAAACCCCTCAAAGTCCATATCCTCACTATCACTGACTTGGGCCGGCTGTGGTGGGTGGCAGGTGAAGAACTTGGTAATGTTTTGTTGACTGGGCGACCTTGTGCGCACCCTGCCTGCGCCGCTTTCCTCGTAAATGATGGAATGAACCTTGCAAATGAAAATTTTCGGTCTGGCAAGGTGCCGCGTAAACCAAATCCGCGTAAATCGAGACTATACTGTATTATTAATTTTACTGTAGCAACAACCAGGGTCTTATTTTCTTGTTTCACATGGATAACTGACATTATGGGTGTTAACACGACAACAACAATAGTGTCACATCTCCTCTTGTGTGATCTTATTATTATTGATTTATATTGTATAAGGACCATTCATAAACATTATTAAAAGAATATAATTTGCATTTTTCATTAATCGAATTGTTTTGGGGGAAAGAGGGTAAAAAGTTATGAAAAGGTCACACTGGGGAATGCATCTCATTATTATTGCTTATTTTAATGGTAATTAATAATTCATGATACAATGATTCACCTTACACTGCAATATTGGAGGACACATTACCGTCGTTATTCTCGGCTTTACTGTACTTGTTATTGTTACTTATTTCTAATTAATGCCTTATTTTCATACTTTCAGAAATTACTTAAAAACTTGTTTGAAAACACAGCACTTCATGAGAAGATAGCAGAGAACATTAATCGGAGTCTGGGTTGCCAGAGTAAAACCAGTGGTGATGGTGAAGACGCCTGTGCTGTCATCGATGGTGGTACTAGTTGTTGTAAAGATGATAACAAGAGAAGCAAATTTGTATGTAATAACAGTGCCAAGGGAGTTGCTGATGTTATTGGTAGACATAAAAGCTCAGGGGATGAATCCTCACTGAGTGGAGCTGGGGACATGGCTGCCCTCAAGGAGTTTGATCACATTGTCACTGGTATCATCTCTGAAACTACAGCAGATCCAGTTTTTGAGAGTTTTCTCGGTGAAGTATTTGGTAAGCTGCTGTAGCTTGTTATGCTAAATAGTGGAACGGTGAAATGAAGTATAATAGAATATTGTTAATTGTAATTTTTTTATGTGGTTGGCACTTTTTACTTCATTTCCAGGGAGCAGCACACCTCCTGCAGCCCCGATGAAAAGCAGTGGAACGTCCCAGTCAAGCCAAAGCTGTGTACCAGACACCTCCTTGCCACCTTCAAGACCTCTTTCTACACCTGTTCCACCACCTCCTACATTGTCATCAACAGTGGCATCCCAACATATCATACCACTATTTTCCTCTAACTCTCAATCACTTAATTTACCACCTGCTTCTGACACGATCGACTCTTCATCCTCATCTCATGTGTTACCTGCCTCATATGTTCATCCGTCGCCGTGTGATGCAGTTAGTGATCCTTCAGTATCAGAAACTGCAAGTCTAGGGTGTACTCAATCGGTGCAGTCCCCAGTGGCTTCTTCTCCATCCCGCCTTGCTTCATTACAGCCTGTTAACAATGCTTCACATGTGCCTTCAAAGACTCCCTCAAAGAAAAAGCAAACGAAGATGCAAACTAACGACTCGGTGGTTACGGTGGGTCGGGTAACGAGGAGTTCCGCCAAAAGTTTACAGTTGGCTGCCACTCAAGATGGTACCATAAACTCTATTCAAGAGAACACACTACCTGAAAACAAGAATCCTGAAACCAGGTACAATACTGAGAATCTTATTGTTGTGTTGCATGTTTGATTCTTGCAACATGCGACACCTGTATTCATTTTTGGTGTCTTAAATGTGTTTCTAAAGTGAAGGAATATTGTTTGGTGTTTCAACACTTTCTTGTCATTTTTTACTCTACTCCAACACACTTTTTCATAAGATTTATGTAGTATTCTTTGATCCTTTGAAGAAAATTGAGAGGAAAGGAGAGGCATTTGATAGATGTAATAAATATCTTAGATTTAGATAATACATAAAAATTCTTACATGTATTTTCCAATTTTACAGTGAGCAAGCATGTGGCACCAGCACTACGGACACCAAATCTGGCTCACCTGTTATCACTGACACTCAAGAATCTTTTACTTCAGAAAATCTGGCAGCAAGTGTATCTTTATCAGAAAAGGTTAAATCTAAAAAGAAAAAGAAATCAAAGTCCAAAAAGAAGGAGGATGAAAAATATCTTGGAGAACAGCTACTTCAAGAATTTTTTGACTTTCAGTCCTCACGACCTGATAAAGTTAGTGAAAGTGAAGTTGGTGGGAACACTAATAAAACAGATTCTACAAAATGTGATAAGAGATTTAATTCAAGTGGTACAGAAGTTCAAGCTTCTGGTACAGAAGGGGAACTATACTCACTTGCCTCTGTCAACAATAGTCCTAGAGGTGTGCCTTTTTGTGGGACTCCGATGGAAGATCCTGCACATGCAGCTCAAGAACCCCAGGTGCAGTCTGCTGCTCCTACTAGTCACAGGGTCTTGACAGTTGATGGGGATTTGCAGACTGAAGCAGCATCTGCATCAGAGATTATATCTAGTCCACTTTCTTCAACTAATCCAATTAATAATAGTAATAATTTTCTACCAAATGCACTGGCAGGCGAAACCTCACAAAAGGGCACAGAATCAATTCAGGGAACCTTACCTGTACCACCAACTGAACCTTTGCATGTTCAGCCATATATTGAAAACTTGCAAATTCTTGAACCTTCTGTAACTTATGAAAATAACATGGGTCTTTTAACTATAGTACCAGCAAGTACCATTTCTGTAAAGAGTACTACGATACCAGGGATTGCCACATCTGTGCGGACTGAAGCAGCATCTGCATCAGTGATTATATGTAGTCCACTTTCTTCAACTAGTCCAACTAAGACTGGTAATAATTTTATACCAAACACACTGGCAGGAGAAATCTCACAAAAAGGCACAGATTCACTTCAGGGAACCTTACCTATACCTGAACCTTTGCATGTTCAGCCATGTAATGAAAACTTGCAAATTCTTGAACCTTCTATAACTTATGAAAATAACATGGGTCTTTTAAATATGGTACCAGCAAGTACCATTCCTGTAAAGAGTACTACAATACCAGGGATTGCCACATCTGTGTCACCTTGTAAGGCCCCCTCTGATATGGAACAGGAGGGATATACTCTAACTGAACTTACTCCACTAAGTACCTATGATGCCTCGTATCATGTTAAAGAAGGCACAGATGTACTTTATCTAGCACCCATGCAGAATGTATCTTCAAGCAATGCCAATATTATGTTTGGTCCTACCTCAACATCTTTGGTCTGCTCCGCTCCACAAAACCAAATATCATATAATTGCTTATCTGGAATTACACCGGGTTCTGCTGACACTGTTATACCTTGTTCTGGGCAAGTAGTACAAAAAGCACAGTTAGTGCAAGCGATGCCACACCTAGGAACAAATAATACTGAAGAAACCACAACCATTCTTCTTCCCCCAATCAAGGAAAAGGAGAGGCAAACTGGGAATATCATAACATTAACTACTGGAGTGGGAACTGCAGGTATGTTCTCTTAAGCATTATCCTCTTTGTTATTAAAACTAGAGCAGTTTGTGTTCTTACCTTCTAATAATGTGCCAAGATTCATATAGTTTTAGACAACAGCACTGTTGAAATTCAAATTATGGGTTCCCCAGGATACAAATCGTTGTGCTCAATTTCATTCTCTCCAAAGTATGCAGCAGTAAAGTATTCATTCATTGTGTTTAATTTATCTGCATGGATGATTAAATCCTTATAAGCCTGTGACATAGCAGTATCAGAATGCAACAAAACAATGGGGAGTGATATTTTTAAAGAGGGCAGTTTAACTGATGATATTACTTGCCTCTTGCAGACATGTAACTTAACATATCCATGTTGAAAGCCTTAATATTTTTTGTTTATATATCTAGTGTGTTCCCTATTAAGCCCAGTCATTGAGAGCTTGACCAGAGTTCAGTTCCAGTTTTAACCAACTCCTTCAGTCTTGTTGCTGCTGCCAAGCTCTTTCAATAAACCGTTAATTATTATTATTATTATTATTATATTGGTTAGAAGCTGAAATAACTACTTTTGTTCTGTTTCTACATACACTTGCTGTATTACATTACCAGGATGCCGGTGAGATCAGATTACCTCGTATTGTTTTAAGGTGCAGAGGGATTAAATTACACGAGGAAAAAATTTGTTCAATCAGCACTTACAAGAGATTAGATGCTTATTTCATATATTTATCCTAACCCTTTCGGTCCTAAACTTAGTCTTTTTTATGTCCCTCAGCGGAAAGATTTTTTAAACGCTCCCTCACAAAATTGGCAGTATTAATTAATTAAACAATGATGTTAGAAGCCTTCAAACATAGAAAAAAAATATTGCCTAGGTGCTACAGTTTCTTTTTGGTTCCTTTGAGGTATGGTAGTTTGGGCCACTACTGTAGGTCTTCTCAACATCTGCTTATGTTGGCAGATTGTTTATAGATTCAAACTAAACTTCACCATCTTCATATTCCTCTGTATTACTCATTTCATCAAAATTGATTCTACCAGACACAGCTCTCACAGTTGTGTGATGCACATTCCGATAAACATTCTTCCTCAATGGTGTTTGTGAGGTAATTGAGCAACTATTAATTTTCTAAGGGTGAATTATTGCTGTTGGTGATATATGGCTCATGGCAACTTCAGGATATTTGCAATGGGGACGGGAAATTGTGTTCGTGGGACTCTGGTCCAAGCATACCTCCTCTCTTCTTTATGATTCTAGTACATACCTCCTTCTCCACAGTAGTAAGAAATGGAAGTTAGAATAATGGAGAGGGGTGTAAATGGGTGGCAAATGAGCTGCTGTGTTCAGATGACTGCACGAGTATGCAAATCAGATGAAATTTTGCAAATGTTAGAGAATGAAGATAGAAGAAAGTGCATGAGCAAATATTAAAGTGATTGTAAAGAAAAATACATTAGTTTATTTGAGCAAATGCAGTGTAGTACAGTAATGTCACCGATAGCCAGAGTATTCAATCCCCGGAACTTTCCAATACTGTACAGACACTCCCTGGGTTACAGATGACTTGAGTTGTGGATTTTTAACTTATCGGATTTGCAACATTACGGATCCTCTCCCAGAAGTCCTGTTTAATATGAACACCAGTAATTCCCGAGTTGAATGGTGATATTTCCAACCTGTGAGCTCAGTGTTATGTTATGGTTATTTTTTATCTCGTTGTAGATAGATGTTTTATTTATTTATTTTATATTTTTTCTTAGTTACATAAACACTGAATCTTACATACAGAAAATGAAAAAATAAAATAAAAGAAATACTGTATTGTTCTGGTATTTATCATAAGGTATAGAGTATTTTAAACTCGTCATTTTGGATTTACATACTGTACAGGGGGCCCCTAAATTCGCGGATTTTTATTTCACGGCCCTCTATTGTTCGTGGATGACACGCTGGATGTACCCAAGAATGTCTGTGGGTAGCTTTAAAGTTGCCGTCATTTTTGCGCCTGGGACGGAGCCATTCGATCTAGAGACAGTAATTTCCTTTATCTGCATTGTAAATACAGGTACTGTATACATTTTGTGTGTAGACACACACAAAATGCATACAAATAAATAATAATGGGAAAATTCTCCCACAAATAATCAGAAAGAAATTTATGAAAAGTGTTCAAGTTCGTGCTTTATTACTTTATTAATAAAGCACGAACTTGAGGGTAGACTGTCACATTTTTAATAAATTTGTTTCTGATTATTTGTGAGAGTACAGTATTTTCCCATTATTATTTATTTGTATGTGTTTTGTGTGTGTGTCTACACACACACACCCACAAGCACATATATACAATACAGATAAAATAAATAATTATCCTAAGGGCAAACACATAAGGGGAATATACATTTCTTTGTGCACAAGTAAAAATGTATCCCCCCCCCCCCCCACCGGGGTCAGCAAATGTTATTCGTGGATTTGGCGAATTCACGGCCATTTTGAAAACCTAATCCCAACAAATTTGGGGGCCCCCCTGTACTGTACATAATTTTCTTTGTCTTTTTCTCTGTTACATACACACACAATCGTACATTATTATACAGAAAGTACAAAAATAAATAAAATAAATAATTATCATAAACTACAAAGTTGTAAGTATATATGGGCTTCCACCGTGAAGCTGTGTGGTGAATGTGAGGAGGTCGGACAGTCCTTGGCGAAGCATCGATGCTGGGCGATTGTGACGCAGTTTGAACACTACTTTGTATCATTTTTGTTCTCTTCTCTTTATGCTTTCGTTAATGCTGTTTATATGCTTTTGTTTTTTTATGCTTATATGCCTACAGTTTTACTATTATGGTGTACAGTTAGTGCTACTTTAAGGGGTGAATCTAGTGTTCTTTACAGCCAGTTACAGGGAGTTAACTCTACATTTTACACCTGGCTCCACAAATTCACGAAAAACCCTTCCTGTATCAGGCAACCCTCAGGCCTCAACCTTGATGGATAAATGGTCCCATACCTGTACTGTATAGTAATTGTATATACGTACAGTCCATTATGTGTACTAAGTGTTTTCACTGATTACCAATGGAAGGGTCACTTCTGGCTTATGGATAGCCTCCAGGAACAGAACCCATCCTTAACCGGGAGTGTTTATAGTGTACAGTATACAGGAGTTTAGTATATTTTGTTTATTTACAATATAAAGTATGTGTACAGTGGTCCCTCGGTTAACGAGCGCCTCGGTCAACGAGATTTCAGTTAACGAGTTACCTCCCATAAGATTCTTAACTTCAGTTAACGAGTTTCTTATGAGCCAACCTCGACGCGTTTTGGCTTGCACTGGGCTGTCAACCAGCTTTAGTATTAGTCCGCTAATACATTAATCGGTTCTAGGGCTTAAATTCCTTACTATTTTAGTAAATACCAAGAAGTTTATACTATTCAATAAATTTAAAAGTTTAATATTAAATTTTTTAGTCAT
Organism: Homarus gammarus; assembly: GCA_958450375.1. Lineage (NCBI taxonomy): Eukaryota > Metazoa > Arthropoda > Malacostraca > Decapoda > Nephropidae > Homarus > Homarus gammarus. Next base: position 7,070,402 of record CAUDMG010001775.1, read on the forward strand.
TTTAACAATTATTGAACATAATTGAAGGTAAAGTGACTAGTTTTATGAGCGTCATCCAGCCTCTTAACACAGCAAACAAGCGTTAGTCTCTCTCTGTTTTCAGTGGAGGTAACATCTTGCTTGAGACTCTCTTCAACTAAACCCTCTTTTTGTGTGTGTTTCCAAGCAAATTATTGGTCATTTTGAAATTTATTTTACATATTGACAATATATAGCGCAGTGCAGTGTTATTTTGAAGAAAATATTCTTTATTTACAGTTACTTTAACTTTAAAAAACACGTGTTGACAGTGTTTGAATCCAGCATGGGGCCTAAGAGATCAAGAAAAGCGATTTCAATCCAAACCAAGCAGGAAATTATAAAAAAAACATGAAGAAGGCATTAGAACAAATGCGCTATGCAAAGAATATGGCATGTCGACATCAACTGTGTCGACAATTCTTGCACAGAAAGACAAATTTAAAGAAGTGAAAGTGAGAGACAAATCTACAAGAGTGTTTAAAAGTAAATCCCTAATTGCAGAAACTGAGAGGTTACTTCTCATCTGGATTAGGGAAAAACAGATGAAAGGTGATTCAGTTTCTACTGAATTCATTTGTGAATGAGCCAGGGAGATTTATGAACATTTAAAGACAGATCAACCTGATTCTTCAGGCACAGAATTTGAAGATTTTCGGGCCAGCAAAGACTGGTTCGAAAAATTTAAGAAAAGAAGTGACATTTTCAGTGCTATTAGGCATGGTGAAGCTGCTAGTGCTGATAAGGAAGGGGCAGCAAAGTATTTAGTTGAATTTAAAGAACTGATGGAAGAAGAAAATTATATTCCCCAGCAAGTGTTCAATGTGGACGAAACTGGGCTGTTCTGGAAAAAGATGCCCAAAAGAACATTCATCACCAGAGATGAAGCCTCTTTACCTGAGCATAAACCCATGAAAGACCGTCACACTCTATTGCTTGGTGCCAATGCTTCAGGGGATTTCCGACTGAAGTCTATGCTTGTCTACCACTCTGAAAACCCCAGGGTGTTCAAGCAACAGAAAGTGGTAAGAACAAAGCTTGGAGTTTATTGGAAGTCCAACCGTAAGGCATGGGTGACAAGACAGTCCTTTAATGAATGGGCTGTTGATGTGTTTTGCCCTTCTGTCAAGAACTACCTAACCACCAATAAACTCCCTTTAAAGGCTCTTCTCATGGATAATGCTCCTGGTCATGACCCTGAACTTGCCAGAAATTTGGAGTATCAATTTGACTTTGTGAAAGTGTTGTTTTTGCCTCCAAACACTACACCAATCATACAGCCAATAGACCAGAATGTGATCAGCACCTTCAAGAATTTATACATGAAGAAAATGTTTAGAGGTGTCATCAGGCAACTTCCAATGATCCTGAACTAACACTGAAACAGTTCTGGAAGACACAATTCAACGTCCTGGAGACTGTAAAATTGATTGTGTCATCATGGCAAGAAGTCTCCACTAGATCCCTCAATTCTTCATGGAAAGCGCTGTGGCCATCAGTAGTCTATGATTTTGAGGGATTTGAGGATGACACAGAGTTGAACCAGGAGATTGTGTCCATTGGTCAATCATTGGGCCTTGAAGTGGAGGAGGAGGATGTGGAAGAACTTGTGATGTCTCGTGAGGAGGAACTTACTCCTGATGACTTGAAGCAACTGGATGAGATGTTACAAGTAGAGGCTGACAGTGGTGAGGAGGAAATTGAAAGTGATGACCATATGTCAACTAAAGGGTTGAAAGATGTGATTTACCACTGGGAGAAGTTCAGGGAACTGGCTTCAAAGCACCTAGATGTGGAAAAAACTGAACAAACATTGTGTCAAGTTGAGGACTCAGTGGTCTCCTTCTTTAAACATAAGTTAATGGTGAGGAGGAGAGATGCCCCACAGACCACAATTGACACTTGCTTCAGTAAAAGTCAGAGGGAACAAGATGCTATCCCTCAGCCTTCCACTTCAAGAAGGAGAGAGGATGTTCATGGTGGAGAATCTGTCAGTCCAGAGGTTCCTGACATTTTCATGGAAGGTGACTCACCTTCCAAGAAGCAGTAAAATGCTTCTCCTCCACCTCCACTTCCTTCTCTTCTCCCTTCTCCTCCACCCTCATTCTAATTCCCATCATCATCCAGGAGCCTTCTACATACACACCTCAAAGTAAGTGAACTTTTCTACCTTTTTTGTTGAATTTAGGCAATTTTCGGTGAGCTGGAACCAATTACCCAAAAATCCATTGAAACAATGGTTTCGGTTAACGAGCAACCTGCTGGAACGGATTGTGCTCGTTAACCAGGGGACCACTGTACTGTACAGTAGTGTTTGCATAAATAAATACAACTCTATGTCTGTTTGACTGCAGTTAAGCTTCTGTAGCAACAGTGCTCCATGGCAGATGTATAGGTTAAACTTAGAAACATTTAGCAATGCCCAGAAAAAATCATAAATACGTATGCAAATTTTTCCGTGGTAAGAGAGTTCGTCTCAATAGCCGGAAGTCTCTCAAACCCGGAAACGTTGTGCACCAAGTATTCTGGCTATCCAGGATATTACTGTAGTTTATGTGAACAAATACACAATTATAGGTCAGTAGAGAATGGAGGCAGAAAGAAATAAGTCTGAGTCTGAATGGAGATAAAATGCAGGAAGTGAGGTGCTTCATATGCCATCAGGAAGTACCTGTAATTGTGTGTAACAATTGTGAACTGAATCACTTTAGTATCAGAGGGAAAGAAATTTGTACTAAGATGACAAAAAAATTTAACTTCATGGCTTTTGTTTATAAACTGAAGCTTATGGCAGAGGTTTTACTTTTTGTAATTTTAAAAATTCATAAACCAAAGCATCGTCCATTGGGATCTACCTATAGCAAAGGAGGAAGCTGTATAATATGGACACGAAGTAGTACCTTAAGCTGTGTATTCTTATATTACTCTATTAATTATGTATAGTAAAGTATTACAGAACATGGATGCAAGCAGTGTGTTGGGTGATATGATACAGAGAATAAGAAATACTGTACTATTAGGAAACGTGGAAATGAAGGAAACGTTGATGTGGACATTGATATACTGAGAGAAAGGAAAGTGATTGAATGGTGAAAATAATGTGTAATTAAGAAGGGTACAGTATGATAGGAGGGCGAGGGGAAGATCAGGATATGGAGGATGGGGTGAATTAGGTTATGGCTGTATATCCTACCCACCAGTGAGATGGATGTCAAGGAAGCAGTGGTGAGATACAGAGGAGAACATAGCATTTAGTGGATGATGGGGATGTTTCAGCACTGAGAGTGAATACTGTACAGATCAGTAAATAGAGAGAGAGAGAATATGTATGATTATGTTTCAGACCTTTGCATTATAATGGGAAAGAGCCTGAAGAAATAGAAGACAAAAACTTATTAGAAAAGAAAACGAAAAACATATTAAAAGTAGTTTTTAGTGTAGGTTCACTTGTCTTATCCTAATGTGGCTTTGAGTCATAAAAATTAGTTATCATGACTTGCAGATGAGCAGGTGGCCATGATGATTCTTCAACTACCAGCTCCTCAGTCACCAACCTTACCAGCTCTCCCTCAACCTATTGATAGTGGCAGTCCTGTACGAAAACAAAAGTCTTTAGTAATTAAGCAAGGAACAAGTCTTTCAGGCAAAAAGTCTAGAAAACGAAGACCTCCATATGGTATGTACAGTATAATGTCTCCTGTGGACAGTGTGATAATGTAGGATGGGTACAATACATGTAGCTTGATTTTTGTAGTAAATAATATTCCCATGTAAACTGGCAGAAAATGGTTGCAGTTATGTCCAACTTATGTACTGCATTGTTGGGGGGGGGGGGGGGGGGAGGACCAGTACCATAGCAGAGACATTGTAGAGAATCTGAAATTAGGTCCATTGCATTAAAAAAAAACTCATATAAATTTAGTGAATTTTAGTTTATTAGGGGAGCTGGTAAATATTGTGTATTCTTTGTTATGGTAATAAATTATAATGAATCATAAATTAGAATCTTTCTTAAATGCTATCAAGTAGTTACCACTTATTAAGGCATCTTTTGAATGGTATAGTATAAATGAAATTTATGTTGCCCCCATTTTTTATATCAGAAAGTAAATATTGGGAATTTTGTGAGGGGAAGTTATGATTGTTTTCTATTTTCTTATTCCTGCAAACCTGTTTTTACTCTGGCAGATGGTAGCTGGAATCGTGAACAATAACACAGACTCCCTCCCTCCTATAATGCTGAGATGTTGCCTTTCCACAATAAACCCCAAAAATCTTCATCTGGTTTAGTCCCAATTCTTTATGGAGGAGCTGTGGTCACCATCAGCTCCTCCATTCTCAACCACTGTTTATGTACACTTACTTCACTGCTTCTGCCATTTCCACCACTTTCACTACCTCAATGTTTCCCTTCTCTTTTGTACCATCCAGCTCAGAATATTACACAATTTTGATAATTATTTTGTTTCCTGTTCTCCCAGTACAGTATTTCCACTCCATTAATTTATGTACCACAGTTAGTTCACTTGTACTGTGAGTCTCCGTTGTTTGTCTCCTCTTTATCCGTTGTTTCCCATTTTGACTTTTTTTATGGGGGATAGCCTACCCGGACACAAGTCACCTACCCACAATGAGGCGTAAAAAAGCAAAGGAAAAAATTAATTAGAGAGGAAGAGGGGATGTTATTCTACATCACTAAGATGGTGGAAGACCAGTTTTATAGCATAAAGCGAGACAGATTGTAAGAGGATGAAAAGACAGAACAAGACAAAACATTCCACAGTTTGGCTGTTTGAGGAGAGGAGCTACTGTAACGGGATAATCTAGTGGGCCCGACATCCACACAAAAACTGTGGGCACTACGGGTTAGACGAGTGTTGCGAGCCCACTGCCTTGCCGGTGGTACACAGGAAGCCAAATCTACTGAATGGAAAGAGGTATGAAGATTATACAGTAGTTGGAGACTTGAGAAGGTTTGGTGGAGCCACCTTGGACAGCTGAAGTTCGGATAATAGTAAGAGATTGGTGAAAAAAGTTAATAGATGGTGCTTCACAGAAGAAAGATTGGATCTTAGGCCACGAATGTTGGAAAGATGAAGTGTGAAGAAAGTCGATCCTCCAGCAACCGCGGTGACATCAGATAAAAACTGTGTGTTGGAGGGAATGAAAAGGTAAAACATTTGATTGTAAAGGTAATTAGTACTAAAGTGACCCCTCGTTTAACGAACGCCTCGGTTAACAAAATTTCGGTTAACAAACTGCCTTCCAAAAAGGATCTTCAATTCGGTTAACGAACAAAAATTCGGTAAACGAATTTCTTACGAACCGACCTCAACATGTTTTCGCTTGCACTGACCGGGCAACCAGCTTTAGTATCAGACCGCCAATACATTAATCGGTTCTAGGGCTTAAATTCCTTACTATTTTGGTAAATATCAAGAAGTTTATACTATTCAATAATTTTAAAAGTTTAATATTCAATTTTTTAGTCATTTTAACAATTATTGAACATAATTGAAGGTAAAGTGACTAGTTTAATGGGCGGCATCCAGCCTCTTAACACAGCAAACAGGAGTTAGTTTCTCTCTGTTTTCACTGGGGGTAACATCTTGCTTGAGACTCTCTTCAACTAAACGCTTTTTTTCTGTTTCCAAGCAAATTATTGGTCATTTTGAAATATATTTTACATATTGACAATATATAATGCAGTGCAGTGTTGATTTAAAGAAAATAATCATGAATTACACCAAGAGAGCTAAAATTTTATGGGTGAAATGGCGCCATGGGGTGACTTCTCTTCCACCCCAATGCCTTCTCCTCTTCCTTCTCCTCCACCCCCATTCTAAATCCCATCATCATCATCATCATCATCCAGGAGCCTTCTACATACACACCTCAAAGTAAGTGAACTTTTCTACCATTTTTGTTGAATTTAGGAAATTTCGGTGAGCTGGAACCAATTACCCAAAAACCCATTGAAACAATGGTTTCGGTTAACGAACGACCTTCTGGAAAGGATTGAGTTCGTTAACCGAGGGGTCACTAATTATCCTTTGTTGAAACATCATAGGGTACAGCAGCAACAAATAAGGACATAGCCTTATAACACTCTTTCTTAAGACAGATAAGGGATAGGAATTTAACCCCCCTTAGTCTATTGATTTTAATAGGGAAAAATTGGCCACGAATAGTCTTCTCGGTATCTTTGTTGTTTTAATATGTAACCCCTAAGAATAATGGAGACCCCCTGTACTGTATATCTAAACATACTGTATGCAATAATGGGCCACTTTACCATATTGGTCATTATATTAGGTGGTCCAAAGCAGCGGAAATTCTGGTACATTTAACAAATTTTTGCCATTCTTTCTCACCTCCCAGTTCATACTTGAACTGCATGGGGCAGACACTTGCTCCAGAGTGCAACATTCACCACAGAATAAATTTATAAGTTTTATCGAAAATATAACTCCATATACGATTACAGTGGTACAGTATCAGTGTGTTCATAAACATTTCTTGTTTATGTATGTCCTGTACAGTACACCAATTAGTACAGGGTACAAGCATCCTTCACTTTCTGAATGGGTCAGTCTCCTGGAAAGCCATTGGGATATCAAATCTTTGGATAACAAATAATATAATAAATGGGAAAAGTAGGGATCAGTTTCCAAGCGACAAGAAATCTCTAATATTATACAGTACTTAAAAAAAATTATTAATGAACAAAGAAAAAAGTTTTATGGCAAAAAAAAAAAAAAATTACAGTCCCTAACAAATTGCTAAACTAAATAAAATACTGTATGTATACTGATGGAACATTACCATATGTAAGGGCAGTGAGGGGTCACCACAGGGTGTGCTGAGTTAGGGCCTTATCATTTTTTGTATAAGTGATATCACGTTTGGATGATGAGAAAGAGGTGTAATAATATAATTTTTGGTAGTGAACATTCGAATAGTGAGGGATACCTGCACAGTATAGTTAAACTGAGTTGATTGCACATTTCATTGTGCTAAAATGGATACAATTCTGCCAAGAAAAACTGGCCATGTGATTGCCCAAGGTTTAGGAATGGCTATCAGTGTCAGTGATGAACCAGTCAGAGATGTGTTTAGTTTCTCTCTGTGATCTTATTCATTTGTATACCACTCAAGCTGTAACTTTATTATATACTAATTAAGGCTTAAGTATGTACTGTAAACCTCTGCAAGTACTTTGTTATTAATTGAAACTGTTTTAATCAAACTGTTGGTGTGATTGACACCTTATTGAGTACTGTGTCTGTAACATTATGAGTGAGGGATGGAGGCAGTCTAGAGGATTTTTATTTGTCACTGGTAAATGTGTGGTGATGCTGACACTAAGAGAAGCGATGTTGTTGCATTTTTACATATCTCTATGCCAGAATGTTGTCATAATCTCAGTAGGTAATATATTGCTTTATTTATTGTGGGATTTCCTTTTCTTTTACTTTCTAAAACATTTGTTTTGTATTATTTTCTTAACACCTCAAGAGAGAGAGAGAATTTTCTTGAGGTTTTTGTTCCCTTTGATCCATATCAATCAAAAGTGGTAGAGGAGTAACTTTAACAAATTATACCTTGTGTTTCAGGATGGCAAAGAACACCCGTACTCATTGCTCCTAAGGAAGATCCTTCCACCCTTCAGCCTGCAGGGACAGTTGGTAAGATACTTTTACTCTTCACATTCACTTGAGTTTTCTACTGTTATATCTCTCATTATTGTTAGATGATTCACTTGTCTGATCCTTTGCTAATTTTGGCATGGGACAGTGTTTTTTTGTTTGTGGGTTAACATATATATATAATGTATATATCTTGAACTCAACAAGGGGGAAGGAGTATGGGGAGTAGAATGCAAAATAAATATGTCATGATAAGAGTAGTCTGGAGGTTCTGCTTGTGTGACCTTCTCCTCAGAAGTTCATTGTGTATGTGACTTTAGTATTATGTGTAGAATGTTTCTACATGTTCTCTTAGCCCTTTCTTTTCACTATCTACAAACTTATTGCGACATTGACCCCAACTGTTTCAATCATTCCTCGGGGGTTTTCAAATACTGTACAGGGGGTAATAGGTTTGTAGAATGGTGTTGACAATTAAGTTTTAAAAGTTTTGAAACGACTTTGGCCTTCCCACTGTACTGTGCCTCTGAACTGAATATACAACTCAACTTTTATTTGGAAGAATTTTGAGGTTTTAATTGTGTCATTCTTCTGTTTCAGTTGCCACTGGAGAAGGAGCTGTTACTTACACCCTAGCCAATAAAGTGAGCTTTTCCATGCCGAGCATCAGTGACAACAAGAACTCTTTTGCGCCTGACAGAAAATCAGATGAAACAAACAAGGCAAAAAAAAAGAAGGCTAATAAGAAATCTCAAGGAAGGGCGATTGATGTGACCAGGATAAAAAAACGGGGAGTTGGGAGAACTGGAAAGCGAACAAAACGAATGCAAAAAGAAATGGAAGAAGCTGTATTAAACAACGATTTAATTGCAACAGCCTTTTCCTTTGCCATCAATTCTGTAACCCCAAGCAAAGATACTAAATTGCCAAATGGTAGTACAAAATCAGATCACTCGGCCTCAGTAAATGTATCACAATCTACAGGTACTGAGTCATCTCCTTCAAGACAGTCACTGAAAAAATCTCTACCAGTTATTGAGAATGACAGTGAAGTGTTACCAATACATCAAGAATCACAGGGTGAGATAGCAACCCAGGGTGAGATAGCAACCCAGGGTGAGATAGCAACCCAGGGTGAGATAGCAACCCAGGGTGAGAAAGCAACCCAGGGTGAGAAAGCAACCCAGGGTGAGATAGCAACCAGTGAACAAACATCCTTGAAGATCAGACAAGAGGAAGATAAAGTTTTGAATGCACAAGTGACAACAGCAAGCTCCACTGTAGATAATTCTATCACTGAGAACCAGAAACAAAAGACAAAACAAAATATGCTTGCTTTACTAACTGGAGATAATGATTGCCAGAAGTCATCATCCACTAAACTTAATATCGGCAGATCTCCAAAGCTGAAAGCTCTTCTGCAGCTTTCTCAGAGTATTTCTCCATCAAAGAAATTTGTTGCAAGAAGAAGGATGAGTTCACATGAGAGCCCCAGTATTAGAAGTGCTCCCAAGAGAGGCAGCCAGAGTACTCCAAGCCACAAGAACAGTCATATTAGAGTGTTGGATTTCAGCACACCACAGAAACAGAGAACACCTGGTCGGTCTCCACGAAAGGCAATGGCATGCTTAAAGTTTTCGCCGCCAGTCAATAAACGATCTACAAGGAAGAAGAAAATAAAATCACCATTAACTAATATATCCAGACCTTCAAGCTTTCACTCACCAAAAAAGAAAGCAATGAAAAAGATTTTAGAAGAAATTGAATCAGAGTTTAAGGATGATGAAGCTGAGGAAGAAATGAACCATGTTAATAAACCTATAAGGACTGAGATGTCACCAAAAAACAAGTGTTTTTCTTTATGTAGATCAGAAGAAAAAATAATTAACTCAAATTGCACCACTGATGATGAAATATTGAAAAATAATTCTCTCTGGTCTGTGAATGACACGCTACATTTATTTGACCAACAGAATGATAGTCGATTAGATTATGAGGATGAGGAGAATCTGATCTTACGTATCGAGGACGATGATAGCATTTGTTCAAGTATTGACACTCTTGCCACAGAGGCAGGCAGCATAGAACTCTTTGATTTGTCCAAAGAAACTAGCAGCCTTGGAGATCTTACACAGATCCAGTCTATAGAAGTGAGCCATGAACAGGATGGTGACATGCAAAATTGGGGTTTATTAGCTACATCAACAAATATACGCTCGGATAACATTTGTTCATCTCAAGTGTTCGATCAATCATGTACGGCTAAAACAAAGCAACTGAAGACCCCTTGTAAAGCTGGTGAATTGTCATTATCCAACTTTGGTACAGGAATGCCCATGACTCCAATGTGCCTGGAGCCCACAACTCCATTTATTGCCAGCGAGCGTGGATCTGTTCCTCAGCAAGATGAGGACCTTAATACACCATTCCTTCCAGTGCCACCCCAAACACCAGCTGATAAATCTCCACATATCAAAGATTATCCTCACGGACCATATTCAAACAGTTCAGTCGGCACTTCATACTACATGCCGTCAGAACGCTCCATAACGACCGACTCTGAAGGATACTCCCCGTCTAGACTAGAAACTGTGTTGGAACAATCATTAATAGAAGAGCTTAGTTCTAATGTGAGCCTTGTATCTAGCAACCCTGTATGTAAGAAAGTTGAGTCTGGTGTTCACAAAAGTCCTGGTAGAATGTCAAGGAAAGCGATGGGGGAAGTAATTGAGCAAGAGATGGTAAAGTTGTTTACAGGGGAAGCCAAAAGTCAAGATTCTAATGTCCAGGTCAAAAATTCTAATAGAGTTAGTAAACATTCATCAAAAAAAGGTAAATTTTCAGACAAAAGTGGGATTAAGGTAACTGATCCCGCAGAGGGTAAGCAGGGAAAGCGAAAAAGAGTTCCCTCAAAGAAGTACCAAAAGCTTGTCGAGTTCGCATGTTCAGAGGATGAAGGTGACGATAGGGTTGACGAAAGAAAATCCAAGATTCAAAGTGTGACTCGAATACCTAAACCCAGAGATGATGTACCTGCGGTGAAAAAGAAGATTAAAAATCGAAAAGGGAAAGTTGGTGCTGCAAAGGATGATCTTCCTGCCTCCAGTATTACAGAGACTACAAAAATAACTAATAATAATAAGCAAAGTGTTCAGAAGGGAAGGAAAAGGAGTAGGAAAGTGACTGATGAGGAAAAAATTCTGCTGTCCTCATCAAAGGAGGTTACAGAAAAACGTGATAATTGTGGAGTAACGAGCAAAACTCAGCACCAGAGAAAAAGACGTAAATATGGGTTGAAGGCAGCTGAGAAGTCTGTAAATAAAGGTGTGGAACAAAGTAATGATTCAATGAAAGAACAGTTAAATTTATCCTCAGAAAACCCTAGAAATGTCTGTTTTTTGAGTGTAGATAATGGTAATGAACAAAGTGATGCACATCGAAAAACAAAACTCCAAGAGTCTGATTCAGCTTCCATTTGTAATTTACATATTGTATCTTCAGTATCCCCTGTGTGTAGCGACTCTGATTCAGAGTTAAGAAGTACATCAAGAGGCAAAATACAAGATGTTAATGATTCTTCTTTGAATGAGAGAGTAAAGAATACCATTTCCGAGACATACAGTACAAATTCTTTAGACAAAGTTTGTGAAAAAGATACCGGTACTTCTTTTTCCTCAAAGACGACATGTTTCTCTGATATTTTTGGCTCTGATGTCAGCTTTACAGATGAATCAGACTCTGGAACTCAGAGAAACAAAAGAACAGAAGCCACAGTAGTAAGTGATAATGATATATTGGAAGAGGACATGATAGAGGAACACAAGAGAAAAGATCACAGTAACAAGAGGAGTCGAGGGTCCAGAAGAAGACGACAGCCATCAAGGTATGAGAGTGAACCCCTCAAAACCTCTCATGGTGTGTCAAGAAAAGCGTCATTTGGAGCTCAGACAAGCAAGGTCAAAAGGGGTGGTCAAGCATCCCAAAAACAGACATCAACCAGACGTAGAGGGAAAGCTCGTGAAACTATAGATATAACGGAAGTAGTGGTGGAGGCCATATTGGTTAATGTTAACACTCGCCCCAAAGCAGTACAACAAGGAGTTGCAGCTGATAACAAAGTAATTGGTGAAATGCACAAATCTAAAGCTTTGAAAAAAAGTAAACAGAGGTTAAGATCTACCACCATTGAGAACACCAGAGCTGAAACTAGTAGCTTTGCAAATGATGCTCCTCATTCTTCAGACATAAGAAATGATTCAAAATTATTGCATGTTGCTGAAGTTCATGTGTCATCAGAAATTGTTGAAAAGGTGCCAGAAGTATCTGAGAAAGACAATGAACATTTTGAAGACGGCTCTCTCAAAGAATCTGCAAGTCCCCAGACCAAAGAGTGCACGACTCCATTTACCTGTTGGGGGGTGGGTTTAAAAAATAATATTTCCAAAGTAAAAAGCTCTTTGACATCTGATGACCTCAAAGCTCGCTGGTCAAATAGCATGGCATTTCATTCGTCTCATTCTGACGTCAACATTACTGATACCGAAGACGAGAGTCCTGGAAATGTTTTGCGTCAGAACACACCTGAGCATTTAACTGTCCGACCAGAGTTTATCAAAGACAGCAAGTTGTGGACGTGCGAATCTTCTGGATGTGCTCGAACAATTACTTTTATGAAGAGTACGTCTGAAAAAGGTTGTTGTCATCACCGCTTCGACGCCAAAGATCTTGGCGAGATACAAAATGTTACACCAAAACGTTCAAAAAATGGAAAGGCTGTTAGTACTACACCACGCACTGGAGGTAAGCTCATTAATATCTACTGTACTGTACATACTTTTTTCTGTAGTCTTTATGATAGATATTGTGAGTCAGCTTGTAAATATTTTGTTGTCTGTATGATTATTTGTGTTCTATACATCTTGCATTCAATAGAATTTTCTTTGGATTGTTCCTTAAGGATGCACTGATATCCATTCATTATTTAAGTCACAGGTGATGGGCAGGGTCGAGGGGTGTAGTGTGTATGTTTGAAGTGCTCTTGTTATATGCATTATTTATATATTTAAGACCTTTTTTTTTATGGAGATTTTTGCTTGATTTATACTGTATATTAATTTATTTTTCAGAATTTCCCCCTGACCTTGAGAGCATCCAGTCTTCAGTTGCAGTGAAAAACTCAATGTCCTCCAAGAATCAAGTTCCTTTAACCGCAAGCCAGTTGACCTCCCAAGATGATTTGATTAAGAAGATTGTTTCAACTACAAGTATATATCAACCTCCTGGAAATGTCCAAGATGTTAGGGAGACAACTGTCTTGGATAAAGAGAACATAGATGAAGCAGACACTGGCTTATGTGATAGAGTCAGTAACTTTGAAAGTGAAACAATAACTCTTTGTGCCAAGGACAATCGTGGCATTGCATTAGTGTCTGCAGCTTCCATATCATCAATATTAAATGACAAAAATCTCTCAGAAATTGAAAAACAAATTGAATCTGCAGACTCAGGTTTCATAAATACCAATAGTTATGATGAACATTCAGGTACATGTAAAAAGTCAGCAGTTGAACAGACTAACAAAGTAAATGATTTACCCTTCAGTAAGTCATCTTCAGAAGGCGGTAACATTGATTACTTATCACCCAGGTCAGTCGAGAGTACTGGTGATCTTTGGGAAGCTTCAGAGAAGAATTGCTTGATAACATATAAGCCTCTTCCTCTAACGCCAGAGAAGAAAATGGGCCAAATTTGCCATTCTATAGTTAGAAAAAAGAAGGCCTTGGTTGCTATTCCATCGTACACAAACATGTCCCCAACAAAACAAACTTGCACTTCATCACCTGAACCTAAGAACTGTGAGGATTTATTAACAACAAATATTGAAAGAGTTGAGAGTAATATTAGTTTGAATACTACACGGACATCAAGGAAAAATAATTCTCTGCAAACAGAAAATAAACACTCTGAAAAATCACGTTCAACAGATGATGCAGAAGTTAAGAACTTGCCCAAAGATATTAATGAAACAGGTGCTTCACATGTGCCAGAAAAAACTTATTCCACTGAAAATCTGGAGAAAGACAGTCCTCCAGCTTTCACGGCAGGTGAATGTAATGTAAATACAACTGAAGTTTCTGAAAAAGTGATAGAATTCTGTAACACTGAGAACAAAAATTCTGAATTTGAAGGTACTAGTGGAGAACATCAAACTATTGTTGGGAGTAAAGCACTGCAAGAGAGCGGCAATGGAACTTTGCAAGAAAGTGGCAATAGAACATCGCAAGAAAGTGGCAATAAAATATTGCAGGGCAGCGAGTCACTTAGTGTGTGTGAGTGGAGGGAACAAGGTCATGAACAAAACCCTGTACAATGTAGCCATCATGAAGACAATGAAAATTTAAAGCTGACACTGAAAGCCCAAAAACACATAGATGATGATAATGGGGGTGTAAAAGATATAGAACCCAGAAAAGATGAATATTTTGACAGTTGTAGCCATTCACACGACTTAGTTCCCCATTGTGTGAAAGAACCCAGAAACACAAATACAGAAGTGGGTATTGATGCCCAAAAACTAACTACTGAAGAAAAATCTGTTAATTTGGGGGAGTACAGTGGAGAAGAAGCTTTTATAAAACCCAGTGAAGAGGTTATTGAAACCAAATTAGGAGAGGAAGAGGAAGATAGTGATGTTTTAAGGATAGAAGTGCCATCGGAGAATGAAAATGACAGTAACGACTGGACAGACATACTGACTCTCAGGCTGACACCTTTCATTGACTTGCTTACCTTGAACTTAGAAGCCAAGAAACCGAGCGGTAAGAGGACAACAACACCTACAAAACCTCGTCAAAGAAGAAAACCTTTAAAAGACACTGTACCGAGATGTAAAGAAGATAAAGGTTCGAGGAAAGGCAAGGCAAGACAAGCACCAAAATATCAAACGGAAGCAAATAACTTAAATAAAAAGTCAAGCCAGAAGATGAATAATGCAGATGGAATTAAGAGAAGTATATCACAGATGGAATGTAGAACTCCTTTAGAAAACCCAGAAAAGATGGTGTTAATGCATGAAGATTTGAGCAGGACTGGCGATCTTGTTAATGTAGAGCAAATTAATGTATCAAGTACTAATGATGTAACCCAACTGAGCTCTCGGAAGAGAGTTAGGGAAGATGATTCCTCTAAAGGCCTGACAGGAGTAATAATGGAAGAAGAATGTAGCCAAGGCCCACAGAAGACGAGGCGCAGGATTCAGCCAATTAGAATCGGAGAGGTTGAAAAATATGCCAAGCAAGCCGGGGAACTGTCAAGCAAGAGCAAAGCCAAGAGAGGAAAATTTGGGGAGCAAGAGGGAGATGGGACAACAAGCAGAAAAGAAAAAAACTCTCTGTGAGTTATATTCTTACTTTGATTCAGAACTGTATAGTATTGGGTGATCCAAGACAAACACCTTTTACATCAGTATATTTACGTGTGAATCAGTTTATGCCTTTACAAGCAAGTAAAAGATATAAACTGCAATGATCAATTAAAAAATTATAGTAATTAAATGTGGATAAGGTGTGAGAACTTGTGTACAGTATTTGACTGGAAATTTTTTTAAATTTTACATTTTCTCCCAACATAACTGATTCACAAAGATATATATACAGTATATTTTTCCCTCTTCTTTTATCTTCTTTGGTGTACAGTACAGTACAGTAATACAGTACCATGGTCTTGCATTTTCTCAAAGATATAAATTGATTGATAATATAGTGAGGTATCAGAATTTTTCTCTGACATAAACCTTTGACAGTAATTTCTCTCAACCATTTGACAATTAAAACTCGGTAGATGTCGTTGATAAACAAGTTTGTGGTAATGTAGTAAAAAGATGTTTATTTTTCATCTGTAGGCTGGTGGATGAGCTTGAAGGCAGTGTTCATAACTTGCTTGAGAAGGTGACTGGGTCTGAAGGTGATTCATTGAGGCGAGAGGTGTTGCTGTGCACAGGTATCTTACTGTCTTTTGTCTTCACAGAGCATGTTGAATATAACCCGTGTATGTGTTTCCAGGGTTATTGAATCTTACCCTATACAGTATATGAAATGAAATAATTATTGACATCACACTTATGATAACTAACTTTTAACCAGTCCATCATTTTTTTTTCTTCATTAAGAGTTTAGAATTATTATTATTACAGTAATTACTTGTGTAATTTGAAGCTGCAGGAAGCGTCAGTGAACGTAGTGCCAGCTCATTGTCAAGTGCCAGTCCTGGACGTCTCCAGATCTCCGAGTCTCCTAGATGGTGTGACTCTTCCCCAACCCCGCACTGTGACCCGTCTCTGGTCTACTTGCCCCAGGGTTATACCTCTAATGGGTCACCTTTCGCCAGACCCCAGTATTCCGTACCCGGCATTCTTAATTGCTCTTCAGTACCCAAGGTCACTCCAGTGGCTGTCAGTACTCCTCAGATGGCACAAGAGCTTCACAACAAGGAGACAGGAAAAAGCCTGGATAAAATACAAGGAACTGAGGCTGGGTGTGAACTGTCAAGAAGAGGACCCGGTAGTTACTTGATTGAATCAGAAACTTCGAGGGAACTTGAAGAGGAATTTGGCTGTGGAAGGTATGTTAAAACTGATAGAATACATAAACAGCAATTTATGGAAGTTTCTCATGTGACAATGAAAAGTGTTTATTCATATAACACTAACTTGACAGGTCTCATTTATTGTTATTCTGATTAATGGGATGGCATTGTCCTAATAAGTATTGGGACTGGGATGCTGTATGTGTATAGAGTGAATGACTGGATGAGTAAGCAAAGAATGCATTTAAAACAGTATGCACCGCCTAAACCAAGAGGCTGTGAAATATAAAAATTGCAATATACAGTAAAACTTCGCTAAGGTGGACTAATTGGAGGGAGGGGGTGTCTGGGAAAAGAGGTTGTCTGCCGTAGAGCAAATAAAAAAAAAAAGGGCTCCATTTTAAACAAATAACGAGTACAACACCAATGTATCCAATTTTTATGAAAGAAATACGTGTTTTTTAATAAAAATAATTAAAAAAAATAATAATGTACACAAAATACTGTACACCTACCCCAAAAAAATGGAAGGCAGATCCAGCTGGAAATGCCTCTGACTGCAAGAGGCCTGCAGTCACTCTCAGTCTGAGTCAGAAATAAGGATAGGAAGAGGAACCTCAGCCAAGGAGGCACTGCTGGAGGGTTTTGGCTTGAAAAAAGTGTCGATCTTTGTTTGAGTGACCTTGCTTCTTTGCTCGTGTATGACAAGTTCCCTCAAGTGCCTTAAGTGATCGTAATAGGCCCCAATTTTATAATTTTTAGTCTGATGAGTAAATTCTATAATGGTGTCCAGGCAGTCTCTACCGTCTGGCAGCTTTATTTTTGGTGGTTCATTTTCCTTTTCTTCATCATCATCATCAAAAAAAGTCTGTAGTTTTATGTACAGAGTCCACAGTCTCCTCCTCTGTCGAGTTGTGGTATCCAGGATCATCCTCATCAGCCTCCAGCCGAGCCTCCACATCCTCAACTGTAGCATTCTTCTCTCCTGCTTCAAGAAGGGTTCTGTGGCAATCGTCTAATGTGAAGCCCTCAAAATCATGCTCCTCATCAATGTCATAAAGGTGCTTCATTCAGGCATTGGTGAGGGTTGTTGCCTTGACTTCTTTGGCAGCAGCAGCAAAATTAGAAAGCATGGACCTGAAGCTGTACAACTTCAAGTTTCTGAGGGTCTTCTGCCCTCTTGTGTCCTCCACCTGATCCTCACTTGCCTTTTCCACCACCATCACTTCATCCAAAACTTACATTTGTACAGCCTTTTCTCATCATAAATTACACCTTGATCCATTGGCTGTATGACAGGTGGTGTTGGGTGGCACCTGATCCTTCCGTCCCTGCTACACAGTGTTGAGATGTGAAGGAGCATTATCTAAGAGGATGATAGTCTTCACTTCATCTGCAGGGAGGTTCAGATCTTCCACTTGCTTATGCATGATCTCCACCACAGCATGTTTGTAAAACCAGTCTGGTGTTATGGCTCCTGTAAACCATGCATTCTTGGAGTTACAGTAGTGGACAGGAAGCCTGTGCATAATGTCCTTGATTGCACGAGGTTTCTTGCTTTTTCCTGCAACCACAGGTGTAAGCATATGGTTCCCATCAGTATTTGCACACAGCATTGCAGACTCATTCCTACCAGGCAAACTTTTTTCACTTCTAGAGACTTGTGCATTTTCTGGTAAAGCTCTCCAATAGAGTCCAGTTTCCTCTGCATTGTACACTTGGCATAATCGAAGGTGTTCAGCTTCTATTATACTCCTCGCCATTGCATTATGCGTGGGGCTGTGACGGACATAAACAACAAGATGAAATTTTAATAAAAAATTAATCTTAGAACTTACCAAACTTCTAGTAGTCTATAGGCCTTCCTTTCCTCTTGATACACTCCTGCAGGCGTGACGGAACTGACTGCCAAATTGTGGATTATTTGTGGGTCTAAATTATTCCACTCCTCACGAATGGCTGCCTCCAGCTTGGGGACGGTACTTGTGTCCTTGCCTTGTAGACGACGCATGATGATGCTCCACATATTTTCTTTCGGATTAAGGTCAGGCAAATTGCTTGGCCAATCACTTATGATGTCTACCTGACAGTCAACAAGCCACTGTATTACAGGTTTTGCTGTGTGACATGGGGCACCATCCTGCATAAACACATCAGCGAGGCATTTTTCAAAAGACCCGGGCAAATAATTACAAAGCAGCTCCAAGTAGTTAAATTGGTTCATCATCACATTCCTAGGTAGCACAACAAGATCACCAGTTCCAAAGTACGAGAAGCAACCCCACACCATTAGTGACTCAGGATGCTTAACAGTATTGAAAGTGAACTTGAGGTCAAGCGAATCACTCCCGGGCGCCTGTACACATTACAGTAAAAGAACGATTTCCAGTTACGGAAAACGTTGCCTCGTCACTCCACAGCACTTGCTGCCACTTGGTCGCATCCCACTGAGCATTAGCCTTGGCCAAAGCAACCCTACGCTGCCTCTGGGCAAGGGTGAGGAGTAATTTCTTGTGTGCTCGGTGGCTACGAAACTGCAGGTCGTCATGGATGTGGCAGAGAACGGTCCTTACGTAAACATCACCTAGAAGTACAGTCAGTTCTGCTACAACACGCTCGTTGTGTTTTTGTAAAACCTCGCGTTGTAGAAATTCGCTCAATAGAAATAACGGCTTATGGAGAAAATAGGGTTAGGACTGAGATAGCTTATATATTTAGGTGTGTCTCTGACTAAATCTTAACAAGGTGAGGATGACTGACTGTTTGTGAGTACTCTTTGTTGCACTTCATGGACAGTTTTTGGCCTCTTATTCAGTACAGAAACATCTTCATTTTTTTCCTGAATTTTGGTATGTTTACAGACAGAGAAAAGCAAGACAGATGGCCAACGTGTTGTTCGGTGGAGGAAGCTTAGAAATTGCACACAGTCCTGAGAAACAGCTGGCAATAATGACAAACTACCGGCATCAACTGGATGTGAGTTCTGTACCAGTTTCAGTACTAATAGTCTTACCTAAGTCTATCATAGCCAGTTGGATTAGAGACTATTAAGACTAAACCCCATAATGCCCGGGATCCATTAGGAGTGTGTACCTGTCTTAAAATATTTATGTTGGGGCTTCTAAGGACTGGGATCTGGTGAATATTAAGACTTAGTAGGCCCTTTGAAAGGTCATCCAGTTCACTTGTCACACAACTGATCATCTTCAACGTTCACTGTCCAATGTATGACTTTAGTAATTATACATAATTCTTTGGTTCTCTTTCTCAGCCTTATTTCAGCAGTGGTTAAAAAAAAATTTCATTGTAAGTGAGAAAAGGGTTGTAGGGGTGAGTTGAATTTAAGGTAGAGGTTTAATAATCCCTCACTTTCTACATCTGTAACACTTGCATATAATGTCTTCTTATACAACAGGTACACAGTTTGCACATAAGTGAAGATAGTGTAAACAGTACAAACAGCATGTGTTCAATACCACCCACCCCTGGGAAACACCTCTATGTTCCTCCAGCCCCAGCCATAACCTCAGCCAGTGGTGTCAACTCTACTGATGCTTCCATGCAAATGCCGGCTGCGCTCCCTTTTAAGAAGCGCAAGAAGATTGTATATGTACCTGAAACAGTAAGAGATAATTCAGTTTGTATAATTGTTACTGATTAATTGTAAGGTTACATGTTTTTCTAAAATACAATTATTTTGGGGGAGGAACAAAAAAAATTGTAGACAGTGAATTATTGTAACTGTAAAATATGTAAACTGTAATTTTTTAATTTTTTAGCAATAAAGTTACAAATGCTGAGGGTGGCCAATTGCCATTTTTGTGCCATGTATAATTTTTGAGCTAACATAGGTCAAATAGCTGTTACAGTCAATATTGATGAAACAATATCTAAAACATTATTTTTCTTCACATAACATTCAAATCGCACACGTGGAGTAATGCTAAAAGAATGTTATTTATGTATTCAGCCAGATTTTACGTTGTGATGTTCATATTTCTTTGTAGGCTCATGTTGTTATGGAAAATACAGATGGGTGTGTAAGTCCCAATAAAACATTTTTTTTTTTTCACTTAACTCACAGCTAGTGATGTGAAGTTATACTAACACTAATAATATTTATGTAGTGTATACATCTTTGGAACTAGCTACAGTACTGTATTTTTGGTAGACATAGCTAGGGCTAGCACCTAGATACTAATATATGTTACCATCTCGTTGCTAGGCTGGTTGTATCATGGAAAAGCACTGTATGGTACTGTATTATGCCAGCACTAATGTTTACCAAGTTAATGTTTTTTTAAATTGCAATTTTCCCCAAAAAATTGATAGGTGTAGATTTGACTATTACGAATTATCACTGAAAATGGAGTGGAGTTAAGATTAAAAAGAGACAAAGATTAAGATTTGTATTGTTAACAGGAAGGTATACAAGAAGTGTGATTAGAATGTATGAATTGGTATCCTAGTAGGCCCACACAAGAGTAAACTGCCTATTCCTACATGCTGACCACTTGGACTGTGTAGGTAGATTTTGTACAAACTTCGAATAATTTATACAATTGGTCAGAAACTGTTCAAAATTTCAGATGCTTCGCCTATGTGAAAAAACGTACCAATTAGCCAGTACAGTACATTAAATTTAGTGGAGGCTGAATTAGTAGGGTTCAAGTGTATGTTGGTTGGAACTAGATTTTTTAAAATGAATTAAAGGTTAGTTTATCCTTTCCAAAAACTGTATACCAGATTTTTATAAAAGAGACACTTCGAGTGATTGTCATTGAGAGTGAAGGATGGAAGTGTTGTTACCACACATGCCTACTCTGCAAACTCCATTTATTGTTCAGTTATAACACCAGATGACAAGGTCGATATATTAATTTCCAAAACAAAAATGTGAAGAAAAAGATTTACCTAGAAAATCCTATATCAGTGTATATATAAGATTTATTCATATATAAAAAGAATCAATATTTTTCCCCGCCTTGATCGAATGTTATTTATTTATTTATTTAATGTTTTAGGTAAAACGCAAAAAAGCCAAGAAATTACCCATCAAGATAGATATTAATAAGTTCCTGGACAAGCTTCACCAGAAACAGCAGCTAAAGGAAGCCCTGGGAAATAATAGCTCAACGTCAGCAAGTCCCCCAGTGTCAGTAGAGATTAACAGTGTCCACATGAACCCCAGTGGTAATGAAAATCAACAACAAACAGAAGAAAAGGAGTGAAAATCAATATTGACAAGAACCCTAATGACAGCACTGACCACAAGAACTCCAGTGACAGTCAAGACCACAACACAAATCTCGGTGACAGTAGAGGTCAGTAGTGGAGCGGCCACAAGAACCTCAGGTACTGTACATTGAAGATCATCACCAAGAACCCTAGGTACACTTAAGGTCCACAAACTATTTCACTTCTATACTCATAATTATCTTCCTGATACATTGAGTTTATTACTAGTAAGTAGGAGTGTACAGTATTTATTTTATTGTTCCTTAGGTTTAAGTGAATAGTAAGTGATTTGGTCACGGTTTAAACTTAGGTAAGTTAATTTTGTTATTCCCTCCTGAGGAAATGGATATATTTTATAGTTATAATATTTGGCCATTATCTTGATTTTATCGATTTTGTTAAAATTCTTAATGAATATACTCCTGAACACGCTGATTAACGATCTATTGTCCGCAGTTTGATATCTGCATAATTGTCCAAATGACAGTTCACATATTTTAAATACTATTCTAACACTAATTACACGCTGCCTATGGTTTTTCAAGTTAATTTTTTAGTTGGGATGTACTTAAGTAGTTGGACACATTAAATTTGAATTCTGAGAGAAAAAGTCTTTTGGGCCTAAAATTAACTATATATGTACTCCTGAATACACTGATTAAGTATCTGTTATGCACAGTTTGATATCTGTATAATTACTTGTCAAATTACATCTCAGATATTTTAATTACTTTTCTAATGCTGCCTATGGTTTTTCAAGGTCACTTTTTTGTGTTTGTGTTATTATGGATGTACTTCATTAGTTAGACACATTGAATTTCATTTCTGAGAGAAAAAGTGTTTTCGGCACTAAGGGGGGGAGACATAATCTTGATTTTACCGATTTTGTTCAAATTCTCAATACCCTGTACAGGTGCTCCTCTACTTACCAACGCGTTACGCTCCTGAGGCTTGTTTGTAAGTCCAACTTTACTCTTGCAGATGCCAAACATATTGTAAAAAATATAAAGATTATGGATATTTAGTACAGCTTTACCTTTTAATACAGCCTTAAAACCTGGCTCACTCTTCCCTTAGGTAATGTTTGTTCTATCTGGAATTTTCTTCAAAATAATCCAGTCTCATCCACATTAAACATCTGTTCTGACAGGTAATCCCCTTCAGTGATGATGTTTGTATCTCTGAAGGTTTGTAAGTTGAACGTTAAGTAGAGGAGCATCTGTACAGTATATTCTCGATTTAACAAACTATTTCCAGCCACCCCTTAGTGAGCTAGTTCACTAAATCGAGTGTGATTCCGTTAAATTTTGAGTCAAATGTGCCACTTGGCGCATGGGGTTTGTTTACCTCCGTTCAGTCTGTGTCCTGCTGCCACTGCTTGTGTTGTTCACTGCTACCTCTCAGTGCTTAGCCATCATGCCGAAAGTCTTTCAGAAGTCTCAGAAAGGAAGTGGTTTGGTGGAGAAAGTCAAGAGAGTACAGCTATCAATTGGAAATAATAGAAAAAATTGAAAACAAACACTGAACCTCCCTAGCTTAAGTTAAGCCATGAATAATGTTTATAATGGTTTTATGTACAGGTAGTCGTCGACTTACGACCTATGCGACTTACGTCTGTTCGACTTTACGACCGGCGGTACGACAGTTTTGGCCCCAGCCCCAGTGTAAATAATAAACCAATTGTACTGTAGTATGCAGTGATTTACTTAAACCTGACGACCGTAACAATAATGAACAAAGAAAATGTTGATAAAATATGACTTAAAGATGATTATATTATCATTACACATTACAGTATAATATACGTAAGGTAATTATAACATAGGCCGACTTACGACCAGATCAACTTACGACCGGTCGGCCGTAACCAATCTAGGTCGTAAGTCGACGACTACCTGTACATATCATGTGTCTGAGATGTCTCCATAGGTGTGAGCGTATTTACAGAATTGATCTCGATTTACCGAACTAGTTCACTAAATCAAATGAAAAATAACGGAAAAAAGACCTTCTGCTAAATCGAGAGTTTGTTATATCGGATTCTGTTAAATTGAGAGCATACTTTATATATACTCCTGAACATGCTGATTAAGGATCTGTTGTCTGCAGTTTCATTTCTATAATTATTTGTCCAAATGACATCTCAATTATTTTAATTACTTTTCTACTGCAAATTACTCACTGCCTATGATTGTTTGCTTGTGGTGGTTAAATATTGTTATCAACTGTTGGATGAAATGATTAATAACATTAAAGAATGATGTTGATTTTGGTGATATACTATATTGAGTTAGATGATACAGTACTTAACAAAGATATTTTTTCTAAGCACTTTCTCATTGTCTTTCAGGGTGACCAGAATGAAGAACAACATGACCTGTTGTAGCTGTGCTCTGCTCTGGTGTTCCCTCTTCACAATAGTGACCCCAAACATCATACGGCTTATCTCTGTCACCTCATATAGCTCAGGGTTGCTACTCAACAGCCCATCTGTTAAAGACATTTATATTTTATTGAAGTTGTGGTAGATGAAGTGTCTGATTAATTCATTCTGGTTTCAAAAATCTAAATACTGTATTAGACAGTAAGTTTAGATGAACAAAATTTACGAATTGGGGAAGAGATCTTTCAATAAGAGCTTCAATTAATATGTAATATACAATATACCTTCTGCTTGTGTTTCTTAGTCAAGTGTCTGGTATATCTTTTGGGAACTGATGAATCTTCTCAAGTACAGTACAGTATATACAATATTTGAAAACTCACACTTGTTTATGAGGTATAAAGAAATTTGTGACACACTAGTTGTCCTTGTGGTAGTGAAGACTGAAAGTGATGTCAATTGCTTTTTAAGAGTCGGTATTAAGAGTTTTTATCACTAGTGTAATTAATTCCCATAATGATTTTAATTTAGTCAGTTATGCCAGGGATGGAATTGTATAATAGATATCAGGTTTAGAATTTTACTGTGGTCATGGCCGTTGTTGCCTTTTGGTTAACTGTGATTCCCCATACAAGAGCCCTTCTTCTTGGTCACTGTACTGTGTTCCTCATGTCTTGAGTGCAGTTCCCTTCTCATTAATTATCAGTTGGATACCTGGGTGAAACTCAAATGATAATGGGGATTCTCATGGAATTTTCTATATTTTAATGGAAGTTTAATGATAATCTCCAAATGAAATATTTCTTATGGAGTATTGTCTGGATTTTGACGCAGCAGAGCTTGTAACAGTAGAAGATGAACTGATACATTTATGGAGCTTGTATTTTTGTAAGTTATGTATTGAAACCAGTGTACAGTAGTTTAAGTGCTGTAACTGAAGGACAGGTTTGGTGTGTTCTGGGGAAACTCTAGATAGGGACGGGACCTGTGTTCTGTTTTTATATTGCACAGTTCCATCATGTAAACATATCCTGGCACCTGTTTCTGAATATCTGTGTAATTAGTTCAGTTTATTTTCTGGAAGCTCTGTAGATGAATTTATGAAAATACAGTACAGTCTCTCTTCGACTTACGATGGGGTTCCGTCCCAACGACCAGGTCGTAAGTCGAAAAGGAGAAAATAATACATAGAAATTCTTAAATGGGTGTCTCTTTTTCTTCTGAGCTCCACGAGAACTCTCACTTTTACGCTTGCCAGCCATTTTAAAGGGAATTGCAAACGAAAAAATTTTCAGTACACAGCACGATCACTAACGTCGGGACTCGGAAAATACGTAATGTGAAAAATATTTTATACGACCATGGCCGTCGTATGTCCGGGTTGTCGTAAGTCGAGGAGAGACTGTACTGTATATTATACACATATCTCTGTCTCATGTACAGTACAGGGCTGCTTCACTTATCGCAAAGGTTACTAGCATGAAATATCGAAATTGCGAATAGCGGAGCAATTTCTCCCATAAGAAACAATGTAAATAGGGGGGATACGGGCATCACGGTGGTCTTGGCCGTCAGATTTTAACACTTGTTTTACTCAATACATATAGAACATAAAAGAGATAAAGAAACTAAGGGTATAATATCAAATAAACATCAATAACAAACACTTTGAGTTTATTAGGCATATATGTTTACTAGTACAGTATACACTGGGGTACTTTACATGTTTGAGTGTTTGAATGTTTATGTGTGTGAGGTAAGTTTTAAACGTAGACTGTTAATTTATCTCTGATGTGCTGTGTTGCTTGCTTGCTGAAGTTGGCATTAGGGGAGAGGGTGAAGGTTTAATGGGGTGAGAGGAAGCTGTGGTCGTCAGCCTCCTCACTGCCAGGGTCGACAGCCACCTCGCTCATTATCGCTATCAATTTGCACTGTAAGCTGTTTTTCTCCACTGCCTTCTGTTGAATCATGCGTTGCGATAAAGGTGTTGTGAGTCGCTGGGTCTGGTCGTCAAGCCACGTGCTCAACATCCACTCCATACTCTCTATCTCAGCATCACGGAACCTCGTCACCTTCGTAGCCGTCAGTGGTGTTGCAGACCTGGCCATCTCCTTGATCTTGTCGGCACTTTTAACTATAGAATGCACAGTAGAGGGAGCCAAACCATGCATGCGCCCAATCACTGACGGTCCTTCTCCGTGTTCATGTCTTTTTACGATATCCAATTTCACGTCCAGCGTAACTGCCACATGTGATCTCTTAGCAACATTGCAGGGAGTTTTAGTAGCTGGTCGCTTAGGCATTGCGAGATCACACAAAACACAACTGCGAGATTACACTTTACACACGCCAGCACATGTGAGACTGAGGCGAGTGGGAGCGCTGCGGTTGAGGCGCGCGGTTCAAAGATTTTGCTCGTAAGAATTTGTGAATAAACGGGGCAACCATTGCGAATAGTGGAAATGGGTAACAATAAATTTATTGCAGATAAACGGGGTTACGAATACCGAGGCTATGAATAAATGGGTTTGCCTGTACTGTGCACATTTTATTGACTTAGGCTCTGTAGTTACCATAATTTACCAGTATAATTAGAAAGGCTAATTAAGACTGCTGGGTATTTTGTTCTTAGCAATATCTAATTGTTTTTTCTTTAAAAGGAAATTTGAGAATTATTTTAAATGAATTTTACTGCAGAGATTATATGAAAAGTACTTAATCTCTGCTCCTGTGAAATTTTGAATTGCAGGAAAAGCTTCAAAACACATTTCTCATATGATCATTCTCAGTGTAATGAAGAGAATATATCTTTACTGTCAGAACGAAATGATCTGAACTGTAAAGTAGCAGTAGACTTAATTTTTTACATGGGGGCTCCATCCTTGTAGAACATTGTGTACTGTACATTGAACTTGTGCTAATTAGGATCCTCATGGGAAGAGGAGGTTGTATTCCTTAGCCTAAGGGGAGGGGAGCACCCATGTTGTAAGAGGCTTACGTGACCTGTTACAGCCCTTCACGGTGATCATTACAAAACTACCATAATTTTCATTGATTCTGTCATTTACTTAATAATTTATGTATCATATCACAGCTCTCATAATCTGGAATGTATGTCACTTTATTTTGGCGGGGAGAGACACCAGATACTCTGGACCGCCCTGCAGCCATTTTCCTTAAGTGAAACTTTTCTACACAATGGGAATATGAAAAATAAATAATAATTCTTACGTTCTTTTCCTCATTTAAATTTACAGTAGAAAACTTGTTCATAATTTATGTACATTTATTCTAAATTTATAGTTCATTATATTGCATTGTATAGAACTAAGGTTGCATGTATCAAGTATTTGATCTAAAATTGTATGACATGTTTCATGGAAATGCTTAGATCGAACTCACTTAAGGCTTTATTGTGCAGTACATGATAATTATTTAATTGAATACAGTATGTAATAATTATATACAAAGACAGCTGGTGTGCCAGTTTTACCATAAATTGGGTTAGAATAGAATAGAATCAACCAAGACTTCCACCACACTTATTACAGGGCGATCTTATTGTTTCTGAAAATATTTAAACACCCTGAAAACCTCAGTGTCTTTGGCATAATCACCATTTGATGCAATGTTTTTGCATCTCAGCAGCCCTGTCCATTTTCACCTCTTCTCACTCACATACCCCAAGATCTGTTGTTACCAAAATATGGACATATACTGCAGTCTGGTTGACCTTCGGCTTACTGTCAACTTATCAAGGTGTCAAAAGATAAGATTTTTCAGGAAGATGTTTATATTTGCATAATTTTATAATACCTTTGTTATTGTAAATGTTAATGGAATAAATATTTTTATATTAAATACTCTTTGTTCTTGTTATACAATACAGTACAGTCAACCCTCGCTTTACGCAGTCCCACATTCCGCGTTTCCACGTTTACGCGGTACCCTGCCGAAACTGGAATGCTCACATTCCGCGGTGCGTGTAACCCTTTACGCGGAGAGCAGCTGGCGAGCCGCGCCATTTTTGGATCCAAACCTCCCGCCATCCACCATGTTGTGTAAGCGGCGCGAGCAGGGTGCGCACAAGGTCGCCTAGTCATCAAAACATTACTGAGTTCTTCACCCGCCACCCACCACAGCCGGCCTAAGTCAGTGATAATGATAGTGAGGATATGGACTTTGAGGGGTTTGACAAAGAGGCCCTGAAAGCCTCTGTGGTGGATAGTGATACAAGTGGTACAGGTGAGGGCCAATAATCTGCCCTCTGCCTCGGAACCAACCCCCCCCCCCCCCCCCATCCCCGTGTGCCCAGCCATCTTTTCTACTAATGTAAGTGTTAAAAAACCTAATATTATTGATATTTCTCTTAATTATTAATTGTGTGTGCATACCATCATAAAATTAAGAAGTTATTTTTACTACAACGTAGGTATTGTGTCTGAAAAAGTGGAGTTTGGGGGTGGGCCCGGTCTCTATTTCAATTAATCCCATATATTATGTTGTTCACTTTACGCGGGCAGCCGTGGGTTGAATTAACCGCGTAAAGTGAGGGTTCACTGTATACAGGGTGTCCTCACTTAATATCGGGGTTACGTATCCGAAAATGCGACGTTAGGCAAAACAAAGTTAAGCGGATCGATTTTCCCCATAAGAAATAGATAAAATACAGGAGTTACGTTCCCCAGCCTCCCTTTGCTCCATGAAAAAAATTATATATACAGAAAATCATTGCCATTTCTATAGAAAATAGTATATATACAGTATATAAAACTACAGTACTGTACTAAGTTTGTTTTGGTACTCACCGATGGGCAGAGGTGGTAGAGTGAGTGTGTGGTGGGTAGTGGAGCGAAGGAGGAGGTGGGTGGGAGCAGAGGAGGGTGGCGAGTCACTGAGACTGCGGCTACCTTCTCCTCTTCCTGCTCTGACTGGGGTTCCTCCACCTCTGTTTGCTCCTCCTCCGTTGATGTTTGCTCATCAGCTGCCGCCTGGGCTGTTGTGAAGAAGTTGCTTCTGCCGTCCTCCGACAAAAAAATTAATCCAGCTTTGACTACTTGGTGCTACTCATCTCCTCCTTATACATCTCAGTGTAACAACCAAGACTGTCATCAATGATGCATTGAACCTTTGAGCTACGTTCTCTGTTTGGGTCGTCATCTAGAAGGATTTGCATTGCTTGCTGTAACATGTTCTACAATTCTGCCATCCTCTTAGAAGTTGGCGTTCGTTGAGGTTCTTCTTCATTGTCGTCGTCTTCAATGGGACTGTGTTCTGTTAGTTGTTGCAGTTCTTCGTTGGTGAGCTCTTCTGTATGGGATGCCAGGACGTCCTCAATATCCTCTGATCCCAGCTCATCAAACCTGCCTGCCTAGCCAAGCTGAGGATATCCCTATTCGCAACTCGGACTAAGTCCGTGAATCCCGTATAACTGTGGACGCACTCGGGTTACAATTTATGCCACACGCCATTCAGGCAACTTTCTGAAACCTTTTCCCATGCCTTGCCAATGTTATCAATTGCATGAAAAATGTTGATGCCGCGCTAATATTTTCAGATCGTTGGTTTATTTTCATCGTCTGTAGCGCTGAGCAGCTGGGCCATGGTATGGCGTAAATAATACGCCTTGAATGTGGCAATGGTGCCTTGGTCCATAGGCTGCATCGGTGCTGTCGTATTGGGAGGCAGGAATACAACTTTTACACTGTCATGGAAGTCGTCGAGATTGGGAGGATGAGCTGGAGCATTGTCAAGGATCAGAAGAATTTTGAAGTTAAGGTTCTCCTTGGTACAGTATTCCTTCAGTGCAGGGACAACTCACGCATTCAACCACTGGCTAAATATGGCGCCGGTTATCCATGCCTTCTTATTTGCCTTGTAGATGACAGGAAAGTGATCCTTAGAGTAACCTGTGGATTGGCAGTGCGAGAACTCAACATAGGCTTCAGCTTGAAGTCACCAGCAGCAGCGTCAAGGGGTCTTTTGCTGCTTTAAAACCTGGCGCTCTTTCCTCCTCCTCGGAGATATAGGTCCTCTCAGGCATCCTCTTCCAAAAGAGACCAGTCTCCTCCACATTGAAGACTTGCTTCGGTGAGTAGCCTCCTTGCTGGATAATCCGTTTGAATTCTTGCGGAAAAGTCTCGGCAGCAACTGTATCTGAACTGGAAGCTTCACCAGTCATCTTTATGTTGTGGAGGTTATACCGACGCTTAAATCGTTGAAACCAGCTTCGACTGGCCATAGAGGTCTCTTCCTTCAATCCTTCACTCCGTTTCCTTCATGTCGTCAAACAAGGATCTGGCCTTATGCTGGATAACCATAAGGCTCACAGGGGCATTGTGTTGATTCTGGTCCTCCATCCACATTGCCAGCATCTTTTCCACTTTTTCTATCACAGTGCTTCTAGTACGAGTCGTCTTAGTAGCACTCAGAGAAGAACCACTTCCAGCACTAACCTTAATCTTGTCAGCGTTGGTCCTGATAGTACGCACCGTTGTGGGGGTTAGACCAAGCACAGCGGCTGTGTCCACAGCACTTTCCCCTTTATAAAATTGGGTTAATAAATCCATTTTCGTAGCAAAGGTAATGGTCTTACATTGCCTCTTCACTACGCTAGCCTCAGTAGCACTTGATGGGAGCTTGGAAGCCATTTCGAATAGTTAGAGTACAATTTTAGAGCAAAAGCACTTAAGAATACACGAATGATATGAAGTCATAACAGAGACTGGCTTGGGGACGCTGTGACGTTCTGCAAGTGAGGACAGCACGCCGAACCGAGAGAGCGTAGCGCTGCCAGATGGGCAGATGATGCGTCGTAGAAAGTAGTCCTTGACGACGCAAGGCGATGTAGTATCGGATCCCTGGGACGTTAAACGAATTTTTGGTCTCAATAAAGTTCAGCGACATAGTTCGAAAACAACGTTAAGCAAGGACTTGCTGTACTGTATATACCTAATATAAAGGTGAATTTCCTGAAGAAAAACAAATCCAAATGTTCCAATTGAGATTTGCTTTTTTAAATTTATTGTGTCAGTTTAATACCACATTGTCTGATTATCATATAGGTTTTTATTCCTATAATATTTACCTTTATATGCACTTTCATGCAGGTGTGTTATCATGGCCTTGCCAAGTGATTGTTATTATTTAACCTGACATATGCAGCCCATCATTGTACTGAGATAAAGGCCTGTGTCAATCAAATAACAGGACCCTGACACTCAAATCCTTCTCCTTTGTCACACTGTCCTGATCCTTAAGGTGTCTGGTTACTCATCTTTAGCATTGACCACACAATTGGATACCTAGATTCAATCCCCCCATTTATAGTTGGGGGCATCAAAGAGAGATTGTGGTAAACAAAAACAGATACAGTGTGGGTTTGCACGAGATGTTTCTCCTCCATCCAGTGTGAGTGCGAATCTCCGGGGGCCACCATTTGTGGGGTTATGAGATATTTGGTTCACACTCAGGATGGGATGGAGAAAGGAAACTCACAATGTGCTCTCTGTATACATATTGTATTGGATGTACAGTGCAGCTTGGTGCTGGGAAGTGGCAGCGTGGTTACAGGCGTGATGTAGAGAGAGCTGGTTGGTGAGGGTGCTCAGAGGAGGACCAGCTTGTGGGTCGCCGGCGGGAGCGAAGGCTGCCAGGTAGGAGTGGAGGAGGTGTTGCTTGAAGACTGGCTGTAGGTAGAAAGAGGTAGGTCACCATGAGGTGAGATCTTATATAGCGGAGGTAGGCGTGGCTTAATAGTTGACCTCCGTCATGTAAGGCGGCGCTGGTTGACCTAGACCACGAGGCATACACTGGGGAATTCGCCGGGTCGGCTACTCAGCGACAAAAGCGTTTGTAGGGGAGGAATCCACTCCAACAGTACTACTACTTTTTGGAAGCTAGAGGAGATTACCAGAGATCACTGGATTGCAAACCAACCAACTAAGATATTTGATCCATCATCATAATCACTGCTTTAGTGCCAATCTCCACTCTTGCATGGGTTTGCCACGATTACCTGATGGCAGCTCTCTATGCTTCAGTCTCTTACAGCCTTTTTTCTCAGGTTCTTAACACTAATGTCATTTCTGATAACCTATCCCTTTGTTATTTTTGGCATGCCTTTAGCACCCCCCCCCCCCCCTCCACATTTAAACTCGACCCATTTGGTCTTATCTATTTTCTCCACATGTTCAATCCATCTCGGCCTGCCTTCTAGCAAAACATTGCCAATACCCAGTCTCCCTCTTAGCTCTTAACAGGATTTCCCATCTTTCAGTATCAAATTAAACATCCACCTCACAATTCTCATTTAAGCTCAATTAAACCTGCATAAGCCATCTTCTTCTGTGATTACCACAGTTATAAATGTTAGTTAACATAAAATCAGATGATTCATATTATGCTCAGTAGCCATAAAACATGTAGCTATAGCTTATTTCTTTAGTTCCCCCAACTATGATGTCCGTTTTCTATCGCCAGTTTCAGTACAGTACACTGAGACCTCCGTTTTCTCTCGTGTGTTTCAGAATATCTAGTACCCCAAGTCTACACTGGTAAATTTATAATTGCGAATGAATACATATGTGTTACTGTAAGAGACACACCTTCTTACAGCTGAAAAATTCAAGATTCATTGTGAGTGATGATAAAATCTTCATCTATCTTTGTGTGTATTGGCAGAGAATAAGAGGGTTCACGTGGGATTTCCGGAGCGGTCCACCGAGGGCAATCACTTCAGGTTGAAAATTCAGCCAGGGAGAAGGAGACGAACCAACAGTAGGGGTTCACTTGGATCTTGGGTTGTATATCGTAACGTGCGTATTTCTCTCCAGGGTTCGAATCGTCTCTGGTTTAAATGTATGTCTGACGTAGCACGATTTCCGGTTTTCGCCTGCACCAACATTGGATAAACTAACCACCCAGATGGCTTGTGTCCCAATATCAGGTGTTCTTATATATGGTAAACAAAAATACTCAGCCTTTGGATACGCCCCTGGTAACTACGCCACTAGCAACCACGCCACTGGCAACTACGCGTGTATTATCATTTTATATTTAGCCTTTTATCCAGAGGTTTGCCACTGAGGGAATTAGCATGACTGAACATTCATAAATAGTAAATGAGGAACTCTGAGGTAGGTTATTATTGCAAGGGGACGAAGCCATAATGTGGGGTGAAATGAAACCTAACCTAACCTTACCCACGTAAATCAAACCAAGTGTGTGTGTAGTGATGATGAATTGTCTTATAATAACTGGGGATCATTCAGCAGCATCAATCATCATCATTATTCATCATCACCATCATTATCAGCATCATCATTCATTATTTATCATCATTCATCATCATCGTCGTCATCTCATATACGCCATCATTATCATCATCATCATCATCACCATCACCACCATCACACACACCACACATTACCACCCCTGAGCCCTCTCCCCCGCCCGCCTTGACTACCAGCAGTGTCAGTTGGTACAAATTAGTGGTTATTTCGCTTCGTTTACGCCATTTTGTAGATTTCTCATAAAAATAAATACCCGTATATTGTAATATACCAAATAAAAAACTTTGTTTGGCATATGCAATAAATTCTGATTATCTACATGACATTACGTGTAATTTATTCGGAATGTATTCATCATGCAGAACCTCTACCTATGGGAACCTGTCGTTTGTATCGAGAGTTCTGAGTGGCTGGTCACCACAAACGAAGCACTGAATCAGGAGTCGAGCTTGGAGCCACATTTCTCTGAACCATCTGTGATTTTTGTTGATCAGCTGAATAAAAAACGTTTCCCATTATTTCCTGCAGAAACAACTCAGTTTTTCTGTTAGTGAGCATTTACATGTAATATCCGGTCCTTATCATTACAAGAACGTCGGTTAGATAGAAGTTTCGATCGGGTGGTTCAGTGTCTGGGAGTCGAGCTCTCAGTTGTCACTTTGGAAGGTCTCAGCACTTTCTTATGGTGTCAAATTAAGCAAAACAAATATGGCCACGCCAGCCATCCGATTAAGTGTTATTACTAAGGTTCGCAAATGACGCTTTATATCATGTGCTTCAACACCACAAGAGCATATGTTCGTACTGGAGATGGTTCAGTGTGTGGTGGAGATGTGGATGAAGTTTAGACCAGGGACAACCAGACGTGGAGGGAGGGAGCCGGCCAGTAGAGAGGCGGTCGAGGCGACTAGTGGATGTGTGACGGAAGTTAACGTTTACAAAATGCTCCTAAATTAATACATCCAGTTGTCAAGGATTATAAAATACAGACGCCATCAAGTGTGTGTTGGTGTTGAAAAATATAAGGTATGTCGCTGTGTATATTTCCCTTACAACTTAGTTCTCTCTCCAATCTACGTCAATTCGATAGCCCATTAATTGTATAGAAATGGTGATGACTGGGACTTAACTATACTGAATGATCTTGACAGCTTCACTGGGGTAGAAATCCATCTCAACATGATTTGGTTGTTGGAGTTTAAGGTTAAGTACCAGAACAAGGCGACCACCCACGCTGATTAACCCGACCTTCTCCCCTAGACCATTATCCGGTTTAGCATTTATACGGAGTCCTTTAACACGGCTTTAGAGGATTATGAACATTAGATTAACACCTAATCGTGTACATGATCAAACCT
Source organism: Homarus gammarus (assembly GCA_958450375.1). Taxonomy (NCBI): domain Eukaryota; kingdom Metazoa; phylum Arthropoda; class Malacostraca; order Decapoda; family Nephropidae; genus Homarus; species Homarus gammarus. The sequence continues at coordinate 7,104,924 of CAUDMG010001775.1, forward strand.
TATAAGTGATTGTTCCCAGTCAGCGTAATAGAGATGTCTCAACTGTGTACATTATGCCTTCAGTGTTCATTGGTGTATTCATAAGTGTTCTAAGTGGTCTATGATTGTCGGGAACAAAATGTAAACAGCACTTTTAGGCTAAAACGTATGTAACAATATAAGCAACTCACCACTCAGAGCAGCCTAACACAGCTCGACATTAGCCACCACGTGAAGATTAGGCACCCAATCAGATTTTACTTGTTATACACAGAAGTGCCACTTTTGGTGGGGGAGGGGGGTGTTAGGGTAGTTAATCTTCAGGTGATATAAGATGGGCTGCTGCCATATCTTCGTGATTTCATAATTTTATCTTGTTTAAACCAAACATGATTTCTATGAGTGTTTTAAATCCCAGTGTAAGAGGCGGTGTTACCTTGTTCACCTGACAGTCAAATATTGTAGCTAAGCTTGTTCCACTCGTCCACCACTCTATTTGTGAACCAGTTCCTTCCTATCTCCCTCCTAAACCTAAACTTATCCAATTTAAATCCGTTGCTACGAGTCCTGTCCTGCTCGGAAATTATAAGAACTTTATCTATATCTCCTCTATTGATTCCTTTCACCCACTTAAATACTTCACAACAATCACTTCACCATAATCATTTTGCCACAATCACTTCACCATCACCAAAATCACTTCGGCTCAATCGCTTCACCACCATCACCACAATCATTTTATCATCACCACAATCTTCATCATCACCAAAATCACTACACTATCACCACAATCGCAATCACTTCAATTGTGTCTTATAAAAACTAACCCACATTATAGAAATATTGCCCAGGCGTTTAGTATCTTACCGCGGCTCATAGGCTAGTTACCGTGGGTGATGTAATTATATAAACATAATGTTTGTTGCCCACATTAATATAAGTATTACGGTCTGTCTGACGGCTAATACATTATTATAATGTACCATCCATTTCTATATTTATCATTTTTTTAAGTTGTTGTTCAGGTTTTAATCACCAGTAATTAGATATTTATAATAACGTAGGTATGAGGATAAATATTGAAAAATACGAGGGTGGAAATCACATTTTCTTTTAATATTTACCAACGCAGGTCAAACAGAATATCAATAGCCTGTCCAATGGCCTCCCTTTTATATAGCCCCCTGGAGCCTTCTTGGGACTGAGACACAAGGTTATATAGGTGGTTGGTTCCTCACAAACTGCTCACACTCGTCCTGGGTGTGTAGGAGGAGTCGGGACCAGTGTTTAGCTTGTCTTCAGGTTCCCACGCGTTCACTATCTGGGTCCAAATGGTCTCTGTAGGGTTGAGGTCTGGGTAGCACTCACAAACAGTCATAGTAATCTCTTAACACAAGCATTGACCCTATGCAATATTATATTTGTGATATCAAATGTTTCAATAAAAATACAACATTATTATTCCATTGGGTAAAGGAAAAGTTGTATTGTTTAACAGAAAGAAACTTATTGAATATGGACCTGGAGATTCAGATGGCCAGTCGAAAAGGTCAATTTCATTCGACCTTTCCTCTGACCAGCGCTTCATCTCTCGTGCCGTGTGAACAGGGCAGTTATCAAAGAAGTGAACAATATTCATCAAACATAATTTGTTTACACTTATATCATGAATTGGCGCTTTCATATAGGTGAAAATGCGCGACTTAGAAAAATAAAATAGGCGAGTGTGGAGGCACGGATGGTGGGCACTGAGTGTACACTGTATCCAAGCTTAATTGTCGAAAAATCAGTGGTATTGCATAAGAGCTACGGTAAAATTAAGGTTGCGTAACTGAGTTTTCTCCACTTTTCATATTTGGTGCTTAAGTTCTGCTGTGTAATGCTTCATTTATGCAGTAAACTAGTTCACAGGTGTCCCTCAATTTACTAAAAAAATTTTGTTCCTGGAAATGCATTCATTAAGTGAAAGTAATTTATATATTCCTTTATTATTACAGTATTTTGGGGGTTAAGTTCCTGAGGGAAAATCTTTACATTCATGATCAGATAAAAGCTGCATCAAAATGGGATTTGTTTGCTTTTGTATAGTGTAGACATTTGAAACTATTGTTTATCAGGCATATGTACTGAATATTGGGGGATACCTGCATTGATGTAGCATGTACTGTACTGTATATAGGCAGTGTACTGTAGGTATACTATTTATTTTTTTATTAGTACAGAAGTTGTAATAATTATTCATTCCAGGATGGTGACTTGAAGATGGAGGATGCAAGAAATGATAGTTTTCTTCTGGTGAACTCTTCCTGCACTGCACCAAAAAGCGTCAGGTTGGGTACAGTACACGACTTCTCTCATTGTGGTTTTTTCACTAAACTCTTGATAAAGTGCAGTAATTATAACCCATAGACTGCCTTGTCGTTTGTCTCTTGTTCCAAGTGTAAATTTAATGAAGTATTCTACAATACTAGGGATTCACTAATTGATATCGGCTACAGATATCAATATTTTGTGTTATCAATATCGGGTAACAAATTTTTAGCCGATGCAATTTTGCCGTCTGTTTTGGGTTAAGAAATTACTAGGTAACATTTTTAATACCGGCAAAATACAGTAATTACGGAAACCAGTTAGTCTGTTCACTTCTGGGAATGTCACTCAGCCACTGATCATTGTCTTAAGGTTCTGATTGGATAACATGGCAGTATCCTCTGTGCAGGTCTGTCTACAGCACTTAATTATACAGTGATGAATATATTATCGTGCCAGACAAAGTAGCTTTTATTTCATCTGAGGAGAAAAATAATCTGGTAAAGACTGTCGCCGACGACAAAGTTTTATATACTGTAGCATCGTAAAAGTACATTAGATATTTTATTTGCCGATATTATTCCAAATTAGAACTAAGAACGACTCGGTACAGTATCCTAACTCATAATGAACGAAGTGGGTTGTTGAGACTGGAGAGCATTAGTCAAAATGATAAATAACTCCCTAGAATATTATTTTATTAGAGAATGAGTAAATGATTAAATGTTCCAAAATAGGTCTTGAACATTAGAAAAAAAAGTCGGTGTTGCTTAGCAATATGCGGATTTTCCATCAGTCTCTATACAACAAGTAAGCCTTAAGCTGATGCAGACAACTCAAGCCAACAAACAATGGCTGTCATGAGGAGACTTTAATATCAATAATAAATGAATATCAATTTAGTAACACTTGCTAGTCAATTTGTTCTGAGCTTGGTGAGGTTTATCACGGTTGCCTCGCTCCTACTGACCTGAAGCTCCCTTGCTTCGACCTTTATTGCTTTCATTTTCACATCCATAGTAATTTCTTTCCTGGGCACTTTGGCCAGACCAGATAGGGGCTGGGTTATTTAACATTAACATGAACAGACTATTAACAGTAAGTATATTGGAACAGGTTTAGGTGTTGGTTAGATTATAATTAGTTTGAACATTAGTCTGTACTTTTTATTATACTGTACCGTACAGTGTATATATATATATATATATATATATATATATATATATATATATATATATATATATATATATATATATATATATATATATATATATTGTTAACGCTCATAGGAGCGTTATTGGTTTGTTGCTGGAGAAATACACCCTCAACGTTGACTCGTACCATATAATTCGGTCAAAACGTTTTAGGGTCTAGTGGTCTGAACCAACGTGTTGTCTGTCCTGTAGAAATCAGTAGACTCCCCTGAGGCCAATCTCAGCCGGGAGGCGAGGGCCATATGTTTTCGTATTGAAACACCTCAGCAGAATGGTCAGCAAATTCGTTGTCAACACTATATCTCTTATCTCATCCCCTCTCTCGCCTAGTTTATCTTATTATGGTTATCCCTCTCTTTCTCTCTCTTCTAGCTTATCTTACTGTGGCGGTAACATATATAATGGATTAATGTAGACAATGTATACATGGTATTCTTGCTGGATGTTGCAGTTACCAACAGCTTGAAATTATTTACCTATAAATCGTTGACCCTTGATTGGTGAGTTGCGTCAATAATGACTAAGTGTTGTTCCGGGTAGACTTAAACGCCACAACAATTAAATTTAAAACCCAGCTGCTTTTAATTACTTGATATTGCAACGTCAAGAATTCTGTAAGACTATTACTAAAGTTGAGGTACTTGTGAATGATCTCTCTACCACCAGAGTAAATTGCTTTATTTAAATACAGTACTCCTGTACTGTATTCTATTCAACTGATATTTTGCTTTGTTTGTTTGGCTTTGCTGGTGAGACTTTATATAATATAGTGACATAACCGTTTTACCTGCATGATAAAATTGACCTAAATTATAGAAAAATCTGTTTGTTCGTTTTAAATCTGGCGGCAGAATATTGGGAAGTTTTGAATCTGGTTGTGAATTATCATTAATGGTGCATTACTAATTTATTGATAGTTCAATTACTGTACTAGATTAAGTGAATTAATGTGGTACTTCCATAGGGATAAAACCTTCAGTTTAGGGTCATGTTATACAATACTGTATTAGGATAAATTAGTATTGTGAAAATATCTTGCTTGAAACCTTTTATAGGTAATAACTTGGGACTTTACTTTCAGTAGGTTCTGGACCTTGTCAAGGAGAGGTGTGCACTCTGCTGTGCCACTCATCTTGCCTCACTTGTACTGCTGTACCAGGCTTCTCTCCTCCAATATCAGGATGGTAAGTGATTCACAACACAACTAAGGGAAGCAGGTGCCAAGATACAGCCCAGACCCAGCCTTCCACCACCTCCTCTCTACCTCAGGTAAAGAATATAACAAGTTCAGTTGATGTAAAAATATGCAAAAAACAAATAGGTGAAGATTTAAGACAGTGATTTATTTTACTGATAACATTAACACCTGCTGCTGCTCCTCCAGGAGGGTAAGGAGCGAGAGCCACCAGTGACCCTGAAGCCTTCAGAAGGTCGTCATAATGATGCCATGAGCTATGCTGACCTCAGCGACCCGACAACAGGTGAGGTCGTTTAGGGTCGAGTACAGTAGTTGGCATTGTTGTCGACCTCTATATAACGGTTTTTCTCAATACAGTAGTTCATTAAATGGGGGTTTCACATCTAACGGACACTTGATATAATGGACTTTTCTTGCCATATAGTTCATTAATTAGAAGTTCCACATATAACGGAACCTTGATATAATGGACTTTCCTCTCCATATGGTTCATTAAATAAAAGATCCGCTGTATTTAGATTTTTTTTTAGAATTTGATGTTTTTTTTTGTATTTAATGAGATTTATTTTTGTATTTTAGTTGTTTTTGTTTTATTATTTTAGTTGTATTAGTTGTGTACATCATTTTCTTCCTTTCCCATCACTAAAACTGTCCCCCCCCCCCCCCTTCCGCCATCACTAAAAGACGTTCGTTTATTTCATCAGGGAATAATATTTATGAGAATATCCCAGAGGATGTGGAAGAGTACGCAGACATGTCCTCTGGTAGCTACAACAACTCCCCTGCTCACACGTACTCTAACGGCCGGTCTACACCAACGGCATGATGGCCCCAACGGCGTAGTTAAACCGCCATCCCGCCTATATCATGAAACGACCTCGTATGCCTCCGCCTCAATCGCCCACCGTCCCCACGACTGAGCCCCCATCCGTAGTGACGATCAATGGGGTCACGTCGTCGCTGGGAACATAAACTATCGTATCCCTTAACGATCGCCCTTGACGTCTATCTATAACACCATATCTATAACACCATCTATAATGCTTTGGTTATATCATCATGTATAGTGAATAGTGTTGTTTGATGTATAATGAGCGGTGTGGGTTGATGTATAATGATTGACTGGCAAATGTACCTGTACCCTAGTGGCAGGAATGCGGACTGAGGACGACTATATGTACGGTAATAACACAGTAAATATAGTATATACCTTTACAATAATTCAAGAGGAAATATAAGGCACTGGGGTGTGAAGTAAGTACAAGTAAGAAGACGATCTGTGACGAAGAGGAGAGAGTAAAATAAACTTACAGGACTTGACATAGTTTCCCTTACCAAAGTGACACACTCCTAAATATTAAATGTTTATACAAATTATCTAAATAATCGAGTGAACAATTGTTAGAGTTTTAGTTATTTTTAACTAGTAATTACCAAATATAAGTTAAAACTAAATAAATGAAGCAAACTATAAATATATAGAGAGATATAGGAGAAATAACAAAAATATTCAATATTACCAAAAATAAAACTCGGTCTTTTCTTAGACAGGAGTTCCATCTTACAGGAAGATCAGAAAAACTCACAATAAAAACTAGAAACAAAAAAGATGGGTATCATCCTTCTAGTGACACAAAGATCATGGAGGGACTCCTCTAATATAAAAAGCCTTGAGAAAACATCAAATAGAATAACTTGGCTTGACTAAGACCTTCCTTGTACTGCACCCTCAGAGCTAATGCTCTCTCCTCTCTGTATCACCAACCAACCAAACTACTTTAAATCTCTTGTGGACAGTGAAGGACAGGCCAAGACTGTCAATATATAATCAAGTTTAATAGAAAAATGAAAACATGTATTCACTAATTAAATAAAATAGTTACCCCCCGTTCAGTTTTCTGTTATCAAATATAATAGTTACCCCTGCTCGGTTTTCTGTGATCAAATATAATAGTTACCCCCTCATACAACTTCTGTGAAGGAGTATAATAGTTAACCCCAAAAATTAATAAGTTAATTAGTTTTGTGTGAATGTTTCTTCTTTCTGATAATGCTATTAACTAGTAAATATGAAATAGTGCATGGTGTTAAAGGCTTATTTGATTCTTCCTGTAATTAATGAAGTAATTACATAAATTCATCTAACTCGCCAAATTGTTGGCATCCCAAAGTAATATAAAAACAATAGGCTCCAGGGGACAGGGTTGGGGACAGGAGCCCCCCAAAAAAAACCCCTTCGAATTTTGTTTTTTCCCTTGTAGTGGAATTCTCCCCTCCAAACGCTGTTTGTCGCTGCCTAGCCGACCCCACCAATTCCCAAGTGTATGCCTCGTGGTCTAGGTCAACCAGCGCCGCCATACACCACGGAGCAGGGGTCAACTGCTAAGCCACGCCTACCCCCGCTATTTAAGACCTGACCTCGTGGTGATCTCTCTCTCTACCTACAGCCACAGCCAGCAACACCCCCGCCTGCCTGGCGGTCCTCTCTCCCGCTGGCGAGCATGGCGACCCACAAGCTGTCCTTCTCTGAGCACCCTCACCAACCAGCTCTCTCTACATCACGCTTGTAACCATGCTGCCTTCCCAGCACCAAGCTGCATTGTACATCCAATACAACATGTATATAGAGAGCACATTGTGAGTTTCCTTTCTCCACCCCATCCTGTGTGTGAACCAAACATCCCATACCCCACAAATACCTGAACCCCACACCCTCTATCTTACAATCTTTCCCTTGTGTTTTGATGAGAGGAAGAAGAAAAAGAAGAATAAGAAGGATATTAGTTTTTTGATGAGAGGAAGAAGAAGAAGAATAAGAAGGATTAGTGTTTTGATGAGAGGAAGAAGAAGAAGAAGGTTTAAGGGGTAACTATTATATTTCATCACAGACAACTAAGAAGGGGTAACTATTATATTTCATGACAGAACTCAAAGGGGGGGGGGGTAACTATTATATTTTATCCCATAAAACAATTATATTTAATAATTTCACTAGATTCTGTGAAAGTATCTTTTATAAGAACATTGCATTAATTTGTAAATATAAAATAGAATATGGCATTAAAGTGTTATTTGATTATTACTGTAATTAATGATATAATTACAAAAATTCATGTAGCTCGGCCAAATGGTGGCTTCCTAAAGTAATATAAGTAAACTAGGCTTCAGGGGGCAGGGTTGGGGACAGGGGCGAAAATTAACAACCCCTTCGAATTTTGTTTCTTCCCTCTAGCTTTCAATCTTTCCCTTGTGTTTTGATGAGAGGAAGAAGAAGAAGAAGAATAAGAAGGATTAGTGTTTTGATGAGAGGAAGAAGAAGAAGGTTTAAGGGGTAACTATTATATTTCATCACAGAAGACGGATTAGGGGTAACTATTATATTTGAAAACTGAAAATTGAAAGGGTTTTAGGGGTAACTATTATATTTCATGACAGAACTCAAAGGGGGGGGGGTAACTATTATATTTTATCCCATAAAACAATTATATTTAATAATTTCACTAGATTCTGTGAAAGTATCTTTTATAAGAACATTGCATTAATTTGTAAATATAAAATAGAATATGGCATTAAAGTGTTATTTGATTATTACTGTAATTAATGATATAATTACAAAAATTCATGTAGCTCGGCCAAATGGTGGCTTCCTAAAGTAATATAAGTAAACTAGGCTTCAGGGGGCAGGGTTGGGGACAGGGGCGAAAATTAACAACCCCTTCGAATTTTGTTTCTTCCCTCTAGCTTTCAATCTTTCCCTTGTGTTTTGATGAGAGGAAGAAGAAGAAGAAGAATAAGAAGGATTAGTGTTTTGATGAGAGGAAGAAGAAGAAGGTTTTAAGGGGTAACTATTATATTTCATCACAGAAGACGGATTAGGGGTAACTATTATATTTGAAAACTGAAAATTGAAAGGGTTTTAGGGGTAACTATTATATTTCATGACAGAACTCAAAGGGGGGGGGGTAACTATTATATTTTATCCCATAAAACAATTATATTTAATAATTTCACTAGATTCTGTGAAAGTATCTTTTATAAGAACATTGCATTAATTTGTAAATATAAAATAGAATATGGCATTAAAGTGTTATTTGATTATTACTGTAATTAATGATATAATTACAAAAATTCATGTAGCTCGGCCAAATGGTGGCTTCCTAAAGTAATATAAGTAAACTAGGCTTCAGGGGGCAGGGTTGGGGACAGGGGCGAAAATTAACAACCCCTTCGAATTTTGTTTCTTCCCTCTAGCTTTCAATCTTTCCCTTGTGTTTTGATGAGAGGAAGAAGAAGAAGAATAAGAAGGATTAGTGTTTTGATGAGAGGAAGAAGAAGAAGAAGGTTTAAGGGGTAACTATTATATTTCATCACAGAAGACGGATTAGGGGTAACTATTATATTTGAAAACTGAAAATTGAAAGGGTTTTAGGGGTAACTATTATATTTCATGACAGAACTCAAAGGGGGGGGTAACTATTATATTTCATCACAGAAGATGGATTAGGGGTAACTGTTACATTTGAACACAGAAAATTGAAAGGGTTTTAGGGGTAACTAATATATTTCATCGAAAAACTGACCCGGGGTAATTATTAAATTTAATGTTTAATGATTTTATTAGTTTGGTGTTAAATGGTTAATTTTTCTGATTATGCTGTTAACTAGTAAATATGAAATAGTGCATAGTGTTAAAGGCTTAGTTGATTCTTCCTGTAATTAATGAAGTAATTACATAAATACATATAACTCACGAAATTGGTGGCATCCCAAAGTAATACAAGAACAATAGGCTCCACTTTCTGGTAAAGTAGATTTTCTACTTTTCGGGAAGTATAAGAATTGGCTCTTATCATCGTTGCCTTTGAAACCCTTTTGTTTTCAACTTTTTTATTAGGATTATTATAAACAAAGAATTTTTTTTTTTCATTTATACGACACATTAAGTTACTATACAAATATTTATTGTAATGATTGACACCAGGTTACTGCTAGGTTAGGTTGCCCTTATGGTATTACAACCTGTGTACACAGGGTCCCATAAAGGCGACCCAACCTGGACCATGCAAGGCTACCAGTGTACCTTGGGCGACGTGTCTCGCCTATCTCTATAGTAGGGGGCTCAGACAAGCCTCGGCACCCAGCCCTTGGCAGCATCACTGTCCCTAGCAGTGACAGACAGCCTTTAGTGTCATCACATAGCCATTACTAGCTGTACACAACTAGCTACTTATAAGTCCCCTAGAAGCATCATGTAGATCTTAGGGGAGAATAAATCAGCCTCCCCAGAGACACAGATAGCTCTTAAGAGCCTCACACATCCCCAAGTTGCCACAAACATCACTTATCCCCTTGAAGATACACTGCCTTGTAATTAAATTTTAATATGTATAAAATTTGAAAAACAAAAATAAAATACAATTACAAAAGTTTGTCCATAGGAAAAATTTATTGGTTACAAAGTAACTTGTGAACACGTAATAAATAACTAACTGATAATAAAGGTAAATTCTTAAACTGGCATCTTTTATTTTAGTGCTGTGCCAGCTAGAGTAAAACATTGTATTATACAAATAAAGATGAAACTACTGTACAAAATATCGTAACTTAAACAATGTTTTGACATTGTTGACTTATTTTGTACTTCAGTTTTATTTCCACTTGTATAACGAACTATTTTACTCTTCCTGGGACTGGATTAAAATATGCTAGTTTAAGAATTTACTGTAATTTTCAGTTCTTATTAAATCATTACATCTTGCTTGTAACTTTATGTCACAAGTTCTCTGTATTTTAAGCTTTTAAGTGAGCTAAAGTCACCTTAAGCATTCCATTGGTGGACCACAGCAGTGACGTCACCACTAGTAGTCTACGTCAATGGTGCAACAGACCACAAGAGCAATGACGTAATCACCAGTAGTCTGCCTCATTGGTGAGACAGAAGCCCTTCACTTTACACATCACAGTCATTCCTTCGCTCACTCCTACACCTCACAGTGAGTCCTTCCCTCACTCCTACACCTCAGTGAATGCTTCCCTCACTCCTACACCTCACAGTGAGTCCTTCCCTGACTCCTACACCTCAGTGAGTCCTTCCCTCACCCCTGCACATAAAAGCGAGACCTTCCCTCACTCCTACACATCACAGTGAGTCTTTCCCACACTCCTACACATCATAGCGAGTCCTTCCCTCACTCCTACACATCATAGCGAGTCCTTCCCTCACTCTTACACATCATAGCGAGTCCTTCCCACACTCCTACACATCATAGAGAGTCCTTCCCACACTCCTATACATCACAATGAGTCCTTCCCTCACTCCTACACATCATAGAGCGTCCTTCCTACACTCCTACACATCACAGTGAGTCCTTTCCTCACTCCAACATATCACAGCGAGTCCTTCCCTCACCCCTACACCTCAGTAGGTCCTTCCCACACTCCTACACATCACAGTGAGACTTTCTCACACCCCTACACATCAGTGAGTCCTTCCCTTAATCCTACACATCACAGCGAGACCTTCCCTCACTCCTACACATCACAGTGAGTCCTTCCCTCATACTACACACCGCTGCATGTCTTTCCTTCACTCCTACAAAACACAGCAAGTCATTCCCGCAATCCTACACAACACATTGCATCCTACCCTCACTCACACACACAGCAAGTCCTTCCCTTATCCTACACAACATGGTATGTCCGTCCCTCACTCCTATAAAACACTACAAATCCTCCTCTCACTCCTTAGTAGGCCCGTAAATCCTCTTCTCACTCCTTAGTAGGTCAGTAAGTCCTCCTCTCATTCATTAGGTCAGCAAGTCCTCCTCTCACTAATTAGTAGGTCAGTAAGTCCTCCTCTCATTCATTAGGTCAGCAAGTCCTCCTCTCACTAATTAAAAGGTCAGTAAGTCCTCCTCTTACTAATTAGCAGGTCAGTAAGTCCTCCTCTCATTCATTAGGAGGTCAGCAAGTCCATCCCTCATTCCTACACAATACTGAAGTCCTTCCCTCAATACTACACACTACAGTGAGTCCTTCTCTCATTCCTACACATCACAGCGAGACCTTCCTTCACTCCTACACATCACAGTGAGTCCTTCCCACACCCCTACACATCACAGTGAGTCCTTCCCTCACTCCTACACATCACAGCGAGACCTTCCCTCACTCCTACACATCACAGTGAGTACTTTCCACACTCCTACACATCACAATGAGTCCTTCTCTCACTCCTATACAACACAATGAGTCCTTCCCTCATACTACACAACATTGCATGTCCTTCCCTCACTCCTATAAAACAATGCAAATCCTCATCTCACTCCTTAGGTCAGTAATTCCTCCTCTCACTCCTTTGTAGGTCAGTAAGTCCTCCTCTCACTCCTTAGTAGGTCCGTAAATCCTCCTCTCACTCCTTAGTAGGTCAGTAAAGCCTCCTCTCACTAATTAGCAGGTCAGTAAGTCCACCTCTCATTCATTAGGTCGTCAGCAAGTCCTTCCCTCATTTACGAACATCATTACAAGTCCTTCCCTAGGTCCTACTCAACATTACGAGTCTTTCCCTCATTCCTACACAATACTGAAGTCCTTCTCTCAATACTACACAATACCGCATGTCCTTTCCTCAGTCTTACAGTAATCAGTAGATACACTTTCAATACACCGTTATAATCTATTTTAGCATTTATAGAGACTTGTCGAACCAACAGTAAATATTATACACAATACAACTTCCTGTCGTGTCGGGTAGACTGACTCACACATCTCCAAGTTGATATTCACAATATAGCCACAAACAGCCTCTGGTTGGATCAGACTACCCCTGACAACCTTACATAGAACTTAAATCCATTATACAACCATCTATGATCATCACACAGCCCTCATTAGCCAAACAGTCCGGGGCGGCAGCATATAAGCCCTGGGGGCCTCACAAAGCCCCTAGGAGTGACACACTGTACTGCCTCAGAACATTTACAATAAATACAATCTTTTTTTTTATTAACAATTTCAAAAGATTGCCCATAGGAAATGCTCATTGGTTACAAGTAAGTTGTAAAGCTGTAATAATTACTTAATTTTACAGTAAAATATTAAACTAACATCTTGTATTTCACTGCCAGGAAGAAAAAAATATTTTGTTTTGCAAATAAAGATGAAACTAAAGTCCAAAATAATTAAGTTGAACAAAATACTTCCTGACTGTCTAGTTACAAATCCACATAAAAGATAACAACAGTGTATTAGAAGTTATAAACTTTGCAACGCCAAAAGTGTATATGGTCACTCCTATACAAGTCCTTCCCTAATCATACACAACACTACAAGTCCTTCCCTCACTCCTACACAACACTACAAGTGCTTCCCTCACTCATACACCACACAAGAAGTCCGTTTTTCTCTCCTACAAAACCCTGCAAGTCCTTCCCTCACTCCAACTCAACACTACAAGTCCTCCCTCACTCCTACACCGCACTACAAGTGCTTCCCTCACTCCTACACCACACTACAAGTCCTTCCCTCACTCCTACACCACACTACAATTCCTTCCCTCACTCCTACACAACACTACAAGTGCTTCCCTCACTCATACACCACACTAGAAGTCCGTTTCTCTCTCCTACAAAACCCTGCAAGTCCTTCCCTTACTCCTACTCAACACTACAAGTCCTTCCCTCACTCCTACACAACACTACAAGTGCTTCCCTCACTCATACACCACACAAGAAGTCCGTTTTTCTCTCCTACAAAACCCTGCAAGTCCTTCCCTCACTCCAACTCAACACTACAAGTCCTCCCTCACTCCTACACCGCACTACAAGTGCTTCCCTCACTCCTACACCACACTACAAGTCCTTCCCTCACTCCTACACCACACTACAATTCCTTCCCTCACTCCTACACAACACTACAAGTGCTTCCCTCACTCATACACCACACTAGAAGTCCGTTTCTCTCTCCTACAAAACCCTGCAAGTCCTTCCCTTACTCCTACTCAACACTACAAGTCCTTTCCTCACTCATACACCACACTACAAGTCCTTCTCTCTCTCGCCTACGCAGCCCTGCAAGTCCTTCCCTCACTCCTACATAACACTGCAAGTCCTTCCCTCACTGCTACACAATACTAGAAGTCCTTCCCTCATTTATACACAACACTGCAAGTTCTTCCCTCACTCCTACACAATACTAGAAGTCCTTCCTTCACTTCAACACAATACTGCAAGTCCTTCCCTCACTCCTACACAACACTAGAAGCCCTTCCCTCACTCCTACACAATATTGCAAGTCCTTTCCTCACTCCTACACAATACTAGAAGCACTTCCCTCACTTCTACACAACACTGCAAGTCGTTCCCTCACTCCTATACAATACTAGAAGTCCTTCCCTCACTTCTACACAACACTGCAAGTCGTTCCCTCACTCCTATACAATACTAGAAGTCCTTCCCTCACTTCTACACAACAAAGCAAGTCCTTCCCTCACTTCTACATAACACTGCAAGTCGTTCCCTCATTTCTACACAACACTGCAAGTCGTTCCCTCACTCCAATACAATACTAGAAGTCCTTCCCTCATCTACACAACAAAGCAAGTCCTTCCCTCATCTACACAACACTGCAAGTCCTTCCCTCACTCCTACATAACACTGCAAGTCCTTCCCTCACTCCTACATAACACTGCAAGTCCTTCCCTCACTCCTATACAATACTAAAAGTCCTTCCCTCATCTACACAACACTGTCAGTCCTTCCCTCACTCCTACATAACACTGCAAGTCCTTCCCTCACTCCTACATAACACTGCAAGTCCTTCCCTCACTCCTACATAACACTGCAAGTCCTTCCCTCACTCCTATACAATACTAAAAGTCCTTCGCTCATCTACACAACACTGTCAGTCCTTCCCTCACTCCTACATAACACTGCAAGTCCTTCCCTCACTCCTATACAATACTAAAAGTCCTTCCCTCATCTACACAACACTGCAAGTCCTTCCCTCACTCCTACATAACACTGCAAGTCCTTCCCTCACTTCTATACAATACTAAAAGTCCTTCCCTCATCAACACAAGTCCTTCCCTCACTTCTACACAACACTGCAAGTCGTTCCCTCACTCCTATACAATACTATACGTCCTTCCCTCACTCTTACATAATATTTCTTGTTCTATCATCACTCCTACAGTGCTACAGTATCTCTACAGTAGTCAGTAGATAAGATTTCAACACGCTCTTATAATCTGTTTTAGTATTTATGTGGACGTATTAAACCAACACTTACATATATACAATACAACTTCCTGTCATGTTTGGTAGACTGAGTTATTTAGAGAATGTTCATCCTTTACTGTACTCTTGATCGTTTCTCTTGTCCATCTTGATGTTGCCTCGTTATCTGTACACCAAGTTATGGTCCTCATCCTCCCTGGAGTAGTATTTTCTGTTAATACCTGTGAAATTAAAATTTTATTGACCAAAAATAGTTTTTTTTGTATATATTGCAGGGCGACAAGAATTAAAATCACTCTTTCTTCATACTGTTATGCCAGCACTCCTCTTTGTCAAGAATTTACCACTAGTCAAGTCACACGAGTGGTCACAACAACAAGCAGGGTAAACACTATAATGACTCTTATATTATCTCCACCAGATTCTCAATAATAACCCTCAGATTAACTCAAAATATAGGTATCATGTTGAAGATGAATCATGAAATGCATAACTTAGCATTATAAAGTTAAGAGACCACAAACAAAGGTCAAGTAAAGGAACAATTTAAGTACAGTACAGATGACCACAACCTAAATTAACCCAAACCCGAACCTCAGCCTCACCATACACTAATAAAGTACAAAAGTATACACCACTTTCCTCCATATAAATATATCCTGAGTCCAGACCAATTGTACCACACTTGCACCACACACTATCACCAGCCAGGCTCGTCTACCTCCCTGCACTTGCCGTGACCCACACAATGTGGATACCATGCCGCCAATTACCATACTATTTTACCTAACAAATGCACAACGTTAAGCTCATTTACTTATTACATACTTATTATAAATTAATATATATATAACATACAAGACAATGTTTACATACAGGAACATATGTGAAATATAGTCCTACCTACTGAAGAAGCAGTGTAATTACCTCTCAATCAAATATATTCAGTGCCTTATAAAACTCCCTCCCCAAAGATAAAACACTTGTGTTTTATTTTCAGTCTGGTGAATGAGATGGAGCATTTGCTACGAAATTCTCTCACTCCTACACAACATACCAAGTTCATCCCTCAATCCCACACAACATCCAAAGTCCATCCCTCACTCCTACACAACATACCAAGTCCATCCCTCACTCGTACACAATACTGCAAGTCCTTCCCTCACTCGTACACAATACTGCAAGTCCATCCCTCACTCGTACACAATACTGCAAGTCCATCCCTCACTCGTACACAATACTGCAAGTCCTTCCCGCACTCCTACACATCACTTCATGTCCTTTCCTCACTCCTCCACATCACCGCATGTCCTTCCCTCACTCTTACATAATATTGCTTGTTCTTTCCTCACTCCTACAGTGCTACACTGTAGCACTGCTACAGTATCTCTACAGTAGTCAGTAGATAAAATTTCAACACACTGTTATAATCTGTTTTAGTATTTATGTGGACGTATTTAACCAACACTTACATATATACAATACAACTTCCTGTCATGTTTGGTAGACTGAGTTATTTAGAGAATGTTCATCCTTTACTGTACTCTTGATCGTTTCTCTTGTCCATCTTGATGTTGCCTCGTCATTTGTCCACCAAGTTATGGTCCTCATCCTCCCTGGAGTAGTATTTTCTGTTAATACCTGTGAAATTAAAATTTTATTAACAAAAAATAGTTTTTTTTTGTATATATTGCAGGGCGACAAGAATTAAAATCACTCTTTCTTCATACTGTTATGCCAGCACTCCTCTTTGTCAAGAATTTACCACTAGTCAAGTCACACGAGTGGTCACAACAACAAGCAGGGTAAACACTATAATGACTCTTATATTATCTCCACCAGATTCTCAATAATAACCCTCAGATTAACTCAAAATATAGGTATCATGTTGAAGATGAATCATGAAATGCATAACTTAGCATTATAAAGTTAAGAGACCGCAAACAAAGGTCAAGTAAAGGAACAAATTAAGTACAGTACAGATGACCACAACCTAAATTAACCCAAACCCGAACCTCAGCCTCACCATACACTACAAAAGTACAAAAGTATACATCACTTATCTCCATATAAATATATCCTGAGTCCAGACCAATTGTACCACACTTGCACCACACACTATCACCAGCCAGGCTCGTCTACCTCCCTGCACTTGCCGTGACCCAGACAATGTGGATACCATGCCGCCAATTACCATACTATTTTACCTCACAAATGCACAACGTTAAGCTGATTTCCTCATTACATACTTAGGACCCAAATTTGCAGCAAACAGAGAGAAGCTCGGGAAGCAGCCATCCCCCTGGACTCCCCGCCCACCTGGTACGATGTCCTCCGTAAACTTCCTGACCTCACGTATGTCAATGCTAAAGGGTCGCGGAAAGGGGACATGATTGCTGCCCGTATCATCATTGGGTATGACTTAGCTTGGGAGATTGGTATCCCCGCATCCCCTGAACAACGCTCTTGTGCATTATGCAGAAGACCCGACAGCCGCGCCCTTATCCACTACCTCCTAAGATGTCCCCACACACAACGCTTCCGTGACGCCTGCTGGACCACCACTCCACGACCCTATGACGGAGATCCTCCCCATGCTGGCCAGATATTATGTAAATAACATTGATTATGTGTTAAAGGAATATCCTTCCATCCTTAGGCTTTAGTAAGCCCCTTTATAATATTTATACTGTATATACTTGTGACACTTGCCAGATGCTTCTGGTGTTATTGTACAGGGGTACCTAGTGACAGCACTAGGATCCCGCTTCCTCTATCAAGGAATAAACAATTGAAATTGAATAGAATTGATCCAAGTGACGCGCTAGGTATTTACACTATCAAGGGCAAATAATTATAATGGAAATGTTGGTTAGTGATCCCATTACATAATTTACTTCAGCAATAGCAGCATATGGGCCCCGGTGACGAGACCTACCACTCTTACCCTAACAAAACCTTCAACTGAACAAGGTGTTTAACATGACATAACCAGGCCGATAACCCTCATGTATGTATGTATGTATGATTTTTACTCAAGAAATTCATACAAAATCAAGGTCCCAGTACAGGTGGATAAGTACCCCGTACTGCAACAACAATGTACCGATACTAATTCTAGGATTTTATTCATA
This sequence comes from Homarus gammarus, assembly GCA_958450375.1. Lineage (NCBI taxonomy): Eukaryota > Metazoa > Arthropoda > Malacostraca > Decapoda > Nephropidae > Homarus > Homarus gammarus. Next base: position 7,122,991 of record CAUDMG010001775.1, read on the forward strand.
TATCCACATATTAGCTTAGGTTAATATCCATCTTAATAGCAGTATTATCTATCTATCCACACGCTAACTTTGGTTAATAGCCATCTTAATAGCAGTATTATCTGTCTATACCACATGCTAACTTTGGTTAATATCCATCCTAATAGCAGTATTATCTATCTATCCTCATGCTAACTTAGGTTAATAGCCATCTTAATAGCAGTATTATCTGTCTATACCACACGCTAACTTTGGTTAATAGTCATCTTAATAGCAGTATTATCTGTCCGAGCCACGGCATCCACAACTCCTGTACACACGGTGGAGGGCTACACTACCGCCTCCTCCCTGGACCCCACAGTACAACAACACAACTTGTTATCACCTTACCTTCACTCAACTGCTAATAACCACAACGTAGAGTCCTGGAAGTCCTCACGACGCCACAAACACGAGGTAATCCACAAACAGCAAACGTAAAACATGGAAATAGCGATCAAATACTGTATGACCACACACACACATGTTGCCGCCACCACTGCCGTACCTCTAATGATCACTGGCAAGTGAAGAACCCGAGGTGCTTCGATTCCTTAATTCATTGGTTCGCTTTACTGATTCATGTGAAAATAATCGACTAGACGGCGGAAAGAACACCATACACGATTGGTCCGTCATCTATAATCTCATTAATTTTCTTAAATCACTTCTATCCACCATTAGCTAAAATAAGACTGATAATTATTAACGAAACATAGTCATGAGTTTCGAAGCTTCGTCAACGATCCGCTCTTATGTCACTAAACTAGTCCACAACCAAACAAGCAGTTGGCGTCCACGGTTAGCATAAGGGTAATACTTCCATTATTATTATTATTATTATTATTATTTGGGGTTTTAGGCCGTGAGACGTGAGATAATGTTCGACTGATGGCTCGCTCTTTGCTCATGAAGAATATCAAAATCCTCAAATATTAATTTATTTTTCTTTCTAGGGTGTGTGGATGGGAGGAAGGGTGTGTGGATTGGAGGTAGGGTATGTGGATGGGAGGTAGGGTGGGTGGATGGGAGGAAGGTAGGGTGTGTGGATGGGAGGGAGAGTGTGTGGATGGGAGGAGGGGGTGGGTGGAAGGAAGGGTGGGTGGATGGAGGTAGGGTGTGTGGATGGGAGGAAGGGTGAGTGGATGGAGGTAGGGTGTGTGGAGGGGAGGAGGGGTGGGTGGGAGGAAGGGTGGGTGGATGGGAGGGAGAGTGTGTGGATGCGGGGAAGGGTTTGTTATTTATTTTAGATTGTTTGGCTCTCTGAGGCTGGCTTGAGGTTTACGGCTGACTAGCTGAAGTGAACGGCTGGCTGGCTTAGGTGAATGGCTAGCTAGTTGAGGTGAATGGCTGGCTGGGCTGAGGCAAATATCTGGCTGGCCAAGAATCCCACCAAACAGATCCTCAATGCCAGACAGGCTGCATGTCGTCATTGGCAAGTACTGGGTAAAAACTGGCTCCAGAATGTATCTGCACCTGCGCCAGTGTTGGTCAAGTCTGGTCTTGAAGGAGCTCACTCTCGGTGCTGTCACACTCTCTGGCAGAGTGTGCCAAGAGTTTACAAACTCAGAAAAAGTTTACAAACTCAGAAAAAGTTTGCCTTGAAAATTTTCCGAACTTGTGGTTTCTTCAACCATAAGCTGTGACCACCCGCCCCGCTAGGCTAGTGGGGCAGGTCCCCCAGCTCCAGGTATGAACCCTCGACTGAATAATGCCTTCTGAATTGTTTATAAACTTCAATTAAGTCGCCCCTTGACTACCTGTAGTATAAGTTAGGCAATTCCTGTAGGGGGAGGGAAATAAAATTTGCCCCACTTAAAGAGTTTGATAAAAAAACAAACAAATATGAAAAGCACTATGAGTGTATTGTATGTGGAGATTAAAGATTCACATGGTATACTGTGCGTGTAAACTGAGAATATGAACAAGTACTGTGTGTACTTGTACTGTAAGTACATTCAAGAGCCGGTGCATGCCCAGTACTTGCCAACAGTGCGTAAAAAAGACGTGACCGATCGCCCAAGCGGCTAACGAGCCGATCAGTGGCGAAGAGGATAAAAGTGAGTAAAAGTAAGTGATAATTTAGCATGACATTTAAGCACGTTTCTGCTGTGTGGTCATTTTGTACTATCTTCAGTGTCTGATCTGTCACAACGCCGAGATCTTTCTCCTTGTCAACAGTGTCCAGAAAAGTGTTATTAACATATTAACAGTACTGTACAGAATTAATTAGGTTTGTTGTATCCTACATGTAGGGTCTTGTATTTCGTAATGTTAAAGAACATTTGCCATTTTCGAGACATTTGAACAGCTCATGCAAGTCACAATTCTAAAGCTGTTTTAAATTAAAAGGCACTTTAATATAATGCACATAGGAGGAAAATATAAGAAATCAAACAAATGAAGAGATCCTATATATGAAGATATATTATCGTTTCAATTTCAATCTCAAGGGAAGACGAGTCATAGAGCCATAACACTGTCATCTGGCTCTCAAGTGACACATGAAAAAGAGATAAATACAAATAAAAAAACAAGTCAGTGGATGTGTGCCTCGGGGTCGGTAAGTTTCCTCTCTGTTGTGTGTGTGTTATAGAATTGTTTAAGAGGACAGTAGAGTGAGGTGTTATGGTGGTCCTCCTCTACCTCACACAACTCGTTAAATCAGTTTTCTGAGACAAATATCTTAATTTCAGAATAGTATCTAATTTTTCCCTCACCTCAGCATAGGCTATTGGGGAAAGGCATAGTTATATGAGTGTATGACTATTTGACATAGGATATATAAGGTGTAAAAGCATATAACGTCACACTATTTGACCGTGACTCTAGCGGTATTTGGCATTTATTTCGCTGTGAGTCGATCGTTGTGTAGCTGTAAACATACCTAACTATATTTCCGTTGTGCATGGAAACTTATCTTTATGAAAGAGGCGACATTTACTAGAACCTAATAGAACCTGACCTAACCAACCAAAGAAACCTACCTAACTTCCTAGCCGGGGGGGGGGGGGGGGGGGGGCGGCGAACCCCCTGTCATATTAAACAGAAAGTACTTAGCGCACTCACGGTAAAATAGCGTTAGTAGGAACTTAGCCGGTCATGGCAAAATATCCGCTAATTAATTTTTAACACATCAAACATTGAGTAGTTGCTGACAAACTTGGCGAATCAATGAATCAGGCAGATCTGTTGATTAATAAATTTAATACAGGGCTGGAAACAGTAAAATGAAAATACGTTACAATAATTCTATCCAATTTTGTCTGAATCAGTGGAAACAATTTGCCTGAATGTCTGTCTCGATTCTTCCTTCCCAGTTCATATGCTCATGCCTACTAACCCTACATGACCATGGGTCCAGGAGGGGGGTGAGTCCTACGTGTATGCAGTCTATAAAATATTTAGGTTACATTATGTTATGTTACATTACATTAAGCAAGGTTACGTTAGGCAATGTTAGGTTACACTAGGTAAGGTTAGGTTACGTTTGGTTAGGTAAGGTTACGTTACATTGTTACATTAGGTAAGGTTAGGTTACTTTGTTATGTTAGGTTAAACTAAAGATATCTTTGTAGACTGTACGTTATAGTAGCACTGAGTCCTAACCCTCGTAAACCCCCCATTTTTTAAAGGAAACTTACTTAAAAAATAATTGACGTTAATTAATTTGGAGAAATTGTAATGTATAACGATTTGAGTTAATTAACTAAATTTGTTGAGTAGGAAAAATTAAGTTTGTTAACTTAATCGGCACAGTCCTGCAGCATAATGAGACACATATTAAAGCTAATCCAGTTTTTCAGGGATGTATTGCCACTATGTGAACATTGGAGAGTGACTGCAGCTTAATACATCAAGACATGGAGTGTAGCGGCCCTGATGAAGTCTACATTTTCTGGCTGCTTACTGAACTGTAGCTGAACTATTGTCACAGTGCTATGGAGAAGGAGAAAGAACAGACAGTGAGTGTGTAATGCAATTAAAATAATGTGGTTATATAATGTATTTTGAGATAAAATGCTTATTGGAATTGTATTTGATAATATACATTAGCTACATCTATACATTATTAAGTTCGTAATGTTCCTGGTATGGATTTTTTTTTGCTTGACAAAGTTTAATTGTACTAATTAGAGGTGTTTCATGTTATAGAATTACAGCAATCTTGGAAAATCCCTTTGCAGAGCAGAGCCAATGTATTGTATGGTCCCCTCTGTCACCTGATAACTGAGAGGGATGCACTGCTGGTCTCTCCATCATCAGCCACGTATTGTAGCAATGCATATGGATAACATCACCAAGGGAAGAGCACAGAGATGCTCTTATTATACTGTACAACAATCCTTTCCATCCTAAATATGCAGCCTTATTGCATTAAGTTTGAGTGCAGATTAATATTGCATTAAGAACACAAGATAGTCTTCCTTTTGTATCTAATTAATGTATGTCATGATTCCCTGACAAGAAAGCCTTACAAATGTCTTTACTGTAATAATTTGTCTTCTTATTCCTTTCTCAGTTCACCTTTAAATGATCTTAAAGCCCAGTACAGCATGTGGTGATAGATATTAAGTATACTATGGATCCTATTAGCCCTAGTTTGCATGATTTTCTAATCTCAAGCGATAACCCATTTGTTTGTGTAGAAAATGATGTTAAAAGTCTAAATACAATGACAGAAATGGATGAAAGACCCTTTGCATTTTTAGAGGATGGAAAGAGTAAACACAGAATGGAACACAGACCATATACCTGCCCTCCAGAGGATGTTTGTGGCTGTGAACACTTGTTGCTACAGTGTCTGGAGTGTGGAAGTGAAAAACGTGGAACAGTTGATGTAGAAAAACTGTTTTGTGACATGGGAGGTGGGAAAATAGAGTGTGGAATGTCTGATATAGAAGAGATGCCTCTGGATTATTCAGTAAATGAAAAGGAAAGACAAAAAAGCATTAAAATTGGGCTCAATTCATTAAAGCCTTCAAAGAAAGAAAATATGAATTATGTGAACGACAGTAAAAATAAATTGAGAGATACTGATGCTGAAAAAATAGACGTAGATCATACGAAAAGTAGAAAATGCCAGAATAAAACCACAAACATGGAAAAAACATTGTTTAAGTGTTTGAATGCCAGTAATGAAAAGACACCTGCAGTACAAGCACCTTGTCTTTTAGAGAACAGGAAAGAAAAATTAACAGGTAAAACAAGTGAACAAATACCATTAGAAGTAGAAGAGATTCATTTAAAATTTTCAAAGGATAGTCATCTACAAGTTCAACTCTACAACTCTGAGCAAACACCAATGGATGATTTAAAGGATAAAAGTACTATTAATTATGTACCCTGTGAGTTACAACAGTCACCAGCAGAGTGTTCAGAAATACCATTAGAGGATAAAAGCAAACAGGAACAGCAAGAGTTTACAGACGCAGTAACGAAAGTTATAAAATGTTCTACGTGTGGGGAAGAGATAAATGAGCTAACCTACTCTAGTGAAAATATGAAAGATCCATTTAAATGCTTCATGTGCTTAAAGGAGGTGGTGCAGGCTAATGAACACACCACCTTGATACGAATGGGAAAAAAATACCACATGGTCTTCAACGCTGGAGAAAAGCCCTTTAAATGTTATCAGTGTAAGGAGGACTTTAGATACATGGCAGACCTAAAGGAACATCTAATTCTGCACACACAAGAGAGACCATTTCAGTGTGATGTGTGTGGGAAGACTTTCAGGTTCAGGAGTATGATGAAGCGACACATGCTCTTCCACTCTGATGAAAAGCCCTTCCACTGTGCTCTCTGTGGCAAGGAATTTAAAATCATTGGTCATTTAAATCAACATATGACGATACATACGGGAAAGAAACCGGTCGAGTGTTCTATTTGTGGGGAAGAATTCAAACAAAGAAGACTCCTAAAACACCACATGTTGACCCACAATGAGGAAAAACCATACAGCTGTTCCCTGTGTGAGAAGGAATTTAAATACAACTGTGATCTAAAGGAGCATATGTTTACCCACTTGGGAGATAACCCTTTTAAATGTTCTGTGTGTGGAAAGGAGTTCAACCGGAAGAGTAATCTCCAACAGCATAGAGTAACTCATTCGAGAGAGACACCGTATAAGTGCCCGGTGTGTGGCAAGGAGTTCACCCTTAATGGGAACTTGAAACAGCATATGGCCACTCATATAGATGAAAAACTATTTAAATGTCTTGATTGTGGAAAAGAATTCAATAGAAAAAGTAATCTTGACCAGCACAGAGCTGTTCATAATGGTGATACTCCATACAAATGCTTAGAATGTGGTAAAGTGTTCAAGTTAAAGGGACACCTTCGGAAACACATGATTACGCATAATGAAGATAAAGCTTTTGAATGTCCGGGATGTGGTAAGCAATTTAGATTTAAGGGCGACTTAAAAAGGCACATCAAAAGCATCGTTGGGAACAAACCAGTGGAGTGTTCTGAGTGTGGGAAGAGAATGAAATGTAAAGGGGAACTAAAGCAGCACATGTTCACACACACAAGAGAGAAATATGAGTGCACTCAGTGTGGGAAACAGTACACTCAAAAAGGAACACTCAACCGGCATAAGCTGTCTCATGTGTGCGGTAAATCCTACAAATGCTCAAAATGTGCAAAAGAATTTACCAGAAAGAGTAATCTCGAACAACATATGTTCAGTCACGTGAGAGAAGATTCTGAGGAATTTGAGTATCTTGTAAATAAAAATACTGTTAAACAAGACAGCACTATATTGTACATTAACGAGGACTCCAGCACAGATATTAAGACTCCTCAGGAATATAATTTTATGAAACATGTGATTACTATTAAAACTGAAGCAGAAACAGATTCAGATTGCAGTAATTTTAACACAGAATCAGCTGATGGTAGTACTTTCACAGATGATGATGATAAGAAATGTAATAGTGTAAATAATTCTATAGAATATGTAAATAATAAAGGTGGTACTGAAATTTTTATAAAAGAGGAAGTTCATTTAGGCTAGTGAATGATGACTTGTACACTAACCCACCCAAAACACACCGCAGGGGGAAGATTATTTTGATATGCAAAGTGAAAGATATTTTGAGTAGGCAGAAAGTCTTGTAATATTTCCTAAGTTTTGCAGTGTCCCAAAGAAAGAAAAATGTAACGTAACGTAACCTAACTTAACCTTATTGGACATTTATAAACCATAATGGACGTATTGTCAGTAAATCCTTCAAATTTTCCTTAGACTAGTCATAAGAAAATTTTTTTTTACAAATAATTTACTTTTCAGTTATTATAATGGTTTAAAAACTTTTTTATATTTGTTGTATGCGAGTTAATTGGTAGTGCATGTCTGTGTTGAATTTTGAAATGCTAAAGAACACATATTGTGCTTATTTTATACACTGTTTACTTTGTCTAGAGAATGACTTATGGTTCATGGGTAGGTGGTCTCTACCCGGTGTTAAGACTAATGAATTTCTGTTAAACCCACCATAACAGATGTGCTTATTTTTTTTATTTTTTTTTTATTTTTTTTTTTTATTGGGCACTCCCCTACATCCTTGTGTAAGGTGAAGTGCAGAAGCGTTTACAGCACCCAACAGGGAAGCATGCTAAGTTCATGCTTGCCTTTATGTCTCATGAGTTAAGGGTGTAGAAGCCTGAAGAGTCAATGGTTTGTGTCATCAAGTTATTGGAAGCTCCAACAACTTGTCCCTGAATACGAATTCGCAACTTTCGACTTACAACAGGTACCTACTTTACTGCTAGGTGAACAGGGACTAATGGGGGCTAGGAAGTGTGTCCAAACAACTCCCACCGGCCTGGGAATTGAACCCGTGACATCTCGCTTGCGAAGGCAAGAGCGGTACCACTCTACCACCAGCACCCCCCAGATGTGCTTATACGAACCCTTCATTATTTAGATATATCTTTCAGAGGGTAATGATGCAGGGAGACCTCCATATAATGGATTTTTCTCTCTCCATATAATCTGTGAGATGGGGGTTTTACATCTAACGGACCCTCGATAGAATGAACTTTCATTTTTATATAGTTCGTCAGATTAAGGTTTCACATTTAACAGACTCTTGATATAATGGACTTTCTTCTCCATATACAGGTATTCCATTATATAGAGGTTTCACTGTACTAATTATTGATTATTTTAGGAATATAGAAATATTATACAAACACTGAAGACTGTGTTTGTACAGTATTGTGCCAGTTACCGTGGTCTAACGTAGTTGAGAATTCCATACTAGACTTTAGTGTTACCCTATTTAAGTTGTGATAGATTTTTTAACTCTTCATGTGTGTGGATAACTGAAATCCACACAGGATATGTTTGTCTAACACTTGAATTGTATCTACTCTCCCAAGGTGTATGAAAGGCCAAGTTAACTTCTTTTCTTTTTTTTGTTTTTGAGTGGGTAGGTTATGAGCTAATTTTGAAAGATGTTTTAGTTATTAATAAGATAAACACAGTATAGTATATTTATAGTATAGATTTACAGTAAAACATTTGCATCATTTTTTATTATAGGTTTTCAAATAAAAGAGCATTATATTATCCCATAATATTATGAACTTGCAATTACCACTGACTATACTCTTTCCACACTAAGCTGGCCCATAAGCCCTGTCCTTCGTCTATAGCTACAAATAGCTGATTGGTTCCCCTGAGCGTCTTACCTCCCCCAGGACTATGCGTGTATAAGTGCGTATTTATATTGACCTTTTATGATAAATATTTGGGTAAACATTTTCTACCATCCTCTCTGAAGTGCTGATGCTTTGAAATCATTTGCATTTTGACAGTTCAGATATTTAAAATTATTTTAGATATAACAGGGTCTGCTTACCATTTGTGAACACATTACCTGTACAGTGTACTGTTGTTTGAATTTTCTATGAACCAATCAGCTATTAGTATAGAAGAGGGGCATGGCTTATTGGCCAGGTTAGTGTGGAATTACTGTACAAACCATTATTATTAGTACTGTACTGTATATTGCTTATAGTCAATGAATGTCTCTTATGATCTGTTTACTCTCCATCATCCAACTGAGGCTTTACTTCTCTGGTGAAATATTTTCCTTAGGGATCCAGGCAAACACACATAATGAATGGTAAGTATATAAATAATGGTCATACAAGAATTACTGTACTGTACTGCATATTATGTTACTCTGTTTTATTGTGAGGATTGGGGATTCCAGGTAATAAGGGGACTGCATATGAACAAAGTAGTGAAGAACAGGGCAGTGCAAAGAAGATACAGAACATAAATAATAAAAAAAAAATACCAGTGAATAAGTGATTTAATGGTGACATGATAACAGAAATAAGTGATATTGAAGGTTAGTGAAGTAAGATGTACTATGATGTATTTATGAGGACATTGATGATCAGGTGGGAAGGTTTAACACTCAGTTGGATGACATTGGATTGTTAATTTTTTTCTTTGATGTAGAAGTTACAACATGGATGCACACTGATGTAATTGACACATGAATTGGGGATTACCTTACAATTTACAGGAGAGACTTATATAATGTACTAGTTCCTGAGAATTAGGCGGTGATGATACACCGTAATTATTAACGTCTTAGAGAAATTTATGCGTAACGAGTCAAATTTTCACCGATAGATCAATTAAGACGGATGTTTGTGATTTTCTCTGTATATTTTAGACATACATTATCAACATATGCTTAGCTCTTCCTGTCTTTGACCCATAATATGATGTGTTAGCTATTGAAGAATGTGTATTGTGTATTACTTCAAGAATGTTAGTGATACTGTACCTACATTCAGACTCTATTTCTTTCTCTGTGATTGTGATATATAAATTGTGAATGTGGTCTGGATGTGTGAATGGTGTGGATATGTGAATGTGGTCTGAATGTTTGATTGTGGTGTAGATGTGTGAATGTGGTCTGGATGTGTGACTGTGGTCTGGATGTGTGACTGTGAATATGGATGTGCAAATGTGGAGTGGATGTGTGAATGTCTTATGGAAATTCTATTAATCTTCTTTCCCATCTCTTTGTGTTGGGAACAACTTTTCCTATGTTATAAAATATGTGCCAAAAGTTCAATGTATTCAGTTCCTATTGCCACATTAAGCAAGTGATCTGTTTCAAATGTGCCAGATGTTATCAATACAAAATTAATGTTTGTGAATTGTTCTAAAAATAATAAATTATTATTTACAGCAATTAAAAGATGCAACAAAGACCTAGTCATTAAAATAAAGAAAATTTTGTCTTAAAAATGTTTTATATTATTAAGTTATAAATTTGTCTTCAGTCTGTTTTCTTTAAGAGTAATGACTACTATACTGTACTGTACTTTATTGTGATATCAAACTTAATTACCCATAGGGTGTAATTGACTAATTTAAATTGTATGAGTACACATAACATTGTAGTTACCGGTAAGTAAGTGTCAGATGAAGGTGTAACTGCAGTTTAGTTGATGATGGCAGAACTGTATTATGTATAGTATGTGAGAGGATATATATATATATTTATATATATATTGTAGTACTGTTGACAAGATGTTGTGGTAGATGAATAAATGATACGAAACTTAAAACTTACTGACAATTTCATTTCCACATTCTTTACCCGAGAAGCAGGGCCCAGGGGTATGGCACGACTACCCTGGGTGGCCTCAACACTTAAGTAATGACCTGATGATGTCTATAAGTGACTTCATTACAGTATTTATTCAATTTTAAACTTATAGTTAGGGTCAGGATCAGGTCATTACCAGGTCTGTGAATTTTTCTAAGAATGTATAGTACTGTTAACTTTTATCCCAAGTTTAGACAGTCATGCAGAGGGAACAGCACAAAAAACTCCTATAGGGCTTGAAGCAGAGGAGGGAGGAGTCGAGGTGGAACAGGGACTGATGTACATGGGTTATGTCCAGGAGGAGGGTAGTGGAAGCAAAAGTGCCAGCACAGAGCCAGGAAACAGCGGGACACCCCCTACCCGCTCTACCTCACACCCAGGAGGAGGCGAGTGCCATGTAAATGATGACATCTCTGACCACACCCTGCAAGATACAATATATGTAGCAAATGCTGCAATTGCTGAGAAGGGAGGGCCAGAGTCACTACCAAGAGCAGAGATGTTACCAAGAAAAAATGCCAGCTTGAAAGTCATGTAGACTAATACTGACACATTCCTTGATAAGAGAGAGGAGTTTGAAACTCTACTGAAGGTACAGTCTCGTTCAAGATTCTTCGAACATTGCTGGCGACACCTGGCAATGTAGTATAATATAATACGAAACAACAGAGCCCAACCATTAGTTAAGCAACAGGGAACCAAGTAACCAATTACCGATAACCTTTTACATTCATTCATAATTTTTACTATGTACTATAGCAAACAAACGGCCTTGAGTTGCCAGGTGTCTCAAGCAGTGTTCGAAGAATCTTGAACGAGACTGTACATCAACCCAATATAATAGGTGTTGTAGAACTGTTGTACAAGAACAGGAGAATCGACCCGTAGGAATGTGAGTTCAGTATAGATGGATATGACTCATTTACAAACCTTTCTCAAGCAACTTGCAAGAGGGGTGTGGTTATCTATGCTAGGCAAGACCTTCGAGCCAGCCAGGTGAAGGTATAGGGAGAGGATGTTTTTTGAAAAATCCAAGTAGTGTAATATTAAATTAAAGGGGAGAGACTCACTTATTGTCGGGTGTATCTACAGATCCTCGACAAACTGTTGCTTATTAAACCAGAGAAACTTAGGAACCTTAATAGATAGTGCATTGGTGCTCAACCTTAGCCACCTCCTTGTCATGGGAGACTTTAACTATGGCGACATTGACTGGAGAAATGATACCACGCCAAATTACTTAAATAACACACTCTGCTCTTTTTGTAAAAACTCTGAGAGATAATTTTCTGTTCCGACATGTTAAAGGCCCTACTCATTACAGAGGGGAGCAAACACCCAAACCACTAGACCTCATCATAACAAACGAGGAGGGTATCGTGGCTGTAATAATTTAATTCGTAATGGCTTTGCCAATTAATCATTTGTGCTTGTTACAGGTGCCATTTTGATGCACTTTGTAGATTTTATTTTTGCTTTAGAGTCATGAAATGATAACAAAACAAAAATAATAATACAGTACTATAAATACGTATAATAATACAGTAGTAGTACAAAAGAATAATAATGACGTATCTTAAATCTAGCATGACAAAACAGTTTCTGCAGACAGCTGTCATTGCTAATACTTGGAACTTCAGTTGTGTGTTCCAGACAGGTCCTTTCACGGCTGACACGACCCAGCTCACCTCCCTAGTGAGTTATTCAGTCCCTCCCTGGACGACGAGACTCGCTCAACACGGTGGTGCTCCTGACCAAATCACATAGTTCGATTGCAGGATGCGGGTCCACCCAAGGGTTGTTCCACAGTTAGTGTGGAATGGCTGATGTATAAGGAGTGAATCGAACCTGAAACCCTTTGTTTGTGAAGTGAAAACTCGTCCACTGAACTACAATTGATAAAAAATAATAGCATACAGTTTGATGATAAAAAAAAAGAAAAATATAATATAAATGATGGTAAAGTTTATACTACAATTACTACTACTACTACTAAAAACAATAATAATAATAACAATAAATAAATAAATAATAATAATAATAATTCTAAAAGTTAAAACAAAGAATAAATAAATATATATATATATATATATATATATATATATATATATATATATATATATATATATATATATATATATATATCGATTCAAATAAAGATTATGATCAACAAGAATTGAAAGAAGAAAATGAAAACATAAAATTAAGCAGAAACCGACAACTAGAACAGATGAAAATGAGAAATAATAGGAAAAGCTAAGGATGAGGGAAAGGAAGAAGAGGGGAGGGGCAGAGAAAAACGATAATTGGAGAGACCCAAAAGATTGAAATAGATTGCTATATTTGTCCAATTTTTCGTAATTAAACCCAAATTCCTTTGAAGTTAAAGTCTTTGGTTCCAATTCATCTCACGCTTCCCTGATGTAGAAAATACCACCCATTCATATGAGATTTTCAGACAAGTCCTAAAACAAGATCGTAAAATCAGACTTAAGTGGACTTCGATTGACCTGGGGAGGTTTGGACCCTGTCAAAACCAGAAGGTCAGGTCAGATCTGGAATAAGATTCTAAAATAAGTTTAAGAGTGGTCAATTTTCCTTTTAAATGAAGAATGCTATTGGTGCTACAACGACGTATACTAAGGGCTAGTGACACTACTATGACATACATTATACTGGGGACTAGCGGCATACTACGACGGAAACTGGGGGATAGTGACACTACTACGACGTATACTGGGGGATAGTGACACTACTACGACGTATACTGGGGGATAGTGACACTACTACGACGTATACTGGGGGATAGTGACACTACTACGTCGTATACTGAGGGATAGTGGCACTACTGCATCGTAAACTGAGGGATAGTGGCACTACTGTGTAGTATACTGAGGGCTAGTGGCACTACTACGTCGTATACTGAGGGATAGTGGCACTATACGTCGTATATTAAGTGCTAGTGGCACTATACGTCGTATACTGAGGGCTAGTGGCACTATACGTCGTATATTAAGTGCTAGTGGCACTACTGTGTAGTATACTGAAGGCTAGTGGCACTATACGTCGTATACTAAGGGCTAGTGGCGTTCCTACATTTATACTCATATATTGTGTTTACGGTTGATGAGAGCTTAATTCTTTCAGTTATTAGAACATAATTTTTATCCCCAGATCCTTAAGAATCACAACAACTACTGAAACTAATAGTATTATAGGGACATCTTTTTCTATTGTAAAATCCTTGAGAAACACACCAACAACTTCTAAGGAGTAAATAAAAATAAGGGCGGTATTGGAACACAGCTTCTTTTATCGTAAAACCGTTGAGGAACACCCCCCCCCCCCCTCCCCCTCCCCCTCCCTCAACAACTTCTAAAACGAACTGATCAAAGGAGAGAGACGTTTTTGGAACAACATTTTGTTTACTCGGCAGCAGATGGCGGTGATGGGTCTGGCTGCATGTAAACACGTTAGGCCAGGATTCTTTTCTTTGGCAGCGAGAGGGACGGACGTCTTGGTAATGGCGGTGGGGGTGCTGGTGGCAGATTAAAGATGCAGATTTTCAACGGTTCGTACTAAGAATTTCCTATACCTGGCGATCTGACGAGACATTTACCTCCTGAGTAACGGGGACTGAAAACCAAGTGAACTGGGCGGTCGTCTGGAGTGCCAAGATATGTGGATGCAAATTGTGGGAAAACTACACATGAGTAGTAAATCTTAACACTTCTGCGTGTAGTTTTAACTGTGTCTAGAGCATTGGCCTATTTTTTCTTTCACTTATCCCTCTTTCACTCACTCCCCTCTCTCTCACCTACCCTCTCTCTTTCACTCACCCCTTTTCTCTCACTCACCCCTTCTCTCTCACTCACCCCCTCTCTCTTTCACTCACCCCTTCTCTCCCACTCACCCCTTCTCTCCCACTCACCCCTTCTCTCCCACTCACCCCCTTCTCTCTCACTCACTCCATCTCTCTTTCACTCACCCCTTCTCTCCCACTCACCCCTTCTCTCCCACTCACCCCTCCTCTCCCACTCACCCCTTCTCTCTCACTCACTCCCTCTCTCTTTCACTCACCCCTCCTCTCCCACTCACCCCCTCTCTCTTTCACTCACCCCTTCTCCCCCACTCACCCCTTCTCTCTCACTCACCCCCTCCCCTTTCACTCACCCCTTCTCCCCCACTCACCCCTTCTCTCTCACTCACCCCCTCCCCCTTTCACTCACCCCTTCTCTCCCACTCACCCCTTCTCTCCCACTCACCCCCTCTCTCTCACTCACCCCATCATCCATCGCACCAACTTCAACGCTCCTGCATAAAAAAATCCCGTAATGGAACAGCCACTGAGTCCACCACTTTAATTAAATTAACTGAGACCCACTCAGCCGCGTCCCCACGAGATGTAAACCCCAACTGTAAACCAAATAACCAGTATACATGTAAATGACTGCCATGGGGAGAAGGAGGAAGGAATTGTCACCAGCTTTTATAACCAACATTGTGTATATTAACTCCCCAAGAACTTGTAAATAATGAAGAAAAATAAATATGGTCATAGACTTTATATTTCAGCAGAAAAGGAATAATTTAGTTAACACTTTAAGCAACATTAATACGTATAGTATTAATCCAAATTATCTTTAACCAAGCTATATCTAACAGATCTTACGGCTCACCCAAGACAGCGAAATCGTGCGGGTAAAACCAAGAACCTGGAGCTGACGGTTGGGATAGTAGGCAGAGTATCAACGGAGTAGCCCTAAACCCCAGTGTTAGGACGCAGTTGACGGAGCTACAACACTTTACGCTACCCGATAATACCAACGTTTAAACGCCCCAGTAAATGGATCTCTAAGTTATCCAGGGCTGAAATTTAATGCTCTCGAATATGGTTGGAGGATATTTATATTGTTGAGAGATGGAGTGTTATGGTAGGAAATAACACCTCGTGTGGGTTTGTTATTATTAGAAAACTTGTGTGAGCGAGGCCATTGTTGTGGGGTAGTGGCGGCCCAAGTCTGTGTTAGTCAGTGTTGCCTCACAAAACTTTTACGCGACAAAACCGCGACTGACGGTAACCGCACACACACAAAAAAATGAAGTCGAATATGGATCGTATCCCCTAGAGTTATGTGAGTTTATATGTATATATTTTTTGCTCAAGAGTTCACTTAACCTTCCTTGCAAATGTTTCATAATTTTCCTCCATTTTCTCGTTTTTCCTCCTTCCGTAAACTCATTATCCATTCTCGTCTTTACCTACGTTTTCATCTATCGCTTTTCTCTCATCTCCATCACTTAGTAAATGATCGTTCGCTTAAGTGCAGTCGGATCATATACCATATCTTATTTTGGCCAGTCATGACGCAAGAAATGACGTCACGAGTAAATAATCTATCTCGTGAGGAACTTAAACTCGAGTCGCTGAACTTTATTACACCATCGTGCACTAACACGCCCTTCCACAACATCTCAGGGCATCAAGGGTGTGTTTCGGTGTCTTAACACGCGCTTCCACGCCTTGGTGTGTCTAGGGCGTGGTATGATGCATCGCCACGCCCTTCCAGGACAATTTGCTTGTCTAGGCGCGGCATGGTGCACCAATATGCCCTCACACGCCCTCTCACATCCCCCAAGACTCGCTGATTGTCGCGAAAGCCTGACAAACGAGATTGCACCAGCGGCTCCATTTATCAGTTTTCAATTACCTTCCTCACTGGTCCGTATTCACCATCGACCCTCCCTTACCCTCCCCTAACTCTCCCTTGGTGGGCCTCCTATACTACCCAACCACCCCTAACCCCCTAACAGCCCCCTAAGACTCCCCCTACACCCCTAACCCTTCATTAGCCCCTTCAAACTCTCCCACCGACCCCTAACTCCACCATAGGCCCCTTAGACTCCCAAAAAGCCCCATAAGCTCTTATTGCATCCTCCTAACCTCCTAACCACTCTTAGCTCCCCCTAGCATCCAGTAACCATCCCTGAGACACAAGAAAGACGAAAACAGCAGTGAGCATCTTGGTCCCTCTCTCACATCCGGACTTCTCCATATCTACGTTGTTCATCTGATAAGTTTGTTCCTCTGTTTCCATTCATCGTCTTACAACTTAAAACAATTTCCGCATTTAAGTATATCTGCCTTTTTTTCAGTCCATATTGAAAGTATTCGTTCAGTCGTTGAGTCACTTAACCGTTTATTATCTTAGTCGTTTAGTCGGTGAGTCACTTGGCCGTTGAGTCAGTGAGTTATGTGTTCACTTGGTCGGTAAGTAGTATAGTCGGTGAGTCACTTGGCTGTAAAGTCGTGTAGTACATAACAGTGTTGGAGGAGGCGATGTAATCCGATTAATTCCCAAATCTGCCTCAATGACTGACGTGTTGAATGAGGGACTAATATTCTCACTCATTCATTAACTCCCCAAAATAGCCCAGGTACTAATACAGGTGATTACTACCACACCTCTACCACACCTCCACCACACCTCCACCATTCCCTTCA
Source organism: Homarus gammarus (assembly GCA_958450375.1). Classification (NCBI taxonomy): domain Eukaryota; kingdom Metazoa; phylum Arthropoda; class Malacostraca; order Decapoda; family Nephropidae; genus Homarus; species Homarus gammarus. The sequence goes on from CAUDMG010001775.1 coordinate 7,140,166, forward strand.
CTACACCACATCCCCGCCACACCATCACCACCCATGCTTCCACACACATCACAACCACCACAACACCACATCAACACCAGACCACCACCACCACCACCACCACCACACCAACACCACCACAACACCACCACCCATGCTTCCACACACACCACCACCACCACAACACCACATCAACACCACACCACCACCACCGCACCATCACCACCCATGCTTCCACACACACCACCACCACCACAACACCACATCAACACCACACCACCACCACCACACCATCACCACCCATGCTTCCACACACACCACCACCACCACAACACCACATCAACACCACACCACCACACCACCACCATACCCTTATCTGAGTGAACACCATCACATAGATTTCTTTAGGGAGCGGACGTCAAAATACCTCCTGGCCCGATACATTCCACTTTCAGTTCAGTCCCCCTTAACCCCCTTTAACCCCTTCTTCCCCCTTACTCCCCCTTTTAGTCCCTTACCCCCCTTAATTCTTCCTCCCATTTAACCCCTCCTCCATTTGATTCTTCCCCCTCTTAGCCCTTCCTTCCCCTAACACTCCATTTCCCATTAATTCTCTCTCCCCTTAACACTTCCCCTTAAGCCTTCCTCCCATTTAATTCTCCCCCCTTCCACCTCACAGCCCTCTCTTTCCTTCCCAGTTACCGTCTTCCTCCCCTTCCCATACACACACAGAGAGAGAGAGAGAGAGAGAGAGAGAGAGAGAGAGAGAGAGAGAGAGAGAGAGAGAAAAGATAATCCGTGGAAAGCAGATTAAAGCCCACACCGCCAAGTGCCATTGTGTGAGCTAACTCTCTCTCTCTCTCTCTCTCTCTCTCTCTCTCTCTCTCTCTCTCTTGTGTATCTCACTACCCCCCCCCCCCTCTCTCTCTCTCTACTGTTATTGTTGATGATTGATTTTCTAAGCCGAGTCAGCCAAAGGGATTTCCCCTCCCGTATGTACAGTTCAAGTCATTCAGTCACCCAGTCAGTCACAGAAGACGTGTTCTAGGGTGAGTGACATGGCCTTAAGTCAGTCAGTCACTTAATCAGCTGCAGGAGTTGTGCTCTTGGGTGAAAAGGTGAGTGACCTGGCCTCATATCGGTCACTCAGTCAGTCACAGGAGACGTGATCTCGGGTGAGTGACGTGAGTGACGCGTCCTCAAAAAGAGTGACGAGTGTCCCTCTGGTTTAAACACGTCATCAGTATACAGTGTCGGGGATGAGTTTAAACTCAATATATGGAAATGAATTCAGGATGTCCTCTATATATAAATCACGGGCTTAGGCACCCCTGGGGGATTTGTGGAAGAGGGATGGGGAGTTGGGAAGAGGGGAGAAGGGTGGGAGAGAGGGGAGGAGGGTGGGGGAGAGGGGAGGAGGGTGGGGGAGAGGGTAGGAGGGTAGGAGAGAGGGGAGGAGGGTGAGGGAGAGAGGAGGAGGGTGGGAGAGAGGGGAGGAGGGTTGGGGAGAGGGTAGGAGGGTGGGAGAAAGGGGAGGAGGGTGGGAGAAAGGGGAGGAGGGTGGGAGAGAGGGGAGGAGGGTGGGGGAGAGGGGAGGAGGGTGGGAGAGAGGGGAGGAGGGTGGGGGAGAGGGGAGGAGGGTGAGGGAGAGGGGAGGACGATGGGAGAGAGGGGAGGAGGGTTGGGGAGAGGGTAGGAGGGTGGGGGAAAGGGGAGGAGGGTGGGAGAAAGGGGAGGAGGGTGGGAGAGAGAGGAGGAGGGTGGGGGAGAGGGGAGGAGGGTGGGAGAGAGGGGAGGGGGGTGAGGGAGAGGGGAGGAGGGTGGGAGAGAGGGGAGGAGGGTGGGAGAGAGGGGAGAAGGGTGGGAGAGAGGGGAGGGGGTGGGGGAGAGGGGAGGAGGGTGGGGGAGAGGGGAGGAGGGTGGGAGAGAGTGGAGGAGGGTGGGGGAGAGGGGAGGAGGGTGGGGGAGAGGGGAGGAGGGTGGGAGAGAGTGGAGGAGGGTGGGGGAGAGGGGAGGAGGGTGGGGGAGAGGGGAGGAGGGTGGGGGAGAGGGGAGGAGGGTAGGGGAGAGGGGAGGAGGGTGGGGGAGAGGGGAGGAGGGTAGGGGAGAGGTGGGAGGAGGTGGGATAAAAGTTGGGTAGGTGAGTGGGAAGGACGGAGGGAGAGAAGGAGGTGGGAGGTTGAGGACGGTAGATGGGTGGTAAGGTTTTAGGGAGTGAGGGCTTATGGGGGAGTGAGGGATGGAAAGAAAGAGAAAGCTTGTGGAAGGAGAGAGTGAGGAAGAGTAGGAGGGAGGGTTTACGAGAGAGAGAGAGAGAGAGAGAGAGAGAGAGAGAAAATTGTGTTACGTTATTTCTTATGTGACATTTATTCCAGTTTGTTTATGAGTTTGTTTATGTTTCTCTCTCTCTCTCGCTCTCTCTCTCAATATAAGAGGGTTTAACGAAGGAAAACCTTGTATTACACCTCGAAATTGAATGTTTGTCCTCACTACGCACTGTACTCGGTCGGTCTGTCTGTCTGTCTGTCTGCCTGCCTGTCTGTCTGTCTGTCTGTCTGTCTGTTTCTCTTGAGGTGAGTGAGTTCAATATTAGGTAGAACATTATACTACTGCCTTGTATAGTTATGAAGTGAGTTATCTCTCTCTCTCTCTCTCTCTCTCTCTCTCTCTCTCTCTCTCCTTCTCTACCTCCCCTTTCCGTTCACCTCCCTTTCATTTTCCCTCATTTTCCCTTCCTTTCTCCTCCCTCCTTACCTCTGTCTCTTTTCCCCTCCCTCCTTACTACCTTTCCTCCTCCCCCTTTCTCTCCTCACCTTCTATTTACCTCCACATTCCTCTCCTCTCCTCTCCTCTCCTCTCCTCTCTCTCGGTTATTTGAATGTTAGGGCGTTCACCTTACCGTGGTAGCTAAGCGTTCTCTGTACAGTTGCATTTGGTGAGGGCCAATGAAAACTACACGTTGGGGAAATGCTCGCCGCGTTATCAAATTTGCTCCGTTTCAACCACTCGTGGAAACAATTTGGGTGGGTGTTGGTGGGGTTTTGAAGGGTGTTGGTGGGTGTTGGTGGGTTGTAGAAGGGTGTTGGTGGGTATTGGTGAGTGTTGGTGGGGTGTAGAAGGTGTTGGTGGGGGGGTTGGTGAATTTTGGTGGGTGGTGTATTAATGTGGGATATTTACGTGGTTATTTCGTTACTTAAAAAACGATTATATATATATCCACATTACATATAATTTATTAAACCCTTCTTGACTAATATAATTACTTCACGAAATATATCCACCTTACATAATCTATTTCACACGCAACAACGATCTATTTCACGCCGTACAACTTTCCCTATCTTGTAATGCACAAAAATTATCCTCTGGGGAGTTACACTTTGAAGAACTTTGGTCGAGGAGTTCCCAAGGCGAGGCTGTAGCTACTGGTGTTATGCTTATATTGAGAGAGAGAGAGAGAGAGAGAGAGAGAGAGAGAGAGAGATCCCCTTCAAGCACCAATATAATTTTCTCTCCCTTTCTCAACACACCAACATTTAAGGGAGCTTCACGTTACCTTCTTCTCTCCCTTCCTCCCTCTCCCTTAATCCTTATGTCTCCTTTTTCTCTTATCACTCTCCGTCTCTTCCTTCCTCTCGCTTTTCACTTTCTCTCTCCTTTTCCTTTCTTTTTCCTCCTCCACTTTCTCTTTATCATGCATACGAATCATTTCTCTCTCTCTCTCTCTCACTCTGTTTTCTCCCCCCCCCCTCTCTCTCTCTCTCTCTCTCTGCGTTCTCCTCTCGTTCTCTTTCTCCCTCTACTTTCTCTTTCGTTCTCTACATTATCCCTCCTCTCCCTTTCTCTCTCAACTTTCTCCTCCCTTTCCCCTACACCCTTTTCTCTGGGCCTCCAAGGTCTCATAAAACCATTCAGGAGTTCTGTCTCTTGCCTGGCCGACGACCCTCCACGACTTTCAGCCTCTCTAGGGGCAATTCCCTCGTTAGTCCAAGGCTGTTAACTACCGCTAGAGCAGTTAAGGACACTTCATCCCAGTTGGTTTTATTATCTCGTTGGGATTAACTGCAGAGTTTGTGTTTATAAAGTCCCTTAATGTTTGTGTTTATAAAGTCCCTTAATGTTTGTGTTTATAAAGTCCCTTGATGTTTGTGTTTACAGCCCCTGAAAGTCACACATTCTAGACATTGTTTTGTACTGTACCATTATTCTGCACTTAAATGTATTCTTTTTATGTCCGTTGTGCCTTAAGACTTACAGCCAGACTATAGGCCTCCTTCCGGCAAGTCTTCCCCCCACAACGACCCCTTCAGGAACTTCAGACCTCCCTTCAGGATGTCCCTCACCATTATCCTTAACCTCCCTTCAGTAAATTCCCCCCCCCCCCTCCCGTGTCCCTCAAGCCTCCTTCCAAGACCTTCCCACAAACACCTCTACTTTCCCTCCCTCCCCTTCAACCAGACACTCAACCAACACTGTCACACTCCCTGAGGACGTGTGCCCTTTTGCCAGCACGACCCCCTCACGTCGTCCTCTTCTCCTTCCCCCTTCCCCTCTCCTGTTTCCCTCCTCCTCTTCCTCACTCCCTCCTCTTGTGCCTGTCTCTACCCTTCTGTCTTCTTTTGTACAGATATGGATAGAATTCCCTCGACACTTGACAATCATGTATAGTGAGGTGGATTATGATTATGAGTTATGTGTCGCTATTTATATTGACCTGACGTTATTCTCAGGGGAAAGTAACATTCACAAGTTTTAAACGATAAGATGCCAGATGTTGACAAGTGTTGAGAGAGTTTTGACCGCTAATGTATTGTACGGAGTCCCCTTGTCTCTCTCTCTCTCTCTCTTCCTTTCTTTCCACCCCCCCCCCCCTCTCTCTCTCTCTTGGATCTTCTTTATTTCTAGTTTTCTTCGCCCTCCTTTTGGATATCTTCTTTCCTCTTCTTACTTTTCCAACTTGTCTATCCCTAGCTCTCTCCCTCTCTTCTTCATTCCCCCCCACCCCTCTCAATCCCACACCGTCATTCTCATGTTACCTCTCCCTTCCCTTCCCTTCCATTACCCTTGGGACATGTCTGTTCCTCCTGTTCCTCCTCCTCCTCCACTTCCTCTTCCTTACACCCTCCCTACTTTTCGCTCCCTCCCTCCCTTCATCTCCGCCAGACTGTCGCACCTCGTCGCCTGACTCAAGAAGATCAAAGCGTCCCCCACACCACCAATATCGTCAGTGATCCAACGCACCCCACACCACCACCATCACCACCGCCGCGAATTTGTGTGTCAATGTCTTGGTCACGGCTTAGACGAGACGGCGAGTGGTGGAAGGCGAGTGGTGGAGGGCGAGTAGTGGAGGGCGAATGGTGGAAGGCAAGTGATGGAGGGCGAGTGGTGGAGTACGAGTGGTGGAGGGTGAGTGGTGGAGGGTGAGTGGTGGAGGGCGAGTGGTGGAGGGTGAGTGGTGGAGGGCGAGTGGTGGAGGGCGAGTGATGGAGGGCGAATGGTGGAAGGCAAGTGATGGAGGGCGAGTGGTGGAGTACGAGTGGTGGAGGGTGAGTGGTGGAGGGTGAGTGGTGGAGGGCGAGTGGTGGAGGGTGAGTGGTGGAGGGCGAGTGGTGGAGGGCGAGTGGTGGAGTACCAGTGGTGGAGGGCGAGTAGTGGAGAGCCAAAATTATCCGTAAAAATGGCAAAAAAATCTAATATTTTAGGCAAAATCCATTTTTCGGCCCCAAAATCGTATGAGGAGGAACCCCGTGAAGTCTCATTAGAACGTAGTACCCGGGAGACGGTCGCTTGTAAGATACGAGTTTACGGCAAATATATATGAGCTGCCACCACTTTAAGGCCCAAAACCCACTTGTCTTGTCCTGTCCTGTCCTGTCCTGTCCTGTCCTGTCCTAACCTAACCTAACTAAAGTTTTGATAATAACTCGTAACAAGAGTATGTACACTTGGTTACATACTCGAAACAACAACAACAACAACAACAACAACAATCTTCCACCAAACATTTTCTTCTGCTGTGTAAAATTCAGCGTTTTCATTGGTTGACTGGTGGTCGAGAGGTGATTGGAGGAGACGTGGTGACAGCAGGGTTGATAATAGCAATTGAGGGGCCGGGGAATCCCCTCGTTAAGTGCACGTGCTACACCCACATCCACGGCATACGAAGTCCCTGATTGGCTGGCTGGCTCTCTGTCGACCTCCCCCTCCCCTCCCCCTCCCCTCCCCCTCCCCCTCCCGTTACTCCAGCTCTCCTCCGCCACACCGTATCCCCCTTCCCTTAAACCCTCCAACGCCACTCCAACACTCCTCCTCCTCCTCCTCCTCCTTCGTAACATCACTACTCCTCCTTCACTCCATCATCGAGCCCTCCTCCTCCACCACTCCAACACCTCTACTCCTTCTCCACCCCTCTTTCTCCATTACTCCATCACTCAACGGCCTTCCAAGCTTAACCTAACCTAACCTAACCCATACTCCACAACTCCACCAACCCTCCTCTTCTACTCCACCATCTCTACTCCACCATTCCCATTCTTCCTCCATCCCCCCATCTCTCCCTCACTCCCCTCTTGAGACTCCTCCTCCCCCCCCCCTCAATTTAGAGCTCCACTTCCTTTGTTTTTCTCGCAGTCAACATTTAGAGTTACCGAAAAAAATGCCTTATTTCCCGTCTGTCTCCCAATTTATTATCTAATTTTCTTCACTTTTTTCTTCCCATTCAAAACTAACGTCTGTAATCGACTATTTTTTTCAATAAATTCAATAACTTTCCTTAATCTATTGTTTCAAGTTAGGTTAGGTTAGGTTAGGGTTTCCACCACAACATCTGGTCCGGCTGTAGTCTTGGTATATGTGAAAAAATCCCTAAGACATGTTTTACACACGATAGCAGTGACGTCATGAAGAGAGAGAGAGAGAGAGAGAGAGAGAGAGAGAGAGAGAGAGAGAGAGAGAGGTAAATATATAAGTAAATAAGTCACAGGATAGCGTCACATGATAGCATCAGGTGATAGTGCCACAGGATAGCGTCACATGATAGCATCAGGTGATAGTGCCACAGGATAGCGTCACATGATAGCGCCACAGGATAGTGCCACAGGATAGCGTCACATGATAGCGTCACATGATCGCGTCACATCTATAACACCGGACAGAATCCATATGTGAAGGCAATAAGTTGTGATAGGAGGTAATGAGGAGGACTAAGGGGGAGGGAGAGGAGGAGGGGAGAGGAGGAGGGGACAGGAAGGGATAGAAGGGGGCGAAAGAGGGAGAAACAGATTAGCAAATAAGAGAAGTTTAGAGTAGGAGAAAAAGAGAAGAGGAGGAGAAGGTAAGGAGAGACAGAGAGAAGGAAGGAGGTTAACGTGAGAGGTGAAGAGGGAAAGGAGGAGGAAGGACTAAAGAAGACAAAAGGGAGGTTCAGGCCAAAGAAGAAGACGGAAGAGGAGGGGGAGGAGGAAGAGGGGAAGAAGAATACGGAAGAGAAGTACAAGGAAGGTGGAATAACGTGTACCAGCCAATGTGAAAGGAGAGAGAGAGAGAGAGAGAGAGAGAGAGAGAGAGAGAGAGAGCCCCCTCACCATCAACACCCCCTCACCATCAACACCCCCTCACCATCAACACCCCCCCCTCTCTTCCCCCTCTTCCCCCCTGATATATCGTCCACTCTACGATTTTCCCCCCAAAATTTCCTGACATTTTCTCGTAAACTGTTTTTTTTTTTTTTGTGAGTTGGGGAACGAGGTTGGAGGAGTAGGGGGGGGGGGTGATGGTGGTTGTTGTTGGTGGTAGATTGTGGTTGGTGGTTGTGGTTGGTAGTGGTGGTAGATAGTGGTGATGGCGGTGATTGCTACTACCACCGACCACAACGTAAAGTACAGGTATAACTAATTATCATACCTTGTTCTTTACCTGGATATACGACACATATTATTGATTAGGTTAGGTTAGGTTAGGTTAAGGACCCAGCGATTAGCGAGTTTACCCTCCAATCACCCCCAGGCAGCTGCGGATAACTGCTCCCTAACTTGAACTAATATAAAGAATTTATCATAATTGAAGGGAGGAGGGAGGGAAGTGGCGGGAGGAGGGAGGGAAGTGGCGGGAGGAGGGAGGGAAGTGGCGGGAAGAGGGAGGTGGAGGATGGAGGGAGGTGGAGGATGGAGGGAAGTGGAGGGAGGAGGGAGGTGGAGGTAGAAGGAATGTGGAGGGAGGAAGACGGAGCACTAGAAAAACCCCTACACTCACCTATGCTGTAGTACCTCCTGGGAGAAAAAAGCAACAATAAATACCCATGCATCCTGGCAGATAAAAACGAAACTTACGGGATTGTTTATGTCAGATCATTGTATTTTTTGGCGTATATTTCCTTTAATAACATATAGTTGATGATATATACAGAGAAATATATGTAGTTGAATGATGTTTTAACAGTTCCAAAGCGACTTAATCAGAGAATAAGCACATTATAGACTCCAGTCACACACTTTCTCTTCTCCAATGTCCTTTTAGCAGCTGGTAACAAAAAGTTGGTGGACAGCCGAACGTGAGGAGGAAGTCAAGACCAAACTGTGAAGAAGTCAAGAGAGAAATCACCCGAACAGCTGATCAGGGTAATATTTCACCCCCTCCCCCAACCTTCCACCCTCCACCCTTCCACCCACCAACCACCCTTCAACCCCCCACCACCCTTCAACCCACCACTCCCCCTCCACCCTTCCACCCACCAACCACCCACCACCCTTCAACCCACCAACCCCCCCATCACCCTTCAACCCACCACCTCCCCATCACCCTTCAACCCACCAACTCCCCACCACCCTTCAACCCCCCACCACCCTTCAACCCACCACCCCCCATCACCCTTCAACCCACCCCCCCCCATCACCCTTCAACCCACCAACTCCCCACCACCCTTCAACCCCCCACCACCCTTCAACCCCCCACCACCCTTCAACCCACCACCCCCATCACCCTTCAACCCACCACCCCCCATCACCCTTCAACCCACCAACTCCCCACCACCCTTCAACCCCCCACCACCCTTCAACCCCCCTCCACCCCACCACCCCCCATCACCCTTCAACCCACCACCCCCCCATCACCCTTCAACCCACCACCCCCCCATCACCCTTCAACCCACCAACTCCCCACCACCCTTCAACTCCCCACCACCCTTCCACCCACACACCCCACCTAAAAAAACAGCAAAAAAAAACAACATCCCACCCCACTGTCCAGCCTCTCACCAGCGAGGCCCTTGTCTATAGCAACATGTAAATTAGATACCGTGATGGAAGATAGAGTTTCTGAAATTTGGAACGCGTCCAGAATGTCTGCAGGGTGACAAAAAAAAAATCCATATTGGGCACAGCAAGTGTTTGATAAAAAACGAATACTCATTTTAGAATAATTAAAGAAACATGGAATAAGAGCTCTTGTTATGTTCCTCAGGGGGACTTTAGAGACTCTGGGAGATACTGAGAGATATATCCCGAATATTTTTTAGGTTCTCAGCCATTTTATAACTTTTGGGATATTTTGAACATACTAACACAGACAGCTTCCTGATATGGTGAAAGCTTCGCGGCGTATGAAGAGCATTTAGGGTCTTAAGTTTACGTGTAAAACAACTTTGAATCTCTGATATAAATACCTAAACTGTGTCGGATGTTTTAGTACAATACATATAAATAAATCTTCGTTCATTATTTCTTCTAGCATATTCTAAAGCCTTCCCTCGTCTCTATTAGGAACCTTAGACTGACCTGCGAAAAAAAATTAACTTTGTTAATCCAGATGCCTCGCAAATCCGGGCCTTGTAATCCCGCCTTCCTCGTTAATCCATTTACCAGTAATTCAGGTGTCTCATCAATCCACCTCTCTCTCTCTCTCTCTCTCTCTCTCTCTCACATTAACTTTACTTCCCCATGGCATTTATTATGTTTTATTTCTTTCTCTCTCAACCTCTGGTCTCTATGGTATCTTTAGCTTCCTTGACACTATCTGTCTGTCTGTCTGTCTGTCTGTCTGTCTGTCAAATATACGGTCTTGTCGTCAGTTACAGGGAAAAAATAATCTAACACACGACTCTTTGGGAATCGGGAAATTGCCGTCTATATATGATGCTCTTAGGGTCCGCCTGGCTGCGAGGTGTGAGCGGGAGAGTGGTGAGAAGGAGGGGAGAGGGATGGAGAGGGAGGGCGAGAAGAGGGAAAGGTGGGGAGAGGGAGGGGTGGGAAAGGAAAAGAGAGGAGGAGGTGGGGATATGGAGGGAGGGTTAAAGCGTGGAGAGAGGGAAGGAGAGGAAGGGGCGAAAAGATGGAGGGATAGGAAAGGGTGATGAGAGGGAGGGAGAGGTACGGGATTCGGGGAAATGTCCTACCGTGGATAGAAGACTTTCTACATGACCGCAAACAGTGTGTGGCGATTAATGGCACGAAATCATCATCTGTACCTGTCACAAGCGGGGTACCACAGGGCAGTGTATTGGGCTCGCTGATGTTTGTTTGTTTCATAAATGACATGCCTGACGTTATACACTCCTCCATACAAATGTTTGCGGATGACGCCAAGTTATTTCGGGAAATCAAGAACCAAGTGGATTGTGAAGAGCTGCAGAAGGATCTCTGTGAGCTCCAAGAATGGTCGAAGAAATGGCTGCTGAGATTCAATGTCACGAAGTGTAAGAGGCTGCACCTGGGGCGTACCAACGGTAAGGAGGCGTATCATATGTCCCAACGGGATGAAGAAACTGCACTATTTGAGACTGAATGTGAGAAGGACCTAAGCGTGTATGTTGACAATGAGCTGAAGTTCTCGGGCCATTGCGAGAAGAAGGTAAATCAGGCAAATAAATTATTAGGTTTTATAAGAAGGTCGTTCAGATATCTAGACGGAGGGTCCGTCCCTCATAACGATCTTCAGGAGTGAAGTGCTTCCCCATCTGGAGTACTGTCACCCCGTCTGGTCCCCGAGATATGCTAGGGACTGTCAGTTGGTTGAAAATGTTCAAAGGAGGGCCACCAAACTGGTGCCTGCACTTCAGCACCTCAACTACCTTGAGAGATTGGAGCGCCTGAACTTGCCTAGCTTTTACTACAGACGGGCAAGGGGCGACCTAATTGAGGTGTATAAGCATCTCAAGGGGCAGTCGAGTGTTCTTACCTAGAGCTGCCAGACGCTCGCCCCACAAGGGGTCTCAGCTCAAGATTGAAGAAGTCGCAAGTCCAGAAACTGTGAGGGCAAACTTTTTCGGAGTGATAGTTGTGAACTCTTGGAACAATCTACCAGAAAGTGTTGTGACGGCACCGAGTGTGAGCTCTTTCAAGACCAGACTTGACTAACACTGGAGCAGGTTCCGGTACCTTCAGGAGCCGGTGCCGGCCCAGCACTTTCCAACAGTGTGTAACAGAGACGTGACCGATCGCCCAAGTGGCTAACGAGCCGATCAGTGGTGAAGAGGATAAAAGTAAAAAGAGAGAGAGAGAGAGAGAGTAGTGTGAAAGGAACAGAAATAATGAAGCAAGAATAAAAGGATGGAAGGTAGATGGAAAGGAAGGAAGGAAGGAAGGAAGGAAGGAAGGATGTCAATGGATAAGCAGAAAAATAGATATTCACAATTATTCGTCTACATGTTCTTGATACAAAGTCACATTAACCAAGACTCCGATAAAATAGCAAGCAAATATTATACCATAGCTACCCTTTAATTTTTATAGTTGACATTATATTTTCTATGGTACCTAATTTGGAGCATAGACTGAGGTAAAATCAACATGTGTGTGTGTGTGTGTGTGTGTGTGTGTGTGTGTTTATTACAATGTGCAAACCAATAAACTTATGTGTATTGCGATACCTCAACCAATCAAGATGAGTCATTTGCTATTCAACAGCCAATCACGATCTAGATTGAATTTACTCTTTTGAATAACAATGAATTTTTAACATCAAAATACTTAATTACTGTACACATATTCATTTCTATTTTCGCACGTGAAATCGGCGCTAATTTTTCGCTGAATCTGATACTTTTATTTTTATTTTTTATATACATCCTAAACGCCAAAATATGTCATTATGCTCAACGCGAAATCTTTTCTCTTACATATCAAAATCCTCAATCTTCTCCATTTTCCCCCAGCAAAATCTGGTGACTACAGACGGGCAACAGGGGGCCTAATTGAGGTGTATGAACGTCTCAAAGGGCACTACTCTGTCGAGTGTCCTTACCTGGAGCTGGCGGACGCTCGCCCCACAAGGGGTCACAGCTCAAGATTGAAGAAGCCGCAAGTCCAGAAAGCTGTGAGGGTTAACTTTTTCGGAGAGAGAGTTGTGAACTCGTTGAACAATCTGCCAGAAAGTGTTGTGACGGCACCGAGTGTGAGCTGTTTCAAGACCAGCACTGGAGCAGGTACAGTCAGCAGCCAGTACATGCCCAGTACTTGCCAACAGTGCGTAACAGAGACGTGACCGATGGCCCAAGCGGCTAAAGAGCCGATCAGTGGTGAAGAGGATAAAAGTAAGTAAAGTAAAGGTCCGCCCAAACCCTTCAGTTATAAGCCCGTCAAGACATCTTCGTCCCAATCATCACATATGGCCTTCACTCTATCCAAATCCTTCTCAGTCCTATGTCCTTTCTCTCCTGTCCCTGTAATTCCTAACCTATTCACTTCACAGTATCTAACACCACCTCTCTGTCCTCCTCCACTCTCTATCCCCTCATCCCTTTCTATCTCTATCCCTATCCTACTCCCTCTCTCTACCCCACTTCTCACTACTCCCTCCCTCTCTCTCTCTCTCTCTCTCTAACACCCTTTCTATCTCTCTTCCCCGCTCTGTCTCTCTCACTTTCTCACTCTATTCTGGCAACAGGTGTAGAGTCACAGGTGTTAATGGATAGGTCTTGTGGGCTCGGGGATAGGAGTCATTCACAGGCTATTGTGGATCAATATTCAATTTGTTCGTTTGTTTTCATAGTGTCAGTATGTAAATCCACTCCCGGGGTAAGAGGTGTTTTGGGAGCCCCCCTTCACCCCCCCCCCCCCCACCCCTCCCCTCCCCAACCCCTCAATCCTGGATGTGGGTAGTGCGTATGTGTGTGTTCGAGAGAGAGAGAGAGAGAGAGAGATAATAATGTATAATTAAACACAGAAAAAAACACACAGACACACATAAAAAAACAAAAGAAACAGAAATACAAAGAATAACATAACCATCAGAAACACAAATAAAACACACACACATATCCAATTAGCCAACCTGATCACCAGACACAGACATAAAGACACAGATGTACAACCAGACAGTACTAGAATGAACAAAGGACCACTGACCCCACTCTTAGACTTCACCTCCAATATACAGACCACATGAAAGTACTATAGCGAGGTGTATTCTGGCCTGGGTGAAATATTCCTCAGTACTAGTCAAGATGTTACCTGTCATTCCTTTGATGGTAATTAGGGACTTTGAAGGAAGCTTGGTAGTCTGATAAAAAAAGGCCTTAGCAATTTCCATAGTAATTAGAGCCTTTAAAGTCACCTGGAAAGAAGGTGGAGATAAAATAGAAATTGTATCAGGAAGGGTGAAGGCGGTCAAAGTTTGGAGAGAGAGAGAGAGAGAGAGAGAGAGAGAGAGAGAGAGAGAGAGAGAGAGAGAGAGAGAGAGAGAGACAAAATTATAAAGTTAAATTAGACTGAACTAGACATGGAAACCAAATAAACAACACTAAATTAACAATAACAATAATATCACCCAAAAATCCATGCGCTCCCATCCGATAAAATTATGTAACAAAGCACGGAGTTACGCCTATAGTAGGGAGGGGGAACTAAGCTAGATTGAGTGGTCGCTTCTAATCACGAATTGACCTTCCCTTTCTTCCTCTCCCCCTCCCTCCCTCCCTACCCATACCTATTGATCTTACGGTGGTAGGAAGGGGTGGGGGTGTCTTCTCGTATCTCATATATGGCCTCAGGGTTCGATTCCCAATGTAAACAAGCGGGAGAGTAGATAACAAACGAGGTGGAGGTGTATTGAGTGGTTGTGGTTATCTCGGCTGTTGGGAGGTCAGTGGAGAGAGGCGGAAGACGTGTATGTTTGTTTCAGTAGTTTAGTTTGTGTATGGATGAATGTATGTATGAGTGGATGAATGTATGTACGTATGAGTGTATGAATGTATGTATGTTTGAGTGTATGAATGTATGTACGTATGAGTGTAAGAATGTATGTATGTTTGAGTGTATGAATGTATGTATGTATGAGTGGATGAATGTATGTATGTATGAGTGGATGAATGTATGTACGTATGAGTGTATGAATGTATGTACGTATGAGTGTATGAATGTATGTATGTATGAGTGGATGAATGTATGTATGTATGAGTGCATGAATGTATGGTATTCATTTATTGTATGTCTGTATGTATACACGAGAGGTTTATATAAGAGTGTAATGTAAATAATATCTTTATTTTCATTACATAATGTTGGTTTGATGCCAAAAGTCTAGAGGTCCACCTGACTCTACCTCCTCCCTCTCACATCCAACCCTACTTCTCTCCTCCCTCCCTCACCCTAACATACACACCAACACCCCTCCCTCCTCCCTTCCTTCCCTCACCCTAACATCCACACCAACACCCCTCCCTCCCTCACCCTAACATACACACCAACACCCTCCCTCCTCCCTCCCTCACCCTAGCATACACACCAACACCCCTCCCTCCTCCCTCCCTCCCTCACCCTAACATACACACCAACACCCCTCCCTCCTCCCTCCCTCCCTCACCCTAACATACACACCAACACCCCTCCCTCCCTCCTCCCTCCCTCCCTCACTCCAACATACACACAACGTCTACTTAAGATAAAGTAACTTAAACACACTTATAAAGTCATCAGTATGTATGTATCTATATTTGGTAAGTGGTTAGTTAACTCGATACTGAGGTCAAGGTGGCCTTCGAGCCATACCTTCAGACCTGGCCACTCATATGGACCAGACCTTCACTACCATGGCCAGTTTGGGGTCTGGAAATTATACGTTGGGCCCACATACCCTCAGGGCCACCAGCTACACATGGATACCCACCGTCCACACCTTAAATACACCCTTGAAATGTGAACCTACACACCACATACACCTTTCACATGTTTGTTTATATCTTGTATACACCTTTTAAATGTTTCTGAAATACTGATCGAGAAACAGGAGCATTTTATCTGTACATTTCTCCCTAACAGTGCTGATGTGTGTATGTATGAGTTTCCCATCTAGTTGTCTAAATATCTAATTGTCTCTTTAGATGTACATACATGTTTATCTATCTATCTATCTCTCTCTCTTTCTCAAGCTCTCTGCATTCCACCCAAATAAGCGAAACAGCTGCTGCCACATACCCTAAGGGAACTCTATAGTAGTTTTGTATATTACTGTAGTTACTAAATAAAGATAAAATCGGAATCCATGTTTTTCTTCTCCTCCACCAGCCAACAGGAAGGAGACACAGAGGTAAGTGTTCAGCCAGTACAGGAAACAGCAATTCTCGAAAACCAATTTGATGTAGTGTTGATATGGCGTCAAGTGCAACGTTCCAGAGCCCATGACGGCCTTCCCTTTGGCTAATACGAGTGTTTGAGAGAGGCAAAGTATCACCTTACAGAACACCGGGGCCGACTGTTGAGTAATGCAGGTGTTTGAAGGAGCCAAAACACCCCCCTGCGGAACGCCTGTACAACCTCGACCATGGCACACGGACAGAGGATGAAGATCTTAACTAAAGTGGGTGAATCTAAACTACTGCATGGCTTGATCTTAACTACCAATCATCGAGGGTCTAAGTGCTACTTGAAGGCCGACCAAAACCACCACTTGAGCGCCCCAGCCGGAGACAGGAAATTACTAAAATAACCCATCGGCGAAATTAGATTACACGAGATCATCTGCAAAGAGGCGAATTATAAATCAATGAGACAATGGCCCTGAGTGTCGAAATGTTTGTATTTGAGGGCGGACGGAACTCCCCCTCAACCACCGTAGCTGTCACTCATCCTGCCACTCATCTCGGTAGAAATTGCCCGCTCCAGCGCCTCAACTGCCAGCTTCTTGGAATTCCACGCCCAGATGAGTGAGGTGTGAGGCGGCTGGGGTGTCATCACCAGACTCGAGGAGGACCAGAAGATATGGTATACTGTCATCAACCAATCAGCGACCAGATAGTGTCATCAGCCAATGAGCGACTAGTGTTACCCGCCTGGGGGAGGGGCCACTTCTCCACAGCACTGACGAACATTCTTTGTTTTGTGTTTTATTTCTGTGTTTGTATTGTGTCGAGGCGCAACCCGACATATTATTTCTTATATAATACAATATAGTATAATTTTAAACTACTGTCCATACGTTTATCTTTCCACTGTCACACACACACACACACACACACACACACACACACACCTTCAGTCATTAAAATTCAACTTTAACCTAAAATGGGTAAGAATTTTCCAACCATTTTGTGTGCCGAATTTTCTCCGCTTGGGAAATCAAAGAAACGCGAAGGAAGGTGAGGAGGGGGTGAGGGAGAGTGTGGAGGAGGAACGGGGTGAGGGTAGAAGTGGATAAAGGAGAAGGGCGAGAACCTTTCTACATTTTTCTTCACCTCTCCACACTTCTCACCCCTCCACACCCCTCCACACCCCCGTCACCCCTCCACACTCCCCCTCACCCCCCACACTTCTCACCCAACCCTTCCTTTCACACCGGTGTCAAAGGGGAAATATTCCCTAAAATTTCCGCCTGACTTTCCACACTGTTCCGACGTAAAGGAGAGGTGTGAGACGGATTTAATTCGTCCTATTAATTCAGCAGAAAGGAGGTTTAAAATCCTAGGTTTTCCAATGAGAGAGAGAGAGAGAGAGAGAGTATACATACACGGTGTAATAATAAAACCGATGTGTGTACATGTGTTTGTATAAGCGTGTTGTCCCGAGTTTGATCCCCGGGCAGGGTGACACTATGGGCAAATTTCTTTACGCCATTTGCCTCTGTCTACCCAACAGTAATTGGGACCTGGATGTTAATCGATTTGCGGATCGTGTTCCGGGGTAATGGTTAGCCAGCGCAGTTGGCGAGTTGTCCGGTCTTCTCGGACTATTCCTTGACACTGTGTCATACATTTCGTGAACTTGGGGTGTGGTTGTTGTGTTGGCGACAGCTTCTACACCTTAAACAAATTCACGCCTTGGTGGCCCTTGGGCCGGCCATCCTCGTACACTAGTGGCAACCATTACATGTGTGTAAATGTGTAGTGCCTCTATGGGCCTAGAAATGATAACATCCCAAATATGAATCCTGAATCTTATAGGGAGTGTGAGAGGTGACACACACACACACACACACACACACACACACACACACTAATCTACATCATAACATAAGGGAGACAAGGCATATCCCCTCATAAATTTCATCTAATATACAAGGAGCGAGTAATAATTTTACCTGGAGTCTATAAATGGAGGTAGTGCAGGGGAGGAGGCTTGGGTGGGCCTCAGAGGGAGAATTAAGGGGGGTAGTGGGCTCTGATGGGGGTAGGAGGGGGTTAGGGAGGGAAGGGGGTAGGGGGGGTAGGGAGGGGTGGGCAGGTAGGGAAGGGAGGTTATTTCATTGGTAATTATATACGGGGGACAACTTTACCACCACTGACTCAGGACTTGATGTATAAGTGGGCGAGGAAGGTGTCGATGGAGTCCATGCGTGTTGGTTATAACATACATGGAGGGTAATACATACATGGAGGGTTGATAACATACATGGAGGGTTGATAACATACATGGAGGGTTGATAACATACATGGAGGGTAATACATACATGGAGGGTAATACATACATGGGAGGTTAATAACATACATGGAGGGTTGATAACATACATGGAGGGTTGATAACATACATGGAGGGTTGATAACATACATGGAGGGTTGATAACATGCATGTACAGAAGTTCACTCCCCGTAATGAAACTGAGTCACGGGAATGACTCTTCGAACTGACTGTGCCTGACCGTCATCTGGTGCTGGTGTGCTGTTTTAACTCACCTGGGGGTCGATACTGTTTCAGATTGGGAGGAAGAGAACTTTTGACCCCGACTGTGTGTAACTTCCTTGACGAGAACTTTCCTGGCAGATGAAGTGGGGGTGATGTGTCCGTCTCCCCGTCTTCTGGCCTTCTCGTCTCTCCACCCCCCCCCCCCTTGTCTCCTGGCTTTTTCACCGTCTCCCCGTCTTCTCCCCGTCTTCTGGCCTTCTCCCGTCTCCCCGTCTTCTCCCCGTCTCTTGGCCTTCTCCCCTCCCAAATTCTCCCTATATTACGACCTTACAGTTCCTCCTGTGAGGGTGAGTCAAGGATTAATTTTTCCAGATCCTAGTTGTTGACACTGAAACACACTGCATAGGAGTGTGATACTTAGCCCCTTGAATACGATGACTTAGTCCCTTTAGTACGATGACTTAGCCGCATGAGTACGAGGACTGAGTCCCTTGAGTACGATGAATTATCCCCTTGAGAACAATGACTTTGCTCCTTATTACGATCACTTAGCCCCTTGAGTACAATGGCTTAGTCCTTTGAGTATAATGACTTATCCTCTTGAATACGATGACTTAGTCCCTTGAGTATGATGACTTAGCCCCTTGAATACGATGATTTTGCCCCTTGAGTATGATGACTTAGGCCCAGGAGTATGATGACTTAGGCCAAGGAGTATGATGACTTAGTCCCTTGAGTATGATGACTTAGCCCCCTAAAAGAATAAGACGAAAAATATTTTAAATATTTCATAGTAGTTTATAAAACAGACTGAAAAGACTTAAAATAAAATGATGGAAAAAAGTTGAAAAGAAAATTAAGAAGCGCCTCTATTTTGGCAAGCTAACGAGCACACAGGATAGTTAGTGAGGTAGTTCCCGGTCGTTAATTACGGGTCATAAGAGGTCAATTATCTTTGTTGACGGCCGCATGAATCAACACCTGGATGTAATTGGGGGAAATTTCGTGATAAATTTGTTTAAGAAAATATTTATGTATATTTTGACCCCTGAGATGATGTTTCCGGCTGTTCTTTCTTTCTTTCTTTCTTTCTTTCCTTCTTTACCTTCATTTCTCTCTCTCTCTTTTCCACCTCTCTCTCCTTTTGTCTGTTTTCTCCTCCCCTCGAAACCTTTATACCATTCTTTCCTCCTTCTTTCTCTCTCTCTCTCTCTGTTTATTTTCCCACCTTCCTTTCCTCTCCTTTATCATCCCTTTCCCTCACTTCTCCTCTCGCCCTCCTTTCCTCCCTCCACCCACCCTCCCTTCCCCTCCTTTTTTCCCCCTTCCACCTCCCCTCCCCTCCTTTCCCCCCCACCCCTTCCCCCACCCTCCTCCTGCGGGTCATGAGGCATCGTTCTTGGAAGTTAATATTTTCCGTTTTGGCGGAATATTTTTGCCACCCAGTATGAAGAGGAGGGGTAGAGTAAAGAGGAAGAGGTGAAAGGAGGAAGAAGAGGAGGAAGGTGGAAGAGGATGTGAGGGGAGTAGGTGAGAGGAAGAAGGAGGGTAGAGAAGAGAAAAGAGGAGGAGGTAAGAGGGGAAGGAGGAGAGGTATGTAAGGAATAACTGTTAACTTCACTGCTTCACTCTAGTTTATGTGAGCGAGTGAATATTCTGGATTTTTCCTTGTGTTGGTACAACCAGACGTCCGCCTATCCTGACTTGATGGATAAAATAGTTTTTCCTGCATGAGGGAGTTTTGCTTTTAAATATCGTCACATCATAAGCGCTGCCAGCCGTATGACCAGTCCAGCAATAACTGATAATAAATTTTCCCGCGTAATCGAGTTTTTTCTTTTTTCCACCCACCACCAAAGCCTTTACAGTATATGCCCTGCAGGATGTATGAACCCAACAAACATGGTAGCTATTTGTTTTTCACACTTATGTAGTCTTGCTGGTAGGTTGGTGTTGTAAGGTAGGGCGGGCTAGGTTAGGTTAGGTTAGATCAGGTCAGGTCACATAACTGTGTATCTGGGAAGAATAACTACGAGTAGAATACGGGGAGTTATAATCACCATGGTAACCTGAACAGCCAATGATAAGGTTGTTGGTTCAAAGAGAGAGAGAGAGAGAGAGAGAGAGAGAGAGAGAGAGAGAGAGAGAGAGAGAGCACAATTCGGCGTGATTGATAACTCACGCGATTGGACAAGTAGACCAGACATGTTTATCTATGCTTGATGAGGGGCCCAGCCAGGTAGGCATGATGGACGGTGCCCGTGAGCGAGCATGTCATCACCACCTCTCCCATGTCTCTTCTCGCCTCAACCTTTAGCTCCATTTTTTACACAATTACAACGATGACAGGTCACGCAGGGGCACAAATTACTGCCTTCACGGGAGTCATGCAAGGTCATGGAGGTAGGACCCAACTTTATCAAACTTACGGTAGGTCGTAAGTCATGGCCAGGAATCACGCGGGAATCATACGTAAGACACGCCAGTCATTAGTGCTTCCGGAGTGATACGTCGTCACCCCCCCCCCCAACTGCCTCTAATGATGATGATTAATCTGCACGACGAAAACGACCTATATGGAGATTTTGAGTAAAATTATTATATTTTTGGCCCCCAAAATTACAATGTACGCTGTACAGTATACCCCTTGAATATTTTTGGGGTATCGATAAATTAATTTTGCTCAAAATCTCAGTATAGGTCGTCCTGGACACGCTGATTAAGGATCTGTGGTCGAAATGTTGAAATTCTGATTATTAAGTGTCCCCATATTAATTAGCATAATACTGTATGCTCTTATGTACGATAACTTCACCCCAAGAGTACGAGGGTGATATTGCCTTAATTGCTGAAGCCCCTTCAAAATTTTATTAAATATAAGAATAACTTCAGGAGCACGATAAGTTCACACCTTAAGTATGGTAGCCAGTCCAGGAGTACTGAGTCTACCGGGCACCGAGGTTGTAAGTCTTTCATTACCAAAAATCGTCATGGATAGCGAAAACAGTGTAAACTTACTTCCTGTCATCCATAATTAAAAATGTAAAAAGAAAAAGAAAAAAGGCAACAATATATTGTACAGGTACTCACCTAGGACAAGAATCTCACTAACATATTAATTCCACCTCACATAGTCAATTTCTCCTCAATATATGCTCACGCACTTTACAACCCTGATAAATAAACAAGAAATATCATCAAGGTCAAGCCATAACACATTTTATTTATGCCAAACACTGACGCAAGAGTTGCCAGCAAAAATAGTGGTCATTTAAAGTGAATAATGTGACCGGGAAATATATACAGTTGTGTAAGGTAAACTATCCTGGCGTCCTAACCCAGTAGCGGTCTTTTTTGAAGTATTACCTTAATTACTATAAACATATCTAATTATGGAGGGTGGAATTTACGATCTCTTGAGAAGCCATCTCTGTGTCGTACCGAGGCTAGAGTAATTATGTACATTCTTAGGCCTTCAGATAAGATGAAATTCTAACTTACGAGTTCTTTTAGATCCATTTTTGTTGCACATCTTAAGTCAACCAGATTAATGGGTTCTCAAGGCTTCAGATAAGATGAAAATTTAACTTACGAATTTATTAAGAATCCAAGTTTATGTCGTAACTTAAAGGATGGTTACAGTCTCACGTATACATAAAGGGGTGCACATTTAACGTACGAGCCGTCGAGAATGGTGACCCCGGGTGGCTGGCTGGCTTGCGTGCTAACTTCAGTAAATCATTTAATTCTCTATTTTCTCGCTGGTAAAATAAGAGGGAGAGAGGTGTAAGTGGTGACCGCTGGATATTATATATGCTGTGTGTGCGTGTGTGTGCGTGCGTGTGGGTGTGCGTGTGGGTGTGGGTGTGTGTGTGTGTGTGTGCGTGTGTGTGCGTGTGCGTGTGTGCGTGTGTGTGTGTGTGTGAGGGAGAGATAGAGTACATCCTTTTCGTTTTCTTCTTATTCTCTTATTTCTTTGAGCGGTATTTGATAATGACCGAGGTGTGAGCGGCAGGTGTGAGCGGCAGGTGCGGTGCAGCAGGTGTGGGTGACAGGTATGAGCGGCAGGTGTGGGCAGCAGGTAGGGATGACAGGTATGGGTGGCAGGTATGGATGACAGGTATGGGTGGCAGGTATAGGTGGCAGGTGTGGGCGGCAGGTATAGATGACAAGTATGGGTGGCAGGTGTGGGCAGCAGGTAGGGATGACAGGTATGGGTGGCAGGTATGGATGACAAGTATGGGTGACAGGAATGGGTGGCAGGTATAGGTGGCAGGTGTGGGCGGCAGGTATAGATGACAAGTATGGATGACAGGAATGGGTGGCAGGTATAGGTGGCAGGTGTGGGCGGCAGGTATAGATGACAAGTATGGGTGGCAGGTAACTGCAGAGTCAAGAACAGAGAAAGACAAGGCTTTATGTGACCCAGCACGCGATATAGAGCCAGACATATACCGAGCCGCCACACACACACACACACACACACACACACACAAGAGACTGGTAGGGGGGAGGGGAAAGAGGGGATAAAGAGGAAGATAGGTGGTGAGGAAAAATAAGGGGGGATGAGGGGAGCAGGGAGGGGGTAAGGAAGAGGGGGGGGGTGAGGGAGAGATTACCATATTTTTTTCCACAGGATGAGAATAGCGACGTGGTAGTCTATCCTAGGTAAAACATGTGTTGATTAATACCAGGTAATGCAGGTAATATATTAACCTCAGGGGCTACAGGTGTTTAATTGGCTCTTGATATATAGAGTAATTTTGTTTTTATTTTAATGGTAGATTTTGTAAGTATTTATTTATGTACTTTTTGGGTTATTGTGTTTTTTGCCGTCTGTCTGTCTTTCCCTCTATCTATCTATCTATCTGTCTATTTATCTGTCTGTCTGTCTGTCTGTCTGTTTAATTACACGAATAAGAAAAAATAATGTAAGCAAGAAATTATTTTAATATTTCTAGACGCCACCTTGAGGTTTGTTAATTAGTACCTGAGATTATTACCTGTACAGTTCTTAAATATTTTCTTACCAGGTAATTTTGGGGGATTTTACGAGATATTTTTGGTGTTTTTTAAAAGATTTCGTTGAGACAAAATTCTGGCGTTTTATTATTCGTATGTTAAGTATTAGAAACTTAAGAGAATTTTTCAAAGTCACTTAATTACAGTCTTAAATATGATTATTTTAATTTGTTTATTATAGTTAATGTCTCCTTATGGTTAATTACTAAGAGGATTTAATCTTGGCGACTCGGTCATCCATCAATGTAATTATGTGGCGCTGTTTACAATGGCGGGCGGCTCGGGCAACACGAGTCAATGTGATGTATATAGTCCCGCAACGCACGTCAATATTATGTAAACATCATCTACCCTAGACACCTCATCTGTCACATCGATCTAGG
The DNA here is from genome assembly GCA_958450375.1 of Homarus gammarus. Lineage (NCBI taxonomy): Eukaryota > Metazoa > Arthropoda > Malacostraca > Decapoda > Nephropidae > Homarus > Homarus gammarus. Next base: position 7,163,597 of record CAUDMG010001775.1, read on the forward strand.
TATTTATCACACCCCCCCCCCCCCACAAGACAAAGAGAGAGACAGAGAGAGAGAGAGGGGGGGGGAGGGTCCTTTGCTCGTGCTACGCCGTCGGGTGTACAGTATCTTATAACAGCAATGATCTCTCTCTCTCTCTCTCTCTCCCATCCCAAACCTTCCCACTAACATTCTCACACCCTTAACCATTCTCTCTCTCTCTCTCTCTCTCTCCCATCCCAAACCTTCCCACTAACATTCTCACACCCTTAACCACTCTCTCTCTCTCTCTCTCTCTCTCTCTCCCTCACCCTTGCCACACCTCCCAGTCTCGCGTGTCAGGGCTGAGGGCAGTGTCGCTCTAACCCGGCAAATTGGACTTACGAGCTAATGAAAAGGAGAATGGTGTAAGCATAATGTGACCAGCGGTGTTGAGACACGAGCGAGGGCAGCGTGGTGGAGGTCTGATGGGCACTAGGTCTGATTGGTGCTAAGTCTGATGGACACTAGATCTGATGGGCACCAGATCTGATGGGCACTAGGTCTGATGGATATTAAGTCTGATTGGTACTCGGCCTGATGTGCTCCAGGTCTGATGGGTACTAGGCCTGATGGGCACAGTCTTAATGGGCCACAATTCTAATAGGATGAGAAGCCTATTAGACCGAGGATCCATTTCACCTGTCACCAGAGAGAGAGAGAGAGAGAGAGAGAGAGAGGATAACAAGATGATAACACATTTCCTCTCCACCTCCATAATCTCCTCCAACCTCTCATAAATTAGCATACTCCCGCCGTGTGTCCGCCTCAACACACACACACACACACACACACACACACACACACCAAGTTCACCTGTAGAGTTGAGTTAAATTTTAAATCCATTGACTCTTAACGCAATACTGATCTTATATGTAAACAACTACCTTATGTACACGATAAAAAAGTGAAGGCGGGTCCCATAAGCACACTGTATACAAAGCTTCGGTACACACGAAGGGAACATGGCCGGTACTGCACTCTACCGCCTTCACCCCCTCCCCCCAGTAGTGAACACAGCTGGGCGAACTGGGAGCGCCTGGGAATCGAACCACTGACCCCCGGAACGGAGGGCGAGCGCTGTATCCACTCAACCATTAAATGTAAACAACACCCATAAGTGTAACTCCTTTCATTCTTACGATGGAAATATATCGTAAGGCTGAGTCACGATTATTAGGTTGTGACGGCGAGCTAGTTCGATGTGTAATTATTTAAGAGAAAAATTTAGACTACTAACTTTTGAGAATCTATTTTTGTGTCTGAAAATACAACTCAAGAACAATTCAGTCAGTATCCGGCAACTGGATTCCTGTTAGTGTCTACAAGAACGCCCAAAGCAACGAACGACGCGGTATTGTCTAGAATAGAACGTGACTCCGGCCCCTCCAACACCACCGTCACGCCCACGTCACGCCCGTCTAAGACCGCCCATCAGAGTCACATGGACCTCCCCACCCGTAGAGAATCGCCCGGGACCACCCAGCTGTCCCACGAAGCTGTTTACATCTCTACGTGACGTCACAGAGGTTGGAGTAAGCAGATGATGACGTCAAGGTGATAATATTAGTTAACTTTGACGGACTGACGTTAAAAGTGACGTATTTATTTGCTTACCTGTCCTGTCTACCTGTTAATTAATATAGGTATAGGTGATCAGGCAGGGTAATAATGTGAGTCCTTCAGCTGAGTTTGTGAGTCTATTCCCGCCCTTCCTGTCCTGACTAATAGAGGTCTTTTCTCCATGAGGGATGATATTACCTGTGTTTGATTATCCCAAGACACACCTTCTCTCTCCTGATTGTGTGTTGGGGGGGGGGGGAGGGGTGGAGGTGTGGGGGGGAAATAGGGTGTGGTTTCTGCCCATTTCAGTGGACATAACCAATTATCCTCATGACTCGCTATTACCCGTGAACAATTGAGGGAGATGGTTTTCATTTGTACACTTTGCAGATACAGTTTTGTTAGCTGATAATTTCTGAAGATATTTATAATAATCTTCTGTGTATTTTTAGGACATGTACGGATAACAACAACAACAACAACAACAACAATAATAATAATAATAATAATAATAATAATAATAATAATAACACTAACACCCTCATCGTTTTCATCAATAAAACAGTAAAAGGAATTTCTTTCATTATTCCACAATTGTACTGTATATCACATTTCATTGTATGTTGTATTTTATTGTATTTTGTATTTTCTATTTTCTATATCCTTCCTTTTATCACTTTATTCATTGAACAATATTTAATAGATCCAAAAATTAATCCCCCCAAAAATATTTAATTTTTCTACGAACTTAAACAAAATTTCAAGAATATTATTTTATTTAGATAATTTTTATATATATTTTTTTATATTACTTTAGTTACAATTATGACATTTTTATATATTTATCACACAATAATTATTTTTTATATGAATTCTCCCCCACTTATCAGATTTTCATTTCAAAACTTACATGTAGAGAATAAAGGGGAGACGAAGAAGAAAATTGGATAATGAAATAAATTAAGTGAAAGGGGGAAGAGAAGTTTAGAATAAAGGAGTGGATAGGTAATAGCGTGTGATAATTACATAGAGATAAGTCAATTAGTAGGGGACATGATAATTCAGAAGGGAAAATGAAAATTACGTTAACACTGTAATTATATTTTCTTGTAAGTAGGAATACAAGTTAATGAGTGTGTGTGTGTGTGTGTGTGTGTGTGTGTGTGTGTGTGTGTGTGTGTGTGTGTGTGTGTGTGTGTGTGTGTGTGTGAGTGTGTGTGTGAGTGTGTGTGTGTGACATTCTTCAAGGGACATTAGGTCAATTTTCGTCTTAACTAGATATATTAGCCGACATTAAACTCGCTTAAGCTAGGACAAAAAATTGGTTTCTCAGTGGACCATAAATTTATCTTTTTTTTTTACTAATAGAAGTGAAAATAATATTGAGATTGTACATACATACATGCATACATACATACATACATACATACATACAAAGTGACCTACACTCATCCTAACCTAACCTAATTTACCACAGACAAGAACAATTAAACCATATAATTCACCTGTGTAAAAATAGGTAAATGACCTATATACAAGAAAGTCCTCTCTCTCCCTTTCTCCCCCCTCCCTACTCCCCCTTCTCTCCTCTCTCCGACGTCTCTTACATTCACAGGAGAGGGAGAGAGAGAGAGAGAGAGAGAGAGAGAGAGAGAGAGAGAGGTAAGTAGCAACTCTCTCAAGGCGTAAACTGCTACAAGATGCGTATTTAATTGACTTAACCCGAATTAATGCTATGGTCGCTACGCCCTCTGTGTGTGTAAGCTGGCGCCCCTCTCCCCGTTGCCATAGTGATGAGTCCATTACTTGTTCGCTTGTTAGAGGAGAGGGGGACGAGGGGAAGCGTTTGGTCGTGAGGGGAAAAAAGTAAGTGGGGGGGGGTTGAAATGTCATGGGGGTAGGCATGACACGGAGGTTGAAATGTCATGGGGTAGGCATGACACGGAGGTTGAAATGTCATGGGGGTAGGCATGACACGGAGGTTCAAATGTCATGGGGGTAGGCATGACACGGAGGTTGAAATGTCATGGGGGTAAAAATCTCACAGGTGCACGAGAATCACTGTGGGCGTGACTTGACACTGGCTAATAACATAACAAACCCCACTCTGCTACATCTCCTAAACGCTTATAATTAACCTTAAAGAACGTCTCAGGTGTAAAGTCACTTTTGGTAATCACCGCTTATAGATCTCAAGTCAATAATGGATAAACTATTTCAACCTTAATAACAATCACGAAACACACAACTACAGGGGTACTTTAATAAAAAAATAATTGGAAACTTTATAAACTCTGGCACATCGTCTTTCCTACCGAGATGGTCTGACGTAACTAGACACTTGATAGCAGTACGAGTTACCCCCCAAAAAATAACTTTATAAAATAACCTACTATTAAATATGTTTCAAGTTTGTATCTAATTATTATAAGAACCAAAAATAAAAACATAAATAAAATGTATGTAAAAATATTCTCGTATAGGAAAATAATTATACATACAAATAATAATAAAAAAAAATATGTGTCTGAAGTTGACCTCGAGAGTTGGCTGATGTTACCATGACAACTGAGGTAAATATTATGGGAGAAGACTTGAGTATGACAACAAGATCAGGTGACAGATGGTTGAGTTTGAGGGATTTGAACGACATAGTGTGATGTTAAGAGTTTGTTATCGGTCTATATATTTTTCTCTCTCTTTTTGTTTCTTATTCGTTTCTCTTTCTTAGTTTATCAGTCCGTTTCTCTTCCCCCCCCCCCTCTCTCTCTCTCTCTCTCTTACACACAAACCATTTCACGTTCTTCTCTCTCTACCTATCACACACACACACACACACACACATACACACACACACACACAATCAGAGCTAAGACCTGACCCTTATCGACCATAAGCAACTCACTGGAAACACAGAAGAACCACAAATTTCTGGCCCGCCTTGTATGTAAATTACCGCCCTCTCCCCTCATCTCTTGCCTTCTCTCTCTCTCTCTCTCTCTCTCTCTCTCTCTCTCTCTGTCTCTCTCTCTCTCTCTCTCTCCATTCTTATCCTCGCTAATTCTTCTTTATCAAGGGAACGCTGACTCCTTATTCACCCCCTAATCTTTTAATGCTTCGTTGTCCGCCAGTCTCTGTCATTGTCTCATGTTGTCTCTATCTCTCTCTCCCTGTCTCTCTCTTTCTCTTTGTCTCTGTCTCTGTGTGCCTTTATCTTTACCTCTATTTGTCTCTTTCTGCCATTCTAGTTCCCTCTGTCTTTATCGTTTAATTGCGTTTCTCTGTTTTTCTCTTTTGATTATTCTTACTCTCTCTGTCTTTCTCTTTCATTATCTGTATTTCTCTCCATCTCTCTATCGCTTAATTTTCTAACGCTATAATCTTCTTCTATTTTCTTATTCCTCTTTATCATCTTTGTTTTTCTCTCTCTCTCTCCCTTTTCATATTTTCTTCTCTTTCAATCTCTCTTTCTGTCTTCCTTTCATTATCTCTTTCTCTCTTTTTTTCTCCTCGTTTTCCGTCCCCTTATTTATCCCCCCCTCTCTCTCTCTCTCACCCATTCTCCTATCCCTATCTTTCTCTCCTTTTACGTTTTCCTGTCTTCTTGTCTATCATTCTCTCCTCTCTCTTCTCATCTCCTTTGCCCTTTCCTTTCTTCCTCTCTCTCCCTTTCGCTTTCTATCTCTCTCTCTCTCTATCTCTCCCTTTAATCCCCCTCTCTTTGATCCCTCTCACCGTTTTTCTCCTCCTCTCCCATCGTTTGCTGATGCGTGTGGTGGTCTGTTTCGCTTGGGTCGCTTCCGCCCTCCCGAATTTAGAATTACATTAGTCATACCTCTCAGCCCGTTTTCTTTAAGTCTTCCCTCTTAACCCGTTTTCTTTAAGTCTTCCCTCTTGACCCGTTTTCTCTAAGTCTTCCCTCTTAACCCGTTTTCTTTAATGATAACCAATCACTGTCCGTCTGTCCTTACCTCTGTCTGTGTGGGAGCTGTCAGTACGATAAGTTGGGTATATGTCAACGCATCTTGCCCTGATTGATTACAGTGTTGCATCTAAACAAAAGCTCCGACTAGTTTGAGTATGAGGATTTTTGGATCAATTGTTTTTATTTCTTATTTATATTGTTCTAATTTATTTTTTTCATTCTTTTGTTAATATTTGTCTTTCTGATTATCTCTCTCTCTCTCTCTCTCTCTCTCTCTCTCTCTCTCTCTCTCTCTCTCTTTCTAAAACAACTACATCCTAATCATCTCAATTTCCCTCTCCATTACACTTTCTTTTCTACCCTCTCCCATTCTCTCCCTCTCTACCTCTATTCTTCATCCTCTCCCTCTGTCTCCCATACATTCCATTTAGTCTTTCTCTCTCAATTCCCCCTTTTCCTTAATACTATATAATCCTTGGTTTATATTAATTCACCTTGTCTTTATCACCCTCCTCTATCTTCCCTCTTCTCATTAACCTCCTTTTCTTAATTCTCTCTCTCTCTTTCTCTCTCTCTCTCTCTCTCACTCTCTCTCATCTATAGTCCCTTTTTATTAAGTACAGAGTAGGGTTGAGGCGGTTCATTGAGCAAATTGAATATTCATCCAGTGTGAGGGGTAGTGGTAGTTGTGGTAATGGTGGTAGTGGTGGTAGTGGTGGTGGTGGTGGTAGTAGGGGTGGTAGTTGTGGTAATGGTGGTAGTTGTGGTGGTTGTGGTAGTTGTGGTAATGGTGGTAGTTGTGGTAATGGTGGTAGTTGTGGTGGTTGTGGTAGTTGTGGTGATGGTGACGGTAGTTGTGGTAGTTATGGTAATGGTGGTAGTGGTGGTAGTGGTGGTAGTTGTGGTAGTGGTGGTAGTGGTGGTAGTTGTGGTAGTGGTGGTAGTTATGGTAGTTGTGGAGATGGTGACGGTAGTTGTGGTAGTTATGGTAATGGTGGTAGTTGTGGTAGTTGTGGTAATGGTGGTAGTTGTGGTAATGGTGGTAGTTGTGGTAATGGTGACGGTAGTTGTGGTTGTAGTGAGTAAATTTGTTTGAGTATATACTTTCTCTCACTCTCTTTTCCTCTCTTATTTTCACTTTCTTTTCTCTCAATTTTATTTGCCTGTCTTCTTATCTTTTCCCTTTATTCTTTTCTCTCTCTCTCTCTCATTCCCCTCCTGTCATTCCTCTTCATTTCATCCCCTCTCATCGTCTTTGTGTTTCCTCCGCTACTCTGCATTTTCCCCTCTTCTCTCTTTCTCCCTCTCACTTTATTTAATCTTCCCATTTAGTTTGGTATTTCTTCCCCTCTCTTTCCCTTATTTATCCTTTCGACTTTCTCCCCTTCTTCGTGGGTAGTTAAAGTGTGTGTGTGTGTGTGTGTGTGTGTGTGTGTGTGTGTGTGTGTGTGCGTGTGCGTGTGTGTGTGTGTGTGTATTGGTTTATACATGAAAAAAAAAGTAACTACAATTATTCTCTTTCTGTTTTGTCTCTTTCTCTCTGTCTTTTGTTCCTTCTCTTTATCTCTTTGATCCCTCCTTTTCTCTTCCTCTCTGTAACGTGTTCTCTTTATCTCCCTGTTTATCTCTTTATTGCATCCTTGATCTCTCTCATCAATCGTCTTATCTCTTCTAACTCTTCCTTTATCTCCTTCTCCTCCTATTTCATCTTCACATTCCTTCATCTTTTCATCACCTTTTCTCTTTCTCTTTTCCATCTTCCCTCCCTGCTTCCAGCCTTTTCTTATCTCATTTATTCCCTCCTTTCTCCTTCTATCCCTTCCTTATTCTCCCTTCCTAACTCCCTTTCTCTCCATTTGTATTCCTTCCTTCTCCCAACCCATTTCTAACCCTATCCTCCCTTCCGCAAGTTTTCTTCCTCTTTCTCTCCCATCCACTCTTCCCCCTCCCCTTCTCTCTCCTACTCACACCTTCCCACCCTTCTTCCACCCCATTCCTTCACCCCCCCTTCTCTCTCCCACCCCACTCCCGTTCTTCTTCTGTTCCTCCCACCTTCTACCTCACCCCTCCCACCTTCTACCTCACCCCTCCCACCTTCTACCCCACCCCTCCCACCTTCTACCTCACCCCTCCCACCCACTTTCCATCCTATGCTTTGAAAAAAATGGAACCATGCAAAGCTTCACCATACATCACTATCACTGTAGCCTCCATTACCTCCCGACGCTTGCTTCTTTATCACCACATACCACCAGCTACATCCCGCCCCGCCCCGGCCCCGCCCCTGCCCGGCCCCGCCCCGCCCCGCCCCGCCCCGCCCGGCTTGCTCTCTCATTCACCCCCACAGCCTTGTCATTCCCCCAGTCACTCCCATATCCATTCTGTCTTGTCCCGTCACTTCCCCACCCCGTCCTCTCCCCCATTGACCTCGCCTCGCCCCACCTCGCCCTGACCTGCCCTGCCTCACCACTTCCCCAGGCTACGGTAAATTAAGTTAGTTATGCTAATCCTCAGGTGAAATAAGTTAGGGTGTTTAATCCTCAGGTGATCCAAGTTGTGAGCGAGAGGTGTATACAGTACAGTACGGGGAGAGGAGCCGCGAGAGAGAGACAGGTACAAGCTCTGGCACTATAAATATATCCATAAGTTTCGATATTAACAAAAGCTTAACTATAAACATGCCTGGCAAGATTAAGACGTCATGCTCGACTACAGAACCGTAAATTGCCTACGAGGTGTTGTTGCCAAGCCGTCTGAAGGTATGAAAGTGAATAGATATACCTCCTTAGAGCCTTGGTGTAATTAACAAAAAACAAACTAATTAACTCCATAAACAAGTAAAACAAAACAAAAATAAATCCCCAAAAGGTTAATCTGTCAGTACTACCCACTAATACATAACAACTCTCCCGCCACTCACTAGATGGTGTTGGTCGACTGGAGGTGTTATTTTCCATTGTGATGCAAGGAGCAACTCGGCTACGCTTTTCTACAACAGCACGGGAGGTCGTTTGTTTTATCCAGGCACAAGAAACTACATCAGATATGGACCCAAACGAGGTGTAGAAAGACCCTGGCAAGCACTTCAGGGTAAGATTTAGTGCTGTTAAGTATCCCAAGCTCGAATTGTGTTATGTGTTATGAACGATATGTGTGTGTGTGTGTGTGTCTGTGTGTGTGTCTGTGTGCGTGCGTGTGTGCGTGTGTGTTCTATCGCTCTTACAACTCACCATTATACGAATTAATTAAACAAAAGACAAATATTTTTTTCTCTCTCTTAGACGGAGGTTCTAAAAACAGACGATGATTTTTGTTTTAAAGTTTTTGTTGTCGGTGAGGGACGCTTGGTTAGTGGAGTAAATACTAGGGTAGGGAGAAGGGAGTGGGAGAAGGGAGGGGGAGGTAGGGAGAAGGGAGAGGGAGGTAGGGAGAAGGGAGAGGGAGAAGGGAGAGGGAGAAGGGAGAAGGGAGGTAGGGAGAAGGGAGAAGGGAGATAGGGAGAAGGGAGAAGGGAGAGGGAGAAGGGAGAGGGAGGTAGGGAGAAGGGAGAGGGAGGTAGGGAGGAAGGAGAGGGCGGTAGGGAGAGGGAGGCAGGGAGGGAGAGAGAGAGAGGCAGGGAGGGAGAGGAGAGAGGAAGCAGGGGAGGGAGGCACTGTGTGTGGATTAACTAGAAACTATTTTAATTGTCAATTTGGGAAGGTATTGTTGTTGTTGTTGTTGTTGTTGTTGTTTTGCTGTTGAGTTTAACTTTTTTTATTATTATTATTATTATTATTATTGTTGTTGTTGTTGTTGTTGTTGTTTGTGTTGTTGTTATTGTCAGTGTTTTAATTATTTCGTTGTTGCTATGGTAACCATCATTATTTTTCCGACCACTGTTATTGTCACTGCGTGTTAGTTATGACTCTGAGGTGAGAGAGAGAGAGAGAGAGAGAGAGAGAGAGAGAGAGAGAGAGAGAGAGAGAGAGAGAGAGAGTACCAAACTTATGATTATGATGGTGCTCTGGACACACACACACACACACACACACACATAACTAAAAGGGCGACTGACTTAAACACTATTGTTTTGCCTGTGATTCAATTTCGTTCCTGGAAAATTGAATATGTGTGTGTGTGTGTGTGTGTGTGTGTGTCATGTTTCTTCAGTATCTCTATATCTTATTGGATACATACATACATACATACATACATACATACCAAGGTGCTCTCTGCCTCGTGTGATTCAGGTGTGTTTGAAAGACTTAGGTATCGGAGAAGCAATTTACACTAATGGCGGACAGGTGTGGCTTTGGGAGGGGGGAGTGGGGGGGGGGGCAGGTGACGATTTTGTCAAGAGTGAGTAGAGTGAGAAAAGTGAGAGAGAGAGAGAGAGAGAGAGAGAGAGAGAGAGAGAGAGAGAGAGAGAGAGAGGTAAGCTAAACGCCTTCACAATACAGTACCATCTTTTAAACCATACAACAGCCGAGACACTAAACGATTACAGGTGTACTTTGTAATGTCATCTAAGCCAAATTACAAAGAAAAGTACAGAAAAAAAGGTCACTGTGCCATTATCTCCGGCTCATAGGTTTTTATTGTCTTTTAAACATTAATTACCTGGCCGTGAGTGTAGAGACTCTCACCTGGTGGCCAAAATGGTCTTTCTTGAGTTGGGTTTTCTACTTAAATGGCCCAGTTAAAGTTACTTAAATCGCTCGGTGAAAGTTACTAAAATGGCCAAGTCTATGTTACTTAATTGGCCCGGTAAAAGCTACTTAATTGTCTAGTTTGTTACTTAAATGGTCTGAATATTTTACTTATATGATCTGAATATGTTACTTAAATAGTCTCTACTCAACTACTACAACCACCTACCGCAATCCAGGAATGAAAATCTCTTAACTACCACAATCCTGGGCCAACAAAGATTCCCTGGGCTAACCACTATCTTAGATAATACAACTATCAAAATCACCACCACCAACTTGAAGCTACAACTACTACCACAACTACCACTATCCTGAGACAACAACCACCCCTCCCACCCCTAGGCCTATGTGTGTCAGATTAACATATATATTACGCCCTAGGCCTCCTCGTCCAGGATTACATGACGATAAAAAGAACAGGAGGAACAAAAAACTTGTTCCAGTAATATAATAAAAAAGATAAGATGAATCTGTGTGTTTGGGAGGCTGGGGAGTCCTATAAACGATCAGGATGGGGGGTTATCCTTCACTAAGGAGGGGAAGGATGGTAAGTGGATGATCCTTAACATATCTTTTTACTTTCCTTATAAAGTCCATTGGAGACTTATCCAGTCAGACAAGTCCAGGAGACTCACCGGACTTATCTATGCAACCAAGTCCGATAAACAAACACATCCAAACACTTACCTTTGCAACTAAGTCCTAATGGAGTCCAAGAGGATCCCGCAGGACTTAACTATGCAAAAGGTGGGACTTGGTCAGCCTCCTCCGAGCCATAAGGAAACTTTCCCCGCCATAGTTGCCAACAAACTTTCCCACCACTCTGCAATATTCTCCTTTTACTGGCGAGGGTCCATCGGCTGGATGAGTCTGGCAACACCGCAGACACATTTATCGAGACGGAAGTTTGCTTCGGCCGCCGCAACTCTGTCGGGATCAAAGACATTCTATCTCAGAGACATTCTATCGCCAAGACATTCTAACGCTAAGACATTCTATCGCGAAGACATTCTAACGCTAAGACATTCTAACGCTAAGACATTCTAACGCTAAGACATTCTATCGCGAAGTCATTCTATCGCCAAGGTATTCGATCTCATATAATAGTTCAGGGTGAAGGATAAGTTTTAAAGGTTACACAATGCTGTTTTTGGTGTGTGTGTGTGTGTGTGTGTGTGTGTAAAGCCACCTGTGTATCCACGTGCTAACA